>CM033643.1:17084851-17350060 GCA_019512145.1 Engystomops pustulosus
ATAGGGGCACAGCATGGTACTGCTACTGCTATCCTGTATATAGGGGCCCAGCATGGTACTACTACTCCTATCCTGCATATAGGGGCACAGCATGGTACTACTACTCCTATCCTGTATATAGGGGCACAGCATGGTACTACTACTGCTATCCTGTATATAGGGCACAGCATGGTACTACTACTGCTATCCTGTATATAGGGGCACAGCATGGTACTGCTACTGCTATCCTGTATATAGGGGCCCAGCATGGTACTACTACTCCTATCCTGCATATAGGGGCACAGCATGGTACTACTACTCCTATCCTGTATATATGGGCACAGCACAGTACTACTACTCCTATCCTGTATATAGGGGCACAGCACAGTTCTACTACTGCTATCCTTTATATAGGGTCACAGCACAGTACTACTACTGCTATTCTGCTATATAGAGACATTACAGTACTACTGGTCATATGTATATACGGGCACAGTTACAAATACACATGTAAGAGTTTACTTTTGTATACATCATGGAAAGCAAATACCAAGGCTATTTAGTCTGTAATTTAGTAAAGTAAAAGGAGCTGAGCATTTCGAAATATCAATTCAATATAAAATACCAAAAAAAAAGTGACTTTTTAAAAGTTGCATTTTCCACACCTGGCAAACATATTCGGATAACAGGCAGATGTCCAATTTTACACTAGAAATAAAAACACCTATAACAAATTATATTAAGAAACAAAAATAAACAGCTGACAGGAAAACTGGAAAGAGTAGCACAGCGGGCACACGGCGGCATGCGGGGAGAGAAGGAGGAGGTACCGCCCCTCACCATAGGAATATATGGCGCATGCCGTCGTATTCCGTCGAAAGATAGGAATACGGAGCTCCCATTGCTGTCTGTTGGGGTCGTATATCGGCCGTATATATGTCCCCCATACGTTTGTCTGAATGTAGCCTAAGACTGCCATGGGTCCTGGGCTGTATGAATATGCTGCTATAATAAACTTTTTGGGAAAAGAGGATATGTCCCTTAAGTCTGTTTTCAATCTTCAGTTTCTGGACCTTTCTGGAAGACGTTGAAAAGTCCTGAAATGGTTCTTGTGTAAATGTGTATTGAGAGTAGGAACAGATGTACAAGAGTTTCATGGGTGAAGGTCTTTCTGAGTATAAAATTTGGTGGGTGGCTTGGGTGGCCATGGGCCCTCTAGAAGCTTGCGCCTTGGGCTATCACCCAAACCGCCTATATTATAATCCCCTACTGTTTGAAGGCACTGCATGTATAGATATTTTGGAATTGCTGCATGCATGCCACACTTAGAGGTGCTGCGTCTATATATAATTTCAGGCTTTGCATGTATATACCATTTTGAGGTGCTGTATGTATATTAATTTGCATATATTTCATTTGGATGAATGTATCTATGTTCTGGTGCTTTATTTATGTACTGAGTTTGGTTTTGGTGCTATATGTTGGTTTTTAGGATTATTTTAGCATCATAGGTAACATCCTACACTGCCTACATCAAAGAGCTCCTAAATGTCATAGCTTTGTCACTACCATCATCTACTTATTTATTCTGTAGCTTACATGGGACTAGTGCCTCTCCTTTCATAGATAACAGGCAATCCTGTGTAAGTAAGACACTATCTCCGTAAAGAACGTGCAAGTATGTACATGTGTTTGTGTGTGTGTGTAAGGGGGTAGTTAAAAGTTTTATATGGTGCGCAGTCATTTCTAGTAATGCTCTTACTTTAAAGGGAACCTGTCATCAGCTCTGCATACCGAAAGGTAAACTTTGATCCAACGTATCTTTTTTTCACGAAAAAAGAAAAAGACAGTTTACAGCAATATATCATGGCCAAGGGATGTCCTGTCAATGTTCCGGGCCAATATAAGACTCTGAAATTTCATCTTGTGGCACCTTGGAGCTTGCAACCATTGATAACCATTATTTGATAAGTAGTAAGGCTTTGCATTCTTTTGTGACATGACTACATTTCATGACTACATCACATCCTAAACTAAAAGTCGATGAGAGCTTTAGTGCCATTTTCAGCTATGACATTGAGATTTACAAGTAGTGCCCTAACCAAAAAATCTTCTATTATTCTTAGGACTAACACGTAGAGGCTATCAATGATTACCTTGCATGAATAGTGATGGGCCAGGGATGGGCTGAACATTGAGTTCGTTCTCCCTGAACTGCAGCCAGAAGTTTAGATTCGGTGTTCAAGCTCAACGCTGCCTTGGGTGTTAACACTGCAAAAGCTGCCAGCAAAGCCTTAAGAGCCATTTAAATGGTTCATACCGGCGATCGTTGCTAGCATTCATCGAGGGTGTTGCCGATGGGTGTTTGAGTTTGCCTGAATTCGGCAAACACAAACCTGAAGGGGTCTGCTCATCACTGGCAATATATTAGGCATATGCTATGCCAGGGCATGGGTATCTGTTAACTGGTGTGAAAAAAAGTCTTGATTCATATCACAATTTTGTCTCAAGAAGATCCTCAACTTTCAACAAACCTCCTACTGGGACCAATTTGTGCCAAATTGTTATGTCCTAAAAATTAAATGGTGCTTTAACTGCACAAGATTTTTGCAAATAAGCATAAAAAACGCAGGTCCCAATTTTTTGATGCCAGAATTGAAGTATCCAATACTGGATCCAATAAATCCCCCCCCCCCCTAGTTTTATTTGGAATGAGAGAAAACCCCCAGTTCAGTCCATAATAAATGTCCAAGTACGCACTGAACCGTTCTAGGAATGTTTGGATCCATTTTCCAAGGTGTTTTCCTAGGCATGTATGCAAGTGATAAAACAGATTTTCAAACAACATTTTTCGGAGGTGCAATTATCTTTACCTTTTCTTCCATATGGACAATTATGGAGCAATATAATCACCATAACTCCCTCTGTCTTCTTATGTGTCCAGCTGGTGACTGTTTATCATTGGAATGAAGACTATAAATGGAAATATCATAAATGTTCTTGAATATTCTGCAGTCTTTTTATTTATATGAAATATTTAATTTCTTGTTTAATGTTTCAGAAGCTAAAAAACATTGCAAAGAAATAAAAAAATCCTCTAGGGGTAATTCTTAACTAGTTTTAACAATAGTTAGTTTCATAACTTTTAAAATGGGGCTTACAGAGGGAGCCAACGGGGTTTACATAGTGGTGTAATTTTTTCTTTTTGAAATGATTTTGGGTCAAAGCTTTAAGGAATAGGGGAAGGAACTTAATGGGGCTTATTTACTAAGGGCCTGCGGATCGCACCTTCGTCAGATATTTGAAGTTTTTGGAATTTGCGCCACTGTGACAGGTATTTAACTGGGGATTGTGTCGCACGGTATTGGATTTTGGCGCAGCTGCGCTGGCTTTCATGCCACAGAAATCAGGGGGCGTGCAGTCAGACGATCCGACTGATTCGGACTGAGGGCGGGATTCAAGATTCAAATTATGTCTCAAGATCAAGCACTTACATACACCAGGAAGAAGAAGGTGAACTCCGGCGGACCTGAGCAGGGAAGCGACACATGCCGGATATCGGTTGCACGATCTTAGTGAATCGCTGCAGAGTGCATGATCGTCGGACACTCCTCCGGACGGGTAAGTAAATGTGCCCCAACATCTCTTTTTATCCTTTAAAGGTTTTATAACCATGAGGAATTTACCATCAGAAGTAGATCTGATGGTAGATGCCTCCTGCCTCTCTCTGCCCTAATCTGTAATTTAATAATCCTGGATTATTGAACTTGTTAGTAATATGTAAATAAGTAATATGTAAATTAACTGCAGAGGCTTCTGGGGCGTGTACTATCCTGGCCAGGCTCTGGGAGCTAAGGCTACTCCACACCCCAGTAGCCTCTGGGGTAGGTAAGGATCCAGGATTATTAAATTACAGATTACGCCAGAGGCAGGCAGTGGGAATCTACCATTAGATCTACTATGGTAGATTCCTAATGGTAGGTTTACTTTAAAGGGTTGTATGGGGCCATATGCCTTTAAGTAGCTAAGGTTTAGAAAAAAAAAGTATTTGGCTCATCTTCGTTAGTCTAAGGGAGTTGAAAAAAAAAACTGGTGCACAGTGTTATCTGACTTGCTTTTGGTCTTAATTCTGGGTGATCATTGCTGATCATTGCTCTGGTAGAAACTGAGGTTAGTACACTTTGCTTCACTTCACATCGGCGTGAAGCAAAGTGCATTGACCTACTGCATGCAGTCTGATTGGTGGGGGTCCCAGAAGTTTGACCCCTTTGATGGGGCAGCAGGTTGAACATGCATCGGAAATTTGTGTGAACTGAGCTTGGATATCTCTGGCATAATAATAGTGAATGAGGGTAGCATAAATACATAAGTAGTATAGTAGTAGTAGTATATTACTATAAGGGTACTTACAGGGGTTTTCTCACAAAACAAGTTCTCAAAAAAGGCTCTATCCACATAATAGGACCTTACTTGCTGATCGGTGGAGGACTCGGTGATGAGACTCCCACAGATCAGGAGAACGTTGGGTCCAAGGTAATCCCGTCAGACCCCTCGTTGCTCACCGAGATTAGCGGAGCAGACGGCTGCTCTTGGCTATCTCCGTCAGCTCCAGAGAGATAAATGGAGCAGAACGAACATGCACGCTGTCTGCTCTGCTCTTCTCAGGGAACAAATAAGGGTTTGACGGAGGTACCTCGGACCCCATTGGACCCCCATCCTCGTGATCTGTGGGGGTCTTATCTGTGAGACCCCCACCAATAAGTTAGGCACTATCATATGAATAAAGGCCTAATTTGTTTAGTTGAAAAACCCTTTAAATATTTGTCCACTTAATTATTATCTTTTTTTAATATCCTCAAATAGAATTCTGGGGTAACTCTATGAGGGCGGAGGGGAGGAACTTTTCTCTTGATGTCTAGGAGCTTGGTGCCATGTGGTTAGCTAGACCTAAAAGTAACATTTTCATACTTGATTCCTTGACTTGTCTACTGGGAGTTTGAAGTATGTTAAAAAAAAAAAGTTTGGAAAGATGAATCCCTTCCCTTTTAGGTAACAGGTATAATTTTTTATGCAAACGCTGGCGTCCTACAGTTTTAATTTATATTAGGACAGGAAAAATCTAACCTTTCACTCTGTTAGGAATTAAGAATGTGAAGCTTTGATTACAAGTTGTCTGGTAAATTCCAGACACGAGCTGTGATAAATTAGGTACCTGGAGAATCTTACTGTGTCTTTTTCATTAAGTTACATAGCTGTCGGGATATGTTTACTAACATATCCTAGCCTGCGCTCGCCGAAATTCAGACTTTCAGGAGACGTGTGACTAATGAGAAGAGTGAACGCTAATGAAACACAGCAAAAACAATTTTGTAGTAATCAAAAAAAGCCATTTTCCTCCTTTTGGCGGCAATCTCTACGTAGGCATACGCATGCACACACACACATATTTAAAAAGATGTGTCATAGAAAGTTTTGATGTTGACTTTCGAAATTACGACATTTTTTTGGCACAACTCCCAACATTTGGTTTTTGAAATGTGCCTTTCGGCAAAAGACAAAGGTTGGATTATGAAAAATATTGGCTGTTCTTTTTATTTTTTAGGGGGTTTTCATAACTGCAGGAAGCATAATACTGTCATACTGTCATTTAGTGCCAAATAACCAAACCATATACAGCCCACAAAGGACGTATACACATAGGGGCTTATTTACTAAGGGTCTGCGGCCGCACTTCCGTCGGATTTTCCGACATTTTCCGGTTTTGCACAGCTGTGACAGGTATTTAACAGGGGATTGTGTCACACGTGATCGGATTTTGGCACGGCTGTGCTGCTTTCATGCCACAGAAATCGGGGGCGGGCCGTCGGATGATCCGACTGATTCAGACTGAGCGCGGGATTTAACTTTCAAATTGTGCCTCAAGATCAAGCACTTACATACAACAGGAAGAAGAAGGTGAACTCCGGCGGACCTGAGCGGGGAAGCAACACATGCAGGATATCGGGTGCACGATCTTAGTGAATCGCGGCACAGGGCATTATACACGGACAATGCACTTTAGGTGAACTCCTCTGGGCGGGGAAGTAAATGTGCCCCATAGTGTCTGAATAATGTACAATACCCAATATTATTGAAAGGTCCTAGTCCCCCTTTCCTGCACAAATAGGTACCACACAGTACTACTGCTCTGCCCCTCACCTCGTGTCTATCATTCCTTATAGATTGTGAGCCCATATAGGGTCCTCCTTCCACATGTTTCCTGATCTCTGTAGTTTTTGTATGTGTTCTAGTCTTAATTAAATTAAAATACTACCCATTATTCATAGTACAACACCATGGAATTCATGGTGAGCTGTAGATAAATAATAATAGTACATTAATAATAATGCTAGTACTGTTTATATCCTGTATATAGGGGCACATAACAGTACTGCTACTATCTTGCACATATAGTACAACCACTCTTATCCTGTATATATGAGCACTGCTCAGTACTACTACTCCTAGCCTGTACATACAGGCACAGCACAGTACAACCACTCTTTTTCTGTATATTTGGGCACAGCACAGTACTAACACCCCTATCCTGTATATGTGTGCTCCAGTACTACTACTCTTATTATATATATATATATATATATATATATATATATATATATATATATATATGAGCACAGCACAGTACTACTGCTCCTATCCTGTATATATGGGCACAGCACAGTACTACTACTCATATCCTGCATATATGGACACAGCACAGTACTACTACTGCTATCCTGTATATATGAGCACAGCATAGTACTACTACTGCTATCCTGTATATATGAGCACAGCACAGTACTACTACTGCTATCCTGTATGTATGGGTACAGCACAGTACTACTACTCCTATCCTCTATATATGAGCACAGCACAGTACTACTACTGCTATCCTGTATATAGGGGCACAGCAAGGTACTACTACTGCTATCCTGTATATATGGGCACAGCACAGTACGACTACTGCTATCCTGTATATAGGGGCACAGCATGGTACTACTACTGCTATCCTTTATATAGGGTCACAGCACAGTACTACTACTGCTATCCTGTATACATGGGCACAGCACAGTACTACTACTGCTATCCTGTATATATGAGCACAGCACAACACTACTACTGCTATCCTGTATATAGGGGCACAGCACAGTACTACTACTCCTATCCTGTATTAGGGGCACAGCAAGGTACTACTACTGCTATCCTGTATATATGGAGCACAGCACAGTACTACTACTCCTATCCTGTATATAGGGGCACAGCATGGTACTACTACTGCTATCCTTTATATAGGGGCACAGCACAGTACTACAACTCCTATCCTGTATATAGGGGCACAGCACAGTACTACTACTCCTATCCTGTATATATGAGCACACACAGCACACACTACTACTGCTATCCTGTATATAGGGCACAGCACAGTACTACAACTCCTATCCTGTATATAGGGGCACAGCACAGTACTACTACTCCTATCCTGTATATAGGGGCACAGCACAGTACTACTACTCCTATCCTGTATATAGGGGCACAGCACAGTACTACTACTCCTATCCTGTATATAGGGGCACAGCATGGTACTACTACTGCTATCCTTTATATAGGGTCACAGCATGGTACTACTACTGCTATTCTGCTATATAGAGACATTACAGTACTACTGGTCATATGTATATATGGGCACAGATACAAATACACATGTAAGAGTTTACTTTTGTATACATCGTGGAAAGCAAATAGCAAGGCTATTTAGTCTACAGCCATAAATTAGTAAAGTTAAAGGAGCTGAGCATTTTGAAATATTAATTAAATATAAAATACCCCCCAAAAAAAGAAGGGACTTTTTAAAAGTTGCATCTTCCACACCTGGCAAACATATTCGGATAACAGGCAGATATCCAATTTTACACTAGAAATAAAAACACCTATAACAAATTATATTAAGAAACAAAAATAAACAGCTGACAGGAAAACTGGAAAGAGTAGCACAGCGGGCACATGGCGGCATGCGGGGAGAGGAGGAGGAGGTGAGCGCCACTCACCCCCGCCCCTCACCATAGGAATACATGGCGCATGCCGTTGTATTCCGTCGAAAGATAGGAATACGGAGCTCCCATTGCCGTCTGTTGGGGTCGTATATCGGCCGTATATATGTCCCCCATACGTTTGTCTGAATGTAGCCTAAGACTCCCATGGGTCCAGGGCTGTATGAATATACTGCTATAATAAACTTTTTGGGAAAAGAGGATGTGTCCCTTAAGTCTGTTTTCAATCTTCAGTTTCTGGACCTTTGGAAGACGTTGAAAAGTCCTGAAATGGTTCTTGTGTATTGAGAGTAGGAACAGATGTACAAGGGTTTCATGGGTGAAGGTCTTTTTGAGTATAAAATTTGGTGGGTGGCTTGGGTGGCCATGGGCCCTCTAGAAGCTTGGGCCTTGGGCTACCACCCAAACCGCCTATATTATAATCCCCTACTGTTTGCACTGCATGTATAGATATTTTGGAATTGCTGCATGTATGCCACACTTAGAGGTGCTGCGTCTATATATAATTTTAGGCGTTGCATGTATATACCATTTTGAGGTGCTGTATGTATATTCATTTGCATATATTTCATTTGGATGAATGTATCTAGGTTCTGGTGCTTTATTTATGTACTGAGTTTGGTTTTGGTGCTATATGTTGGTTTTTAGGATTATTTTAGCATCATAGGTAACATCCTACACTGCCTGCATCAAAGAGCTCCTAAATGTCATAGCTTTGTAACTACCATCATCTACTTATTTATTCTGTAGCTTACATGGGACTAGTGCCTCTCCTTTCATAGATAACAGGCAATCCTGTGTAAGTAAGACACTGGGGCAGATTTACTTACCTCGCCCATTCGCGATCCAGCGGCGCGTTCTCTGCTCTGGATTCGGCTCCGGCCGGGATTTAAGAAGGTAGTTCCTCCGCCGTCCACCAGGTGGCGCTGCTGCGCTGAAAGTCATCTCATCGCGCCGGAATGCACCACCTCGGACCAGGTGAAGGTAAGCGCTTCCCAAGCGACACTTTTTCGGTTTTTAAATGCGGCGGTTTTTCCGAATACGTTGGGTTTTCGTTCGGCCACGCCCCCCGATTTCCGTCGCGCGCATGCCGGCGCCGATGCGCCACAATACGATCGCGTGCGCCACAATCCCGGGGCAATTCAGGTACAATCGGCGCAAATCGGAAATATTCGGGTAACACGTCGGGAAAACGCGAATCGGGCCCTTAGTAAATGACCCCCACTATCTCTGTAAAGAACGTGCAAGTATGTACATGTGTTTGTGTGTGTGTGTAAGGGGGTAGTTAAAAGTTTTATATGGTGCGCAGTCATTTCTAGTAATGCCCTTACTTTAAAGGGAACCTGTCATCAGCTCTCCATACCGAAAGGTAATTTTTGATCCAACGTATCTTTTTTTCACGAAAAAAGAAAAAGACAGTTTTACTATAAAAACTCTTTGGAAATGTGTACACTATTGTGCCAAAAAGTGGCTCCTGATGACAGGTTCCCTTTAAGGCACCTAGTCTATCTGTATTGTCCTCATTAAATGTAAATCAGGTACTGACAACAACCGTTACAACAGATATGATTTTGACCTAAGCATAGATCATCCTTTCCCCGGCCTCCTCGCTAGCTAACAAGTAGTACAATACGAGACTGCGGAGAAACAGGTGGAAAGCAAATAATTACTGTAATAAATATCGCAACGTGACAGCTTCTTTTCTTCCCTCCTTTACATTAATAATCTTTTCTGTGACTGTGTCACCCGTAGCGGTCACCAAACGTGTTAATTCTGCAGAGGAGGACTCGGAGCAGGTTACCATCACAGATGATCAAACAGATGAAACATATTCACTTAATCTGGCAGCACCGCGGTGATGTCAAATGTGTGTAAACCTACGCTTAAAATATGTGTATTTTGGCTCCAGACATTGTGTACTTGTTTTTCTCCGAGTATCCCTGCTATGCAATTAAAAACTGCGCCACAGTTGGTTTCCCGGGTTTATGACGTCTGTTGATAAATAGCTTCTTCTTGCATCTTGATGGTTCATTATTTCAGTCTTAATGCGGTACACAAGGCTATCAAGTGAAATCCTAAGTTAACACCGATGGAAACTTTTGTCTGACATCGTTTCCCGGCAGATGCCGGATTCATATTTTGTCAGATGAAAGAATCGGGAAGGGAAATGAAATAGCGTTCCGTACGTTCCGGTGAACATTTTCTAAGTAGCAGAGGCTGTTTGTTACAACGTAGTCATAAAGATATTCTTCTGCCTCGTGTTAAATCTTCTTCTGTTGCTTCGTGATTTAACCAAACTATCGGATCTGGCATTAAATGTAGGAAGCGGTACATACCTCTAAGAATGATTTAAATATGTGTGTTTTCCATTATTACTTGTAATAGAACATCTGTTGAAGCAGAACAGCCTGTGGCCCTCCAGGACTCGCAAAGCAAGATAGAAATATCTCACTCGCTTTTTTTTTTTTTTTCCATTGGTAAACAAATGTTAAGGCAATATGTGCAGTTTTTTATTCCACTTAAATTGCCAAGACACGGATTCGATAGGAAAAAAATATATATCGTTTTTAAAAGTTGAGCTCAGTTGAATAAACTTTTTGCCAGTCAATGCGATATTAATGAAGACTGTCTATGAAGAAGGAGACTATGGAACCTCTTTTGGTTATGAGGTGTAGGTCCTGCTGTAATACACTGCTTATCTTTGGAAATCTTAAAAAAAAAAACATCAAAAATTCTTAAATAAAAAATTAGTTGTAGGACCAATGCAACTCCAAGCTGTGCATTGTATAGTGGCTGTGCTTGGTATTGCAGCTTAATCCCATTCACGTGAATGGGACCCGATCTGCAACCAGGCCACATAACCAAAAAAACGTGATGTTACTGGCCTCAGAAGCTCATCAGAACACCTTGACCACTTAAAGGGGTTGGCCACTTTATCAAATTTTTTTGTAATGTGTAAGTGTGGGGGCAGGATATGAGGTAATTTACCAATATACATCTATTAAGAGTTCTGCTTTCTCGATATGCAAAGTGAAGCCTCCTGTATTTTACCTCATCAGCCAGAGATTCCTGTCCATGGAATTACTACAGATGGAGGGTCATGTGATCTCTATTAATCTAAAAAAAGGTGTGCAAATTAGCTTAGTGGACCAAGGAGGCCATTTAAAGATGTTTTATATGAGTAGACTATGGATAACCTATTCTTAGACCACTGGTGAGGGTCTGACACTTGGTACTGTCATCAATGATCAGATGTTAATAAAGATCTCAACCATCACTTCACCACTCACCAAGCACATTGCCGAACTAACATAGTGCTTGGTATTGCAGCTCATTCCAGTGCACTTTTATGGGACTGAGTTGCAAACAGGTCATGTGATGTGTCATGTGACAATGGATGTTGTCACAGGACTTCGTTTACCCGTGTGCTACTGAAACTTCCTCACCTCAACTGTATAAAAACTTCACAAATATGAAAAAGAATTATCCTAAAAATAGGTGATCAATATTTTAGTCCTAGAAATCCGCTTTACTCAAGCAGCTGAATATTACCAATAAAAACAATTTTAAAATGTACAGTATTATGCTGTGATAATTTCATGCAACTATGATGCTCAATTAATAACCACACCATACTTACATGGGCAAAAGATTAAGTGGGTATGTCTGACTCCCTCAAGGGTTCAGAATATTGGACCTACAGCCCAGGCATTTGTGACATATCCTATTCCATCTTTAAGACTTCTCTGAAACTGCACCAGTTCTCTAGAATGAACCACCATGTACTATAAGATTAATACCTGACTTTAAAAGGTTAAAGGGAACCCGTCATGAGAAATTGGCCTAATAAACCACTACCAGTATGTTGTAGCTTCTAGATTATGTTTGTTTCATGGCTTGGTGTGGTGGCATCATCTAGAAAATAAACTTTGAAATAGTCTTTATGAAGTCAAGGAGGAAGATTTTAACACTGAAGTCAAGCTTTCCCTGCCTTAAAACACCCCCTTCACTGTAATTGATGGTCCTGCATCCAGGGACATCATTCAATAGATCTCCTGAAGTCCAGCACATGATGTCAATCACATGGGAGATGTTCAGAGGCAGGGAGAGCTTGACTTCCGTGTTTAACTCTCCACCTCCCTGACTTTATACATCTAACTTGCATCACTAGATCATGAAAGAAACAGGATCTGGAAGCTGTTCAACTGCTTGACAACATACTGGTAGTAGTTTATTAAGCCAATTTCTGATTACAGGTTCCCTTTAAAACATTCCCTAAAAACCAACTTTAGACAGGCCCTAACCTCATCTCACATTTACTTTTCTTCAACTTACACTCTATGGCCCAGATTTATTAAAGCCTTTGCCCCAGTTTTCTGTCTGACTTTGCACATGTATGTATAAAGTGGTCGAGACACATTTGTGGCACACGCAACAGATTTGTGTCGCGGCTGCGCTATTCTCGACACGGCACAAAATTCTGCACTGCAATGAGCGTTCCGGTTCACAGTCGGACCTTCTGCCACATTTATCATGCAGTGTCCAACAGAATTGTGTCACACGCCCCATGTTAAAGATGCACCAAAAAAAGTTGTCAGAGCAGTGCAGGGGGCACCAGAGTCCTGAAGAACGAGCACCACAATTCATGGATCTGGTGCCCCCTGCACACTCCACAGGCAAAGTGCACATAGTACAGACTGCACTATTTTTGATAAATCTTGGCCTATGTTTATCCCTTCCCTCCGCATTATCCTTCAGAACTCTATAGAAGTAACCCTGCATGCCCAAGCACTTTGTACAAACAAAAAATATGTTACTCAATACTGCAAACTTTGAAAAACCAATGTGGTTGTAGCCGACTCCCTACTGGAAGATGTCTACTGAAGAAATATACGGTAAAATAGATAACTGAGTTATATTTAGTGCCAATGTAAGCCACACATCATGCCAATGATAACATGCTTCACAATATAGTATAACAACTATAGGAAAATTCTTTTATTTTGTGCCAAGGAAAACGTAAAAAAATTCCAAATATAATAATGCACAAGCATCATATCTCATGCCAAATGCAAAAGTACATTGATACACGTCATACATCAAGGTATTTCCTAATTTTTTTTGTCAAGCAAGCTTCAACCATGGCTAACCCCAAGAATTTGTCTACTTCAGTAACTGCCTGGGACAGTCATATCATCAGCAAGGAATTGTCAAAAAACCAAAAGACACAAACTACCCCAGAAGACTAAAGATAAGGATGTACTTAAAGGGGTTTTCCCCACAAACATTAGTTAGGTCTTATCCACAGGATAGGGCCTAACTTGCTGATCGGTGGGGGTCTCAGTGATGAGACCCCCACAGATCACGAAAATGAATGGTCCGATGGGGTCCCATGTACCTCCGTTGGACCCCTCGTCGCTCCATCAGAGCAATGGAGCAGACGGCCAAGTGCTGCGCTCAGCAATCTCCATCAGCTTCATAGAGATTAATGGAGCAGAACAGTAATGCCAGCCGTCTGCTCCATTACTCTGATGGAGTGACGAGGGGTCTGACAGAGATATGTGGTACCCCATCAGACCCCTCGTTTTTGTGATCTGTGGGGGTCTTATCACTGAGAACCCCACCGACCAGCAAGTTAAGCCCTATCCTATGGATAGAGCCTAACTTATCTTCGTGGGAAAACCCCTTTAACTAACTTGGCTATGGGGAGATCTACCAATGTTAATAGGACCTAGTTACATCCCTTGGTCCTCTGGTGGGCACTGACCTTTATAGTTCTTCACTGCCCTGGGCATGGCTAGTTCATAGTTGAGGTTTTGATGTAAAATTTTAGAGATTTAATATTTTTTGATAATTTAATCAACACATATTAACTGCTCTGCGCCCTCACCTCATGTCACCTCCTACCCTTCCATATAGATTGTGAGCCCTCATGAGCACGGTCCTCCTCCCATATGAAACAGATCTCTGTAGTGTCTATATTTGTACCTGCTTTTGTTCTTGTGGGAATGTAATATATGTAAATCCCTTATTGATTGTAAAGCACCATGGAATTAATGGTGCTCTTCAAATAAATAATAATTCATTTCATTTTTTCATTAATATGGGAGAATGAGTGCCCATCCCATTGGGGTATTTGTTCTATCTCTGCATGAACACTTCAGAATTATAGGTTGTACTTGATGTATTTTATCATCCATGTTATTATGTTCTTAATTTTGGCAGAGCTGCAATGCCAAAAAAAGCTGTAGAGTGCTGCGTATAGTAAGAAGTGAAGAGGCCATAGTGCTCATCCAAATGTTGCAAACTCATAACACAAAGGTGGTTGGCTTGCAGGATGTCATTCCCCTACTGACATGATATAAAGGTAATTAATAATAATAATTTATTTATTTATATAGCGCACACATTACACAGCGCTGCACAGAGTTTGCCAAATCAGTCCCTGTCCCCAATGGGGGCTCACAATCTAATCACCCTACCAGTATGTTTTGGAGTATGGGAGGAAACCGGAGAACCCACAGGAAACCCACAAGGTAGAGGATTCCCCTGCATAGTGAAATAGGGATTATAAGTAATAGAAAAATGGACTCCTAGGACTCCTGGAGGTTTAAGGTTGATCCTTATTCTGAGTCCCCTAATATGTTATATTTAGTGCTTCTTCCTGTGCCTCCTTCAGGATCACCACTGAAGCCTTACCCACTGGACTTGATGTGTGTTTTGTTTTTAATCCTATTACCCCTTTAAGTACTGACATTTTGATAACATAACATAAAAAAATTGTCTTCTGTGTTTTTGGATTTTAATAAATTATATACATTTATAATATATAAATATTATATATTTTTATACATTTTTTAAAATATATTTTTATATGCTTGTTTTTCCCACGCGTGATGCAATATTTGTAGATGAACGATAAGCTCCAAAGTATCTTCTTGGCTTCTGAAAGTTAAGGTACAAACACTACTTTTAACTTGCGTCCATCTATAAACTTTTATGTCTTGACAGTTCAAAGGGCACAGTGTGAAGCAACGTGATGTCCCATTTTCGAGCACACACCTGCTCCTCCGAGCCTCCTCAGCTAATGAATGGTTACTGATAACAATCCCTTGTGTTCTGTGCGATGTGCACCTGTGTACCTGACTCACCTCTAAGGCCTAATTAGGTAATTAGCAGTTCTCCAGAAAGGAGCTCGCAGACAATGAACAGGTCAGGCAGCAATGATGTATCAGGAGCCGGTGAAGGAACAGCCTGTAGGAGGATTACATGGGCTGATTATGTCACCTCTCCGAGGCGCTCAGCTGAAAAAAACTTGTTCTAAAACACCATGTGAGTTTCGGAAAAAGCAGCATTTTCTTTTATCTCTCTCGTACACTCGCTAAGAGTCATCATCACTGAGAAACAGAAATGTCACCAGATAAGTATAATGATCTGACTATCTCACCGGGTTCTTCCCCGTCTATGCAGATTATGTGATTTTCTGCATGAAAACTGATAAAATAAAAAGTTTCCTGAGATAATCAGTCTGTGCAGCGACGATTAGACTTTCAGCGTGGCGTCAGCTTCGAAAAGATTTCAGTGTGTTATCGGAAATCTTAAAGGTCAAGAATATAGATGGAAGAACTCAGGACTGAAACACACAAAGCTATACATAGGGGGCATGGATGGTGGTATATACCAAGTGTGCCATCAACTTAAAGGGGTTGGCCACTTTACTTCATGATATTTGTAATGTGTGTAAGTGTGGGGGGGCAGGATATGAGGTTTTTACCAATATACATCTATTAATAGTTCTGCTCCTCTTTCTTGATATGTAAGGTGAAGCCTCCTGTCTTTTACCTCATCAGCCATAGATTCCTAACCATAAAATGGCTGCAGATGGAGGGTCATGTGATCTCTAACTGGCGATTGCTCATGGACAGATAGGATCACATGACCCTCCATCTGTGGCCATTATATGGACAGGAATCTCTGGTTGATGAGGTAAAAGACAGGAGGCTTCACTTTATATATCAATAAAGCCAAGCAGAACTATTAATAGATGTATATCGGTAAATGACCTAATATCATGCCCCACACACTTACACACATTACAAAAACATGTGGTAAAGTGGCCAACCCCTTTAAGAGCAGAGTTATAATCATGATAACAGAATCAGAATCATTGGCACAATAGGGGCTACTGAATTGTGTTATGTGGTTTAAAGGGATTGCTCATTATTTACTTCGTAAAACTGGAGTACAAGCTTTGCAAATCTGGATTAGCTACAGGTGCAGACTAAATGCAGATGTAGTAAGGAAGAGGGGTTTGATTGTATCTGAATGACATAATTCCTCAGCTTATGTGGGTATGGAAGATAAGGGAAGGGGTCAACCACTAGTGGTTCTGTAGTTTTAGACTCTAGGTTAAAATTGGAAATGTTAGATACAGTATTTGTAGGCACCTGCTAACTGAAGACACCCCCTTCCACCCCATCCAGCAGAAACAAATCATGTTATTTTTTCACATAGATGGCTGTATACCACCCAAAGTCAATCCCACACTTATTTGCTTTGCCTCTTGACCGGTCTCTTCTTCCCAGTGCAGAAGGTATAACATTCAACAGTATTTTTAGGCAGCAGGTGTTGCTTTGTAGTGGATGACAGTACCCTTGATAATACTACTCCCTACAGGTGTTGCTGCCCTGAGGTGGCAAGCTCAAGTCGCCTCATGGCAGGTGTTTGCCTGGTTTCAGATTTCATCCTCCTTCTTCAGGTTGGGAATAATGTATACTACTAGTATGGACTGGAAGGACTCTAGCTGGTGGATAGTTTTATGAGTTCTTGGAGCCATGTGGACATCACTGGAGTTAGAACTGAAACAATCGAATACTACTATTTCTACGACTGCTACTCGCTCCAGTACCGTATAACATTACAGTCCTCTGCAATATTTAAGATTTCGTCTTACAAGGCTCAGCTTGTCATTTACTTGACGTGTATCGTGACAAAATGCACATCATACATTGTTTGGAGCGAAATCTCACTTTCGGTATAAATGACTACGTTTACGCATCGTGTAACTGAACAATAGCAGAAGGTTCCTCGCTCTTTACAAGAGGCGCCTCATTGACATTTTAAGAACTATCATGGATTTTATGTTCAGAACCTGTCTATGACTAAACCTCTTCTACACGAATAAAGCTTTTTTTTTCCCCCCGATGAGCAAGGAGCGAAAGGTCAGTGCTTGTGTATGAGTGCTCTACTACAGAACAGCTCACAATTCTGCAGAATATCCAAGTCTCCTTTATTAACCACTTCACCATAAATAAGAGATAGGAACGACTGCATGGAAATAATATAAGTGGAAGAAAAATGTCATTCACCATTGCCAGCATGGTACGGCGTGTTCCTGGAAAAAATCTGATCCTATTACACATAGAGCTCCGGCAGGATTAATTGACGTGTTAAAGGAGAACTCTGAGATTTGGTCATTGATTACCTTTTCGGAATTTAGACCATCTGTGTCATTATTAGAGGTATAAAGATATTTATCCAAAAGAAAGGTCCCTTTATTTTTACATACATCATAGGGAATCTGTCAAGACAATTTGGGACACTTCCCCACCCACAGATCCCTATACGCTAGAATTGGCACCCTGTGCCAGAATTCGGGAGTCAGTTAGGCAACATAAAATGATAGGCCTTCTCTCACATTTATTAAGGGTTTTAGACCATCTTTAGGCATTTTTCCGACTTGTATGAAAAGAGTTGTGACCTAGGAACAGCAGCAGAAATGATGCAACTTTGCCAAAATTTTGGCACATGTGCAGGGGTGAACTAGGCCAACTAATAATTGTTCTAAAATACGACTCCACAGTCTATGGGGCACATTAATCATAGGCTGGTGCTAAGTGCACTAGCGTTGCCGCACATAGCACCAGTGTATGATAAC
Source organism: Engystomops pustulosus (assembly GCA_019512145.1). Classification (NCBI taxonomy): domain Eukaryota; kingdom Metazoa; phylum Chordata; class Amphibia; order Anura; family Leptodactylidae; genus Engystomops; species Engystomops pustulosus. Next base: position 17,102,855 of record CM033643.1, read on the forward strand.
TGCCCCTCATTTATCTATACCTGGAATAAGAATAACTGAAACAAATAAAGTGCGAGAAAGCCGACAGTCACTAGTTCCTGTTTGTCGTGCACAGAGCTCTCATCTGTTGATATATGTAATTTCTTTTCTGTTGGATTTCATGGTTTTTCTGCTTCTTTGTTAATTAATGCTGTGTTGTGTGTGATTGTCACTTGTTATCCTTTCTCGTGCTGCGTTCTTCAGTTTGGAATGGAACCATATGTCTACCATACCTGAACTGACCCTGTTTATAGCAACATATGTATATGATTTTTCAGAGCGAGAAGGAGGATTTCCAAGAATATCACTTATATCTTACACACCTTTAAATGTTCAGATATTATACAAGTGGGTGATCATTGGACTTTTCTTTGTTTCTCTCCATTTCAGAAAAACATAAGTTTTTGTTGCCTGAACACTACTAAACGTGTACCTCATCTTCCAAAAAATGCTTTTTTCTTCTCTTTAGCCCGTATCAGTGCCCCCTCCTCCCCTCTCCATAGACTTTTATGTGATCTGATACATCACCAAGCTTCTGTCCATCTTGAGAGCGGGATGGAATTCAGCAGAGATGTTAGACAGAAACATATTTTACCAGGATATTTTTGCTAAAACTAAAATAATAATAGTTACTCTTAGAAATCCCACGGCACATATGGTAACTTCTTTTTCCTCTTCTGCCAAAGCTTCAGTGGTAGATGGCAGGCAATGCAATGATGTCATACTGCCACCTAATCAATTGTACCTTGTCTTAAAGATGCAGATGCAATTGACTCTTTTTCCGACAGCAGGTCCATATTTTGGTGGAAGGTTTGGACTGCATCCAGGATGCTCCTATATTGTAATTCTCCCTAGAGGACAACCTTTTTTATATGTTCTTGGATTTTATTCTACAGTAAATAAATAAGGCTAGGTTCAGATTTAGTCAATAGTCCAAGAATAACAAAAACGTCTTTTTTTCCCTAGAAACTTGTTCCATTGTTGTCGAAGAACTATTACATGCAAATGAGGCAATATGAGACAGACAAAGCCCATAAGCATGAGTGGTGCCGGTAATGGAACAGGAGCAGATCCTTAGTTTGATATAGGGCAGTCTTTTAAAAAAAATTACAAATATATCCATTCTACCACGGTGAAAACTTCAACAGCTTTACTCCCTCAGCTTTACTTCTGTTCTTAAAATATGAAATATCTTTTTCTATTTTTCTTAAAATCGTAATCTAACGAAAGTAATTGTTCGGAATGACACCTCAACACTTTGGATAGGAGTCAGACTCGAAAATCAATGTTATAAAATGTTTCTGTCAGCGTAGAGGTGGCTGCGTGTCTCCATCTGACATCTTATGAAAACACTAGTCTACCACGTTCTATTTTTTTCCTGCTGATGCCTTGTAGTCTCATTTCTATAAGGTGAATTCTTTCCTCTACAGACATTCAGAAAGAATCACTGAATTTCCGATGTTTTTCTTAGATCCTTTGTTTGGAGATCTCTGAATGAAAGCTGCATAATGTATATGCATGTCTACCCGGAGATCAGTGGAGGAGGTTTACATAACATTTGTAGACCACCGGGACAATGTAAGAGTCTCTTACCAATGTTGTCCTCTTTTCACAGTATTTTAAGTCCTTGTGAATAAATTGTATGAAAGAGAACAATTTGTTGATTTTTGGAAAACACCTGTATTATCGGTCATGTATGAACAGACCAAAAAGCAAAACACACGTACCATTTCTGTCATGACCTGGAGAGTGTGAACCCACTGTGCCACGAGACCCACCTCCTCAGAGGGCATTGCCCCAGTGATTCCCTTGTTTTTCACAGAGCTCCTGATGGTGGAGATGGCTAAGCCAAGGGGACACTGGATGCACCTTCAAGGAGATAGGAACACACGACTGCTGGTCCAAGGGGGATAGGAGAACACCAGTACGAGGCCAGAGGGAAAAACCGAGGAGAAGAACATAGTCACAGCGGTACAGGTCCAGCGGATGAGGCTACACAGCTGAATAACACAACCAAGGAGAAAGGCAGCAGAGCACTACAGGCAAGTCACAAGGTACCTCAGGCACTGAAGGAGAGGGCAGGGTACAGTAAATACCTGCTCGAGGGCCAGGATTTGTTGCTCAGGTCACAGGAATTGATGCAATTGCAGGTCCTGCAGAAACCAGAGTAGAGCAGACTCGGTGGAAACTTTGGAATGGACTCCAGAAAACACCAACTCCATCCAGGACTGCAGGACTGGAGCAAGGCTTGGAAAGCACCTGATTGAATAGTCAGAGCTGTTTCCTGCGCTGCAACGCAACTTGAGGGCGGCCGGGGTGATTTATACGATACATAAAGGGCAATTCCAGCCAGCCATGGAAATTCTTCAACCCACCGGAGTCATAGCATTTCTTACTTTAAAGGTAGTTATTGTATGGAAGTCTAGTCATGTTAGGAGTATTTCCCAACCTATACATCTACACATGGCAATGTAAAGGCATGTTGGTGTATCCATTTGCCCATTGGCTACTATATTGCTATATTTTCTCTTTGCTTTTTGATCCTAAAGATAGGTCATTAATATATAATTGGTTAGTGCATGCTAATGATGCTAGAAGCAAATGACCTTGTCTCCCGCGGTACTGCAGGTCATCTTCAATTTACTTGCTTACATGCAACAGAAAAAGGTTGTATTGACACATACCTGCCCATTGAGGAACATAAGGACACTTCGCTTCCATGAGGTGAAGAGGGGGCGAAGGATAAGCAAACACAGCTTGATGCTACCCTCAGTTCAGCTGTAATATAGCTGTAAAATAATGTACCCTAAGTTCAACCTTGTCAGGGGTTAATAAGAGGTTTTTATACAAAAAGTGTAACATAAAATAAATAGACATATACATACAATACATATATAACAGTTCAGTAAAATAAAAAAGGATAAAAAAACAACTTATATGGGTTATTAACAAAATACAGCATTTCAAAGATATTATTCCAACCAGTCTCTATCAGTCCTAGTTTTCACAATTTGGTTTGCCCCGGAATCCAACCATAAATCTTCTGATTATGGTCAGGCAGCAGGGCTGGTGCCATCACTGGGCATCGCCCAGGGACCTACTGGATTGTGGATCCAGCCCTGTCAGGCAGGACAAATTCTTCTCATCAATTTCTTCTTCTGTCTTCTCGATGAAGTGTGATCTCTGCCTTTCAAGAAGAGCTCACACACAGACACTTCCTGACGGTAAGAAGCATGCAGGGACTTACTCTACATGCTACATGGGGGAAGCACTCTTTGTGTGTTATAGCTCAGATTTAGCAGAACTGACCGTGTTTGTTACAGCTCAGATGTAGTAGAGCATACGTGTGTCGTTGAGTGTTATATACATCTCATGGATCTCATCATCTCTCATTTCTGATATGTCGCCTCTCTCTTTTTCTATGTGTCAGTTTGTTAGTACAATGTTAGAAGCTAAATAAAAGTGTATATAAACCTGTTCCCTAATAATCTAAGCACATTGTCAGCACACAGAACTAAGTGTCTGCTTAGAGAGTCCCAGACCCTGGAATATATAAATAAGCATTATTGTTATTATTATTATTGTTGTGCATTGATCAATAAAGAAAAAAATCATTCTTTTTTCCCCCAAAATCACCATCTTTACGTTAGCAACTGTGAGACACTGAAGGGGTTAACTGTGGATGGGCGGTATGTTTCCCCTAGGTTTTGCTATTATGCAAGGCCTTAGTGCTGAGGTTGTGTTGTCCAGCACCTTGGACACAGGTGGTGGGAACAGCCAATCAGGCTAATAAAGCCGCTCAGCAGAGCTCAGAAGGTTGTCTCTCTCTGGAAGGAGGCTGGAGAGCACACAGCTTTGACCTCTGTGCTTGGAGCAACAAAAAGGTTTTTTTTTTTAGTGGTGAGTCAGAGAACCATTGTTTAGTTAGCACCCTGACGGGTAGGATATTATTTTGTTTTGATGCCTGAATGTGAAGGCTGTTTTATTTTGATTCCTGCTGAAATAAACACAGGCTAGACCTGTTTTGGACTGTACTTTGGTGTCACTGTCGTGAACTGCATCCCAGCACCCCGCTACCACGGTCTCAACTGGGCCAAATCTCCCACACAACATATACTGTAGGAGCAGAATTCATCTTTATGCTTCAACATGAGTTTGCTTTGCGATGCTACTTTTAGGGTTAGCGTCGAGCCCTACTATACTGGAGTAGAAATTTTTTTTTTACTATTTTCCATTTTGTACTATTTTGCTCTGCTATAATATTTCCCAGCTGTTGATCGAGCCTCCGAGACATATAGATGGTGGTAAAGGTGTCACATTGAAATTTCGTAGAGGGCACCCCACCCATCTGATATGCAGCCAGTGTTGCTCTTAAAACCTCATTTTTGTAAAGATGTTTAACTTTGCTAATCTGGTAAACAAGTTTTTAACAAGTTGTAAAAATTTTAATAAAATCTACGTATTAAAAAAACCTAAAATGGCTCTTTGGAAATCCTGAATGGGTTCTGTTACCGAGATTCTATTCCGTTTTCTGCTAGGCCGCTGTTGAAGCCAGAGCTAGAAATTACAAAAAAAGTGTGAATATGTGAAATGTTTCACACTGACTCATAGATGTAACAGGCCATTGAGATGAGTCTCCCCCCCCCCCCGCATTAAAGTTCACAACAGAGCATAAAGTTTTTAGCTCTTCTAAAAGTTTTATTATTTTAAAGGTATAAATATACACAATTTAGGCATCCCTGATATCATAATTACTCAAATGGGAGTAATTAAGTAATTAATTAATAAAGGGGATGTGACTTTTGAAGGAGCATTTCCCCCCTCCTATTGTGTGAGATAATAATAGGCATAGGGAGGGGCAAGTCTGAGAAAGCAGGGGGCAGGGGAAACAGTATTACAGCCAGTGAAGCTACAGCATGGAGGGGCTCTGGTAACGCCCACCAGTGGCCTTCCAGCTAATTAGCATATAAGTTACAAATATAAGACGATTACCACAGTCACAGTGCCTGGATCTATGATTATGTCTCTGGTTTATCATGCATGATGGCAGATTACCTCTAATTATAAAGTGATGGCCAATCCTGTTATTTTATAGGATATGGATATCCATTTAAAGGAAATCTACCATTTGTTTTTATGCATTATGAAGCAAACATACCTTGAGAATGCTGTAGCTACATTGATGCAGGATCATATCTTGGTTAATCCCTGTGCTGAGTGGTTTTACTGATAAAACAATTATAAAATTATGATAATGAAGCTCTGTCACTTCTATGGCTGGATCAGCTCTTCTTCTAACCCATTAGTTATTCACTGCTGCACAGGATGATGTAATTCCTGGGTTGTGCCTGAAGTCAGAATAATCAATTGCACCATCCCCCAGCTGCTGTGTATGAGTGATCCAGCTCAGGTTGATTAGTCATGTCTTGACTAACCTCCATTTGTAATTACAAGCTCCGTGTGTAGTGTGTTTATGTAGCCAGCCAGCCTCACCCAGTTTTCCAAAGGTCCTGGATTTTATAATTGTTTTTTCAGCAAAACCACTAAGCTCAGGGATTAACCAATATATGATCCTGCATCAGTGTAGCTACAGCATTCTCAAGGTATGTTTGCTTCATAATGCATCAAATCAAATGGTAGGTTTCCTTTAAGGAAGTGAAAAAAATGTAAGGAAATAGCCTGTATATAATTATCCCTCATGCCAAAATGAACTAGTTATCTGTGTTAGTCGCAAGCACATGAACAGGTCCATTACTTGTCACTTTGCCTTTTGAGAGAGTCCAAAATATTGGAAGTAAGACGCAGATTCCAGAGCAAACCCATTCAATAACTGGTCAAATAGTCTGTCCGAACTGTATATGGGTGTATGAAACCTGAGCTCATACAAATACCAACTGATTGGACTACAAGTAACATTTATTTCTGTCTTTTCTTTCCAAAAATACGAACTCGTGGTGCTGTTGTAGAATTTGGATTATCTGGAGGAGGAGGATGTGGCAGCAGTGGGTCATCTCGCTCAGCCCTGCTTCAGAAAAACACAACATTTCATGCTAATGAGTAATATTTTATCTGATAAACAATAATTTGTCATTTTCTAAATTTATCGACAGTAAGAATGTTCTGAAGTTAGGATCTTAAAGGGGCTTGATTGGCCAAATGATAAAAAAAGAAACCTAAGTATTTTTACCTTACTAGCTTAAGTGTAAACAGATTTTTAAAGCAATTTTGTTATTATTTCAGAGCAAGTGATACTGGTTAACTTTGTGATATACATCAGTAAGAAAAGCAGCTTCTCTGTGCCTTGTTTCTGCTCTTTCTCCTGTAGTGAGCAATGTATCCGAAAGCCTTCTGAGGTACATGCACTTCAGACAGTTAAAGAAGGCAGGTCGATTAACTCTTTCCACACCTAGAGAATATTTCCCTTGATAATTTAGCTATCTGAGCAGATTAGAATGTCCAGGGACTGCCTGTAAGAGGACAAGAATACCCAATTAATACCCAATCATCAAAGTGTGTCACATTTCCTAACTCCCTATCTCACTATCTCTTTTTTACTAAAACACGCTGTGTATCTCTCAAGCCTGTAATAAGCTTCTCTACAGTCCTATTCACCTTCATCCTGGTATATAAGATGGCGGCTGGAAACTGGTTCATGTAGCAGTAGACTTGTGTCATCCCCTCATCCTCATAGACTGTAAGCTCTTGTGTCACCTCCTCATCCTCATAGACTGTAAGCTCTTGTGTCACCCCCTCATCCTCATAGACTGTAAGCTCTTGTGTCACCCCCTCATCCTCATAGACTGTAAGCTCTTGTGTCACCCCCTCATCCTCATAGACTGTAATCTCTTGTGTCACCCTCCCATCCTCATAGACTGTAAGCTCTTGTGTCACCCCCTCATCCTCATAGACTGTAAGCTCTTGTGTCACCTCCTCATCCTCATAGACTGTAAGCTCTTGTGCTTCCCCTCATCCTCATAGGCTGTAAGCTCTTGTGTCACCCCCTCCACCTCATAGACTGTAAGTTCTTGTGTCAACCCCACATCCTCATAGACTGTAAGCTCTTGTGTCACCCTCACATCCTCATAGACTGTAAGCTCTTGTGTCACCCCCTCATCCTCATAGACCAGTGATGGCAAACCTTTTAGAGGCCGAGTGCCCAAACTACAACAAAGACCCGCTTATTTATCGCAAAGTGCCAACACAGAACTTTAATTTGTGATTTATACTCCCTTCTCTGTCACAGTTTTCATTGATACCAGCACCTGAGGACACCAATAGAGCAGAAAATAGTCCCAGGTAGAGCTGTCACTTTAAAATAGCTCTGTGCACAGCAAGTCCTGGGCTGTCTGGGACTGCAGGAAGATACCTGGAGTCACCTCTGGTGATGGCCTGAGTGCCCACAGAAAGGGCTTTGAGTGCCACCTCTGGCACCAGTGCCATAGGTTAGCCATCACTGTCATAGACTGTAAGCTCTTGTGTCACCCCCTCATCCTCATAGACTGTGAGCTCTTGTGTCACCCCCTCATCCTCATAGACTGTAAGCTCTTGTGTCACCCCTCATCCTCATAGACTGTAAGCTCTTGTGTTCTCCCTCATCCTCATAGACTGTAAGCTCTTGTGTCACCCCTCATCCTCATAGACTGTAAGCTCTTGTGTTCTCCCTCATCATCATAGACTGTAAGCTCTTGTGTTCTCCCTCATCCTCATAGACTGTAAGCTCTTGTTTCACCCCCTCATCCTCATAGACTGTAAGCTCTTGTGTCACCCCCTCATCCTCATAGACTGTAAGCTCTTGTGTCACCCTCATAAGCTGTAAGCTCCTCATAGACTGTAAGCTCTTGTGTCACCCCCTCATCCTCATAGACTGTAAGCTCTTGTGTCACGCCTCATCCTCATAGACTGTAAGCTCTTGTGTCACCTCTCATCCTCATAGACTGTAAGTTCTTGTGTCACCCCCTCATCCTCATAGACTGTAAGCTCTCGTGTCACCCACTCATCCTCATAGACTGTAAGCTCCTGTGTCTTCCCCTCATCCTTATAGACTGTAAGTTCTTGTGTCACACCCTCATCCTCATAGACTGTAAGTTCTTGTGTCACCCCCTCATCCTCATAGACTGTAAGCACTTGTGTCACCCCCTCATCCTTATAGACTGTATGCTCTTGTGTCACCCCCTCATCCTCATAGACTGTAAGCACTTGTGTCACCCCCTCATCCTCATAGACTGTAAGCTCTTGTGTCATCCCCTTATCCTCATAGACTGTAAGCACTTGTGTCTCCCCCTCATCCTCATAGACTGTAAGCTCTTGTGTCACCCTCATAAACTGTAAGCTCCTCATAGACTGTAAGCTCTTGTGTCACCCCCTCATCCTCATAGACTGTAAGCTCTTGTGTCACCCCCTCATCCTCATAGACTGTAAGCTCTTGTGTCATCCTTTCATCCTAATAGTCTCTGTTTCAGCTTTGTAGTTGCCCTGAAATGGCTGTTTGTGATGGTTATACTGTATAAATATAACTACTTAAAGGGGTTGTCCACTTTCACTAAATAATTGATATTGTTTGTGTAATGAAGTTCTACAATTTTCCAATATACTTATTGTATCAACTCTGCCCTGTTTTCTAGATCTCTGCTTGCTGTCCTTCTATAAAAAGCATTTATATGTTTCCGTCCAGTAGATAAAAATCTTTCCCTGGTCATTGATGTCACACAGGTGCAGGAGCCGATAGCATCACACGGCTCTGATTAATCTCTGTGATATAACGAGCCTATGTACCTTCATATCCATCACATGACTGGGGACAGATTTCTATCCACTGGAAGTAAACAATGAAGCTTTCTATAGTAGGACAGCAAGCAGAGATTTTATAGTGTGGTGCAGGAAGGGGTTAAATTAGGAACATAAAAAATGTTCTAACCACCAGGAAAATCTGTTCCAATATTCATGGCCTTCACATTTGGTTGTGTGTGAAGAGAGGCAGCAACGAGGGGACTGACACCTTTTATTTCTGCAGAATGTTGCGATGTTGCGGCTCTTCAGAAGTTGAGCGATTGTGGAGAGCACAAGCAGCACCTGGTGACTCAGGCATGTGTGCCGCAGTCAGCGGGGAGGAATGTGGAGAGCTCGGAGGCTGCCTGTGCTTGTTATCAGATTGTTATTTCACTTGACAAGGATAAGTGGATCTCAAGGCTTTGCGATCTCTGGCCAGAAATATGACTGCATTGTATATGCCGCGCATGCACAGATGTAGCAGGTTATCTACGGAAGAGGAAGCGCTCTGCAAGCTCTGCTGAGAGTTGGTTACCTGTCGTATAAAGATCTACTCTCAGGAGAAGGGCAAGGCCGGTGCTACGGAGACTCCACATTATTGGTTTTACCAAATATTCTGCAGCGCCATTCACAGACATCAATCTTGAAGACTCACCGCAGATACTAGGGCCAAAATCCTGTTAACCTTCCAACATGTTGTTGGGAAACCAAAAACCCCACAAACACAAGAAGAACATCTGTAACTCCATGTCCATGGCCATTTGTGTATATGGGCACCTAGAACAAATTGTCTTGATGCATTCATTTTAGGGGAAGGCAAACTGGACAACTGCCCAGGGCTCCCATTATCTAGGGGAACTACTAAATATCGAAACTCTCAATTGTAGCTAAAGCCACCAGAATCATGTAAAGCCATGTAGGTGTATTATGGCAGTAACATCTGACTAGACGGTAGAACTGCTCTTAGGCTGCATGCACACAAAAGTATGCCCGCCAAGCCATAGCCAGGCTGGCATACGTTCGGTGCCATGGAAAGGAGGTGGGGTGACCCCTCCCCTCTCCATAGCAATGCATGGCGTACGGGCCGTAACACGGGGAAAGATAGGACATGTCCTAGCTTTTTCCCATGTACAGAGCTGTACGGTGCCGCACGTGTGCATGTCGTATGCATGCAGCCTTAGTTTTTTAATTCGTTTTAATAGATTTTAAAAAAAGGAAAACCTCCAGCAGACGGCTAGAGATCAGACTGAATGACAGGCCTGAGAGTCTAGTATAGACGATATAGTAAATGATCGCCGCTCCCTGATGACTTCACAGGGGGCAGCGATTGAATCCAATATGGCCGCACACAATATGCAACTGGCACGAAGAGGGCTTTTATATGAATTAAAAAAATTCCCATGGGGTAGGGTAAGAAAATGAAAATAAAATGTTGCTCTGGTACTTCTGGTTTAGGGCATGCGCTTGATCAGAAGATTTGGGGGAGTAATGGGATCCGCGTTGTTCAATAATTGGCCTCCTTGGTCCAGGCCGAACATGGGAAGACTTATCCCCGGAAAATGGTAGTGACCGTCCTATCAATTTACGACTTGTAGTTCACAAATGGTCAATTTCTGTTACACGGATCTTTTTGTGAAATGCAAATTACTGGGGGTGGTCTGTGTCTCCTGACTCCTCCCACCGAGCTTTGATTGATGGCACTTGCTTGTTTAGATGTGAGCAGGGAGCTTATGGCTCATTGTGCTGGTCAGGAAGATTTTAGTAATAGTAATGTAAATGGCGGGAGAAATTGGGTAGGCTCGGCCGGCTAGATCCAGAGCAGGAATGCTCTTACACTTGCCAATTGATTTAGATACTGTAAATTGGTTTCTTTTTTTTAGAAATTGAGCTACTGCTAACGTATATTTGTATATTATGTGCCCCACCAAATGCTGGTGGCAAAATGACCTAACACACTAGTTAAAGGGTTTTTCCAGTTGCGGTGAATGTAATGAGAGTTCCACTAAACTTTAAAGGACATCTACCACCAGGAAAGAAAGAAGAGAGAAACCCGCCAAAGAGGGTGCACACCAGTATGTAAGGGTGCTTGGTTTATAATCCTTCATCCTGGTGGTAGATTTCCATTAAAGTCCTTGAAGAAACCAAACCAAACAGATGAGGCAGATCATTATAAGAATAACTTGTGGTGGGAAAGTATCTTCAAGAAGGTTCCAAGTTAAGTAGACATCCCCTTTAATATGTAAATCTCCTGGTGATATAAGTGCACCTCCTTGTCCAGTGTTTAGGTTAGAATAAGGACACAAATTTGTCTGCTGCAACCCTATCCTAATAGAGTCCTGATAGATTTAAAGCCTTTACGTCTTCTTTGGAGAAAAGCCCAGACTGAAACAGATTTTTTCCATTAGCGAGCGTTTTCACTTCACAACATTGTAGATAGGACTTAAGAAGTTCTCGTATGTCTTTCCCGGGATCTGAAAGGATTCTACTTATGAACACGTATCAGATTCAGTAGCAACATTGACTCTGTCACTTCAGCTGCCAATGAAGTAGAGCAGTTATGTCACCGGTTAAGCGGCGAGCTACTATAAATCTGGATTTAGAAGCAATGAAAACTGTATATGTAGCTATTGTTAGCAGGGCCGTCTTTAAATAGTCGCCTTTCACGCTCGAGTACTTGTGGCCAAAAGTTGAGGTCACAGAACTTTGCTGGTGTACTTTTACAAGAGCTACTCATTCTTCACTGAGTTGGCATCCACTCGACTTGAAACACAGGACGCTTCCTCTCCTGTCACCACCTCATTTGCTCAATGGGTGGTGCCCCGCCAGCCAACACATGCTGTAACATTATACCCAAAGTTGCAAGAGATGTCACCACCACTAGCGCCGTCTCAAGTGAAACAAACAGAAGCCATAGCTCAGTTTCCGTATTTCCCAAGTGTGTTTCCTGTGCAGCTTGTAGTTCAATGGCCACTCAGCAATGTCACCCCCGTGACAAATTACAGGCGCACGTACACATCTAATATTCTACACACACATATTGTAGACTTAAAGGGTTTGTCCACTTTAAGAAAATCTTTGATATTGTTTGTGTTATGTTATGTACTTTTTGTATCAATCCCTCATGGTTTTCTAGATCTCTTCTTGCTGTCCCGCTATAGAAAGTGGGGCAGATTTACTTACCCGGTCCTGTCGCGATCCCACGGTGCGTTGTCCGATGAGGATTCAGGTCTGCCGCGATTCACTAAGATCGTGCGCCCGAGTTCCTGCATCCGTCGCTTCTTCGCCGAAGTCCGCTGGAGTTCACCTGCTTCTTCCCGATGCTTGTAAGAGCGTGTCTTGCGACACATTTCTAAATGTTAAATCCTGTCCGAATCGGTCGAATTCGCCTGCGCCAAAATCCCGGGGCAATTCGGCGCAAAATGGAAAACGTCGGGAAACTTGATGAAAATGTGCTGAGCGCCCCATTGTCTCTGTTGACTTCTAGTGGATATAAATCTGGCCATGGTCATGTGATGGACACGCAGCACAAATCTTTAGTATCACAGTGTGGGGAGATTTATCCGAAGTGTTCTGAAAGCAAAACTGTTCCAATTGCTCATGTGCAACCAATCAGAGCTCAGCTTTCATTTTCCCACAGCTGTTTATCAAATTACAGCTGATCTCTGATTGGTTTCCATGGTCAACTAGAACAATTTTACCTCAGACATTTCGGATAAATCTTCCCCACAGAGAGTAATCAGAGCCGTGTGATACTAACGGCTGGTGCACCTGCGTGTCCATCCCATGACCAGGGAAACATTCTGTAGCCTTCTATATCAGGGCAGCAAGCACTAGAAAACTAGAAAACTGTGAGGGTTTGTTACACAAAGTATATTGAAAATTGTCTAACGTTTCGTTACACAAACAATAGCAATTATTTGCTGGAAGTAGACAATCCCTTTATTCCCGTCTTCATGTCGACTGTTAAATTCTAATTCTATAAAATTCTGTTCTATGGTAATTTTTGGGCACTTCCCAGAATTTATTATTTTTTACTATAAAACACGACTTGTTAGGGATTATTCTATTTCATCGATAAGGTTTCGAGTACAAGTCTGCGTAGTACCAGTTTTAAAACATTTGAATTGCATTTTAAAACATGTAGGGGAGGCTGCGGGGAGGGGTTTAGCCCAATTGCAGATGTATTTCCACTGAAACAATTGACAACAAGCACCATTTACACGCAAAACACATAAAGGGAGATTTCTTATGAGTGAAGTGTCTGAGGTAAATCTGTTCTATTTGCCCATAGAAACCAATCATTTTATAAACAGCTGTGGGAAAATGAAAGCTGAGCTCTGATTGGCTGTCATGGCCAACTATAACAGTGACTTAAGTGACTTTTGATAAATCTCCCCCATTGTGGCGCTAATTGTTGTTTTTCGGTGCCCGATTCTAGATGTATTTTGCACTGTGATTTTATATTGTGTCACATGACCTTTATTTGTTTGCTACTCCGTTAAAAGAAATGCTACGTGCAAACACAGTCTCAAAAGGTATTATATTGATTACCAAGGCTATATTTAGGCAGGTGGAGGCCCCAGGGCGCAAAATCAGGTGGGGGCCCCCACTGAATGTAGCTCAGACAGTGCTACATATTACTATTCTTAATAATAATCAAAATTCGAAACTTTCTCCTTCTTATATGTTAGTCTAACTGCTGGCCTAGTTGGCCTAGACACTTTAAAAGGAGGCTGGTGCTTGGCATCATTGTTACTCTTCTGTTAACCATGGTTATCTCTAAAGAAACACATGCAGTCATCATTGCACTGCACAAAACTGGCCTAACAGGGAAGAGCTAGAAAGATTGCACCTCAGACACCAATCTATCGCATCATCAAGGAATTCAAGGAGAGAGGTTCCATTGTTGCCAAAAAGGCTCCAGGGCGCCCAAGAAGGACCAGCAAGCGACAGGACCATCTCTTAAAAGTGTTTCAGCTTGGGGATCAGGCTACCAGCAGTGCAGAGCTTGCTCAGGAATGGCAGCAGGGAAGTGTGAGTGCATCTGCACGCACTGTGAGACTGCGGAGACTCTTGGAGCAAGGCCTGGTGTCCAGGAGGGCAGCAAAGAAGCCACTTCTCTCCAGAAAAAATATCAGGGACAGCTGATATTCTGCAAAAAGTACAGGGAGTGAACTGCTGAGGACTGGGGTAAAGTCATTGTCTCTGATGAATCCCTTTCCGATTGTTTGGAACATCTGGAGAACAGCTTGTTGGGAGAAGACAAGGTGAGCGATACCACCAGTCTTGTCTCATGCCACCTGTAAAGCCTCCTGCAACCATTCATGTGTGGGGCGGCTTCTCAGCCAAGGGAATCGGCTCTCTCACCGTCTTGCCTAAAAACACATCCATGAATAAAGAATGGTACCCCAGATCTTAATCCCATTGAGAACTTGTGGTCAATCCTCCAGAGACGGGTGGACAAACTAAAACCAACAAATTGTGACAAAATGCAAGCAGTGATTGTGCAGGAATGGACGGCTATCAGTCAGGATTTGGTCCAGAAGGTGATTGAGAGCTGCCGGGGAGAATTGCAGAGGTCCTGAAGAAGAAGGGGCAACACTGCAAATACTGACTTGCTGCAGTAACTCCTTCTAATTGCCAATAAAAGCTTTTGTTACTCATAATATGATTGCACTTGTATTTCTGTATGTGATAAAAACATCTGACAACCACACATAAAAACCAGAGGGGAAAAGATCATGTGAAAATATAATATTTGTGTCATTCTCAAAACGTATGGCCATGACTGTAGTTTAGCCTTTGTTTATCTGTAATCTCAACGAAGATCTAAGCTTCATCTTGTTGAGAATCTGAGCTTCATCTCAGTGAGGATCGGAACTTCATCTTGGTGAGGATCTGAGCTTCATCTCGATAATGATCTGAACTTCATCTGGATGAGGATTTCTAAACTTAGTAGTCTTTCACTTGGAGTCATTTTATCCTTTCATGACATCCATTCTCTATGGTTTCCTGAACTGTGTCTCCCATTGCCACAAAGGTCACATGTGGTGATTATGGCACCTCGTTACCCAACCATGCAACCATAAGTACAGCAAGAGTACAATGTAATCCAGTCCTTCAATATCAGATGTAAAAACAGAAATTTAGATGGAAAATGAACCTTTTGCAGGAATCAAGGCTCGTAGCATAAATTCAATGACAAAGACAGATTTTCCTGTCTGAAAATCAAGGGCATTTCTTCCAATGATGAATGTGTCACTCTGATATTGCCAACCCTCAAACTTCACAAGTTCTTTTATAGAGCTAGAGCATTTAATCATTGTACAAATATACAGAATCAATCAACAAAAACCAACAACAAAGAACACCAAAAATAAATGATATTGTTCCACATAGAAGAACGAAATCCCCTTAGAGACATCTAACAGAAGGGAGCTGGTCATAGGCATCACCAGCACGGAGAGATGAGCCTCAGAAGGAAATTGTCCTAGGCTTTAGTGATAAATGGGCGTTCTTCTGCTTTTTCAACTGTGTCCAGATAAAGAAATGTATTTTATCAAGCTGTTCCAAGCAATTAGTGTCGTATTATAGTTGCTAACGTGGGAATAAATGGTGTAAATACATATGGAGCCATACATGCACCTGCTAGGAGGTCATAAGGCCTGTAGGAATGGATTCCATCTCTGGAAATTTACTACAGGATTTATCACAATAATAATATACAATCGGTCTCCTGATTTGGAGAAAAAATACCTTATGCAACCCTAAGGCCTTGGCTCTGGGTGTGAGCGCGCACTGTACCCCCTCAAGTTACAATCATGGTATATAGGCACTGTGGCTTAGTGGTTAGCACTACAGCCTTGCAGCGCTGGGGACCTGGGTTCAAGTTCCAGGGTCAATATCTGCAAAGAGTTTGTATGTTCTCTCCATGTTTGTGTGGGTTTCCTCTGGTTTCCTCCCACACTCTGAAACATACTGGTAGGTTGATTAGATTGTGAGCCCCATTGGAGGCAGTTACTGATTTGGCAGCTCTGTGCAGTCCTGTGTAATTGCTGTATAAATAAAGAAATGATTATTATTCTATATATAGCATAACTTAGGGATCCATTCATTCTCAGTGGTGGGTACAATTGCTGAAACTCTGATGGTTCTTAAATTAAGGGGCCACTCCCAGAGTTAAAGGGATTTTCCAGGATATTTATCAGGACTATTACCCTACGTACTTGGATGGAGCAGTGTTGCAGTTACTTGGATAGCCTGTGTATAAGAGGATCTTGGTTGCATTGTTCCCTCGAATATTGAGGATTCAAGGGATCAGTTCCCCATAAGTGTTACATTGCTATAATCCTTAAATAGGAATATAATTTAATACTGCATGTATGATATCCATAACTATTTCTCACAAAAGTAATTCTACCCTTAACCTAAAAACTTTCTACACAATTTTTGGTAACCCTAACCCAAAATTCTGGGTTCAAAGCTTCCCTTCCTATGAAGGGAAAAGTTCCTCAACAACCTGATGGACAATCATAGGAAGGGAAGCCTTGAACCCAGATTGTATTGCATGTAATGTTGAAACGGTCAAAAATTTGACCTTAGGTTAATGCAAGATATGTGAGAGGGTAATGTGGGTCTGGAGATTCATGTGCGGTGGACAAGTGTTTGAAAATATATGATAATTAAATGATATGATAATATGATATGATAACTATATGATAACTGTTTTTGGTCTATTTTCAGTGTAAAAGGCGTTGGTCAAGGCAATCTAAGGCTAAACATACTTTACAGCCTGCTCTAAAATTACTATTTTCAGAGTTTAGAAGGGGCTAAAATTCAATAGAACAGTGCCCCTAGTGGTCAAACTAGCACATTACATCAGTAAAACTACCAGCAACTTTTACATCAGTTGTTTCTCACATGTTAAAAATATCCTTAAAATTGTTTGGAAATAATGTACCAGCCGAGATTTAAAAAAAAAGGATCTTTTAAGAAACAGATGCAAAATACTGAAGTGTGATTCCTCCAGAAGATATCAGATCTGCCTGTTACACACATCACAAACAGCCTGACGAGGCTTACTGATAGATTACTGATTTCATGCAACCTTTGTGATGATACAAAGTTGTGCGCTCGCTCCCAGTCAGCTGACTGTGGGTGCTGTGCTATTTAAAACCCACGTGGAAGTATTTTTTAGGACCATCTGCTACCGGCCTCAACCCAGATGATAGAGTTAGCGCCTGCCCACAGTATCCTCTCCTCCTTCAGATGGTTCCAGGAACATGCAGTGAGTCAGTCGCACAGCTGAACTCACAATTTACTAACCCTGATATCCTCTGTGTCAGGCTGGAGGGCACAGCGGACTCCCAGCAGGTGCCATTGTGTAATAGTAAAGGTGGTAATCCCCCATTTTCTAATGAAAATGAAGTGAAATTAATTTTGATGGCCAAAAAACATTACTAAATTTGACATTTTAATCTGAAAAGTTACTGTATGGAGACATTTAAAACTTTTTTTCAATTAATAATAAGAATTTTTAATTTATATAGCGCACACAAATTACGCAACGTTGCACGGAGCTTGTTAAATCGGTCCCTGTCCCCATGGGGCTCAAAATCTAATCAAACTACCAGTATGTTTTGGAGTGTGGGAGGAAACTGGAGGACCCGGAGGAAACTCACACAAACACAATTAAAGGGGGTTCTCCACTTTTGGACAATACCTATGTTAAACATCTCTTCTGGAGACACCCCTGTGACCTATTGTAATCTAGGGGGAAGAACTGTAAAAAAGTGTTCTCCTGTAGCGCCTCCAGAGGAGATATTAAGCCTTACATAATGCTCCCACAAGTCACTAGGCCACTGTGATATCATAGTACAGGGATAATAAACACAGTAATATCACAGTACAGAGATAATAAGCACAACAATGTCCCAGGACAGGAATAATAATACAGTACAGTGCTAATATACACAGTGTTGTTACAATACTGGAATACTGCACAGTGTGATGTGTAATTACAGAGATAATCCACATAGTGATGTCACAGTACAGGGATAATACACACAGTGATGTCACAGTATAGGGATAATACACACAGTGATGTCACAGTACAGGCATAGTGCACAGTGATGTCACAGTACAGGGATATACACATAGTGATGTCACAGTACAGGGATAATACACACAGTGATGTCACAGTACTGAGATAATACACACAGTGATGTCACAGTACAGGGATAATGCACACAGTGATGTCACAGTGCAGGGATAATACACACAGTGATGTCACAGTACAGGGATAATACATACAGTGATGTCACAGTACAGAGATAATTAACAGTCTTGACAATGGACAGGGCAGCTTTAGCCTTGACACCTCCTTTAGTTATGCCTCAATGTGCTTTACAATGCAGAACATTTGATTACCTGTGGGACCGGTCTGTACTAGATCTGGTAAATGATTGTTGGGTTTTCCAGTCTGTGGGGCACATTATCTATATACTCCCAGCTTTTCCTTCTAACCACTAACATACAGTAATAATATTCCCCTGTCTAGTACTATTTATCAGGTTCTGTCCATTCCCTGCCGTGTTGTCCTTTGTTGTTCTGGGAATTTTTCCAGTTTGTGCCAATTGATAGAAATGAAAAAATCATGAACGTCATAGTTGTAGACCCTACAGCAGTGATGGCAAACCTTTTAGAGACCGAGTGCCCAAACTACAACAGAGACCAGCTTATTTCTCGCAAAGTGCCAGCACAGAAATTTAATTTGTGATCTATACTCCCTTCTCTGTCACAGTTTTAATTGATACCAGCACCTGAGGACACCAATATAGCAGAAAATAGTCCCAGGTACCTCTGTGCACAGCAAGTCCTGGGCTGTCTGGGACTGCAGGAAGATACCTGGAGTCATCTCTGGTGATGGCCTGAGTGCCCACAGAAAGGGCTCTGAGTGCCACCTCTGGCACCAGTGCCATAGGTTACCCATCACTGCCCTACAGTGACCTGCAGTGGGTCTATAGTACATGCCCCAATTAGGGCATTATATTTGGGGTTTAGCGTCTTCTATCCAGCCTGTTTGCCTGTGGTGGCCAGTATGTTCATAGAGCGCAGGTATATTACCAGATGTGCTATAGAAAAGACGCCAACATTTATAAGACTGGACTGGGAGTTGCTACAGCGTCCCCCCTTTTTATGGTGTGATGGTGAGACGTGGAGGCGATGTTATACAAGGAAATAAGATGACTTATTGCGCTTGGAGCTGCTGTGCTGTAAATCTCACAAGGACAGACGTTAACAATGAGTTCCTTTGTGTTTATGATTAAGATAAGTTTGGGAATAGAAACAAGTAATGTAAGCAAACATCTATAGCGGCCTTCACATGAGGGTGGCACAGCTAGTTTTAACCTCACTCCAGGCCCATTCCCATATTTCAGGAAATTTTTGTACACTGGGGTTTTCCTATATGTCAAAGGTATTATTCTAGTGAGACGCAATAAAAGATTTGTATACTGTCTCTTAATAACCAATCACAGTGCAGCTTTCATTTTAAAAGAGCTCAATAACAAATGTATGCTGTGCAGTGATTTGTTACTGTGGACAACAAATACTGTTTTCCTTCAATTCTTCACATTTTTTTGAAGTGACAAATTTTGTGACGTTTTACTAATGTATGTGTCTGACCCGGGTTTTAGGGTCTTTGACACACTGGGCCAACTATCAGGAAACCAAGGGGGAAATCTATTAGAAGTGTCGGAGAGCAGAACTGTTCTGGTTGCCCATGGAAACCTATCAGAACTCAGCTTTCATTTTCCCACAGCTGTTTATAAACTGAAAGCTGAGCTCTGATTGGTTTCCATGGGCAACTAGAACAGATTTACCTCAGACACTTCGGATAAATCTCCCTCATGTTTTCCAATGATTGGGCTGTATAAATTCACAATCGGGTGCTTTCACGACCGCATACGGCTCAAGCTCCTCCCATTTGCAGCACCCTTCATCATTTTGTAGTTAATACTGAGGCGTTTCCAGTATTTCTCGCACACCCCTGAGGTATAATATCAATCTTTTGGCCTGCTGCTTATAATAGTTGCACAGAGGATACATAGAGATCGTATAACGGACTAATGGTTTTAACTTTCGGTCTTAAAACAGATGAGCCCCTCTGCTCGCTGGCCATGTGATGGTGTAATAAATGACATGACCACATTGCAAGGCTTTCTTCGGATCAGTGATCACAGCGCTGTCTCCAGGGCCTACAATTGGAGGTCGCTTCACCTTTAACGCCTAATTTATTACGGTGTAAAATCACTTTGGTGTAAGGCAGTCAGTCGGAGTTGGATGGTAACATCTGGTCTAGATCACTTAAAATAATGTAGGGGTAAGTTCACACTGGATGTGGGCAGTGAGATCAAATGGAGCCCAGTCCAAGTGGTTTAATTCCTTTTTATTCTAGGTTCCCATGTTCACTTATTTAATTTATTTTTTTAATACAGGCAGTCCCCGGGTTACGTTCAAGCTCGGTTCTGTAGGTTTGTTCTTAAGTCAAATTTGTATGTAAGTCGGAACTGTATATATTATAATTGTAACACCGGCCAAATTTTTTTTGGCCTCTGTGACAATTGGATTTTATCTACAATATCTACAAGGATATCTACAAGGAAGCTGGAGCCCCTGATGGATCCGGTGAGTGCCGGGAGGCTTGGTTTTCCTGATCGATCCAGTGAGTGCTGGGAGGCTGGGTTTTCCTGATGGATCCGGTGAGTGCTGGGAGGCTGGGTTTTCCTGATGGATCCAGTGAGTGCTGGGAGGCTGGGTTTTCCTGATGGATCCAGAGAGTACTGGGAGGCTGGGTTTTCCTGATGGATCCAGTGAGTGCTGGGAGGCTGCGTTTGCCTGATGGTTCGGTGAGTGGGAGGCGGGTTTTCTGATGGACCAGTGAGTGCGGGAGTGGGGTTTTCCTGATGGATCCAGTGAGTGCTGGAGGCGGGTTTCCTGATGGATCCAGTGGAGTGTGTGGAGGCTGTGTTTCTGATGGATCCAGAGGTACTGGGAGGCTGGGTTTCCGATGATGGTGAGTGCTGGGAGGGTGGTTTTCCTGATGGATCCAGTGAGTTGCGGGCTGGTTTTCTGATGGATCCAGTAGAGTACTGGGAGGCTGGGGTTTCCTGAGGAGTCCGTGAGCTGGGAGGCTGCGTTGCATGATGGATCCGGTGAGTGCTGGGAGGCTGGGTTTTCCTGATGGATCGTGAGGTGGGAGGCTGGGTTTCCGATGGATCCGGTGAGTGCTGGGAGGCTGGGTTTTCCTGATGGATCCAGTGAGTGCTGGGAGGCTGGGTTTTCCTGATGGATCCAGTGAGTGCTGGGAGGCTGTGTTTTCCTGATGGATCCAGAGAGTACTGGGAGGCTGGGTTTTCCTGATGGATCCAGTGAGTGCTGGGAGGCTGGGTTGCCTGATGGATACAGAGGAGTGCTGGGGGCTGGTTTTCCTTGGCTGGATACAGTGGGATGGCTGGGAGGCGCTGGGTTTTCCTGATGGATCCAGTGAGTGCTGGGAGGCTGGGTTTTCCTGATGGATCCAGTGAGTGCTGGGAGGCTGTGTTTTCCTGATGGATCCAGAGAGTACTGGGAGGCTGGGTTTTCCTGATGGATCTGGTGAGTGCTGGGAGGCTGGGTTTTCCTGATGGATCCAGTGAGTGCTGGGAGGCTGGGTTTTCCTGATGGATCCAGAGAGTACTGGGAGGCTGGGTTTCCTGATGGATCCAGTGAGTGCTGGAGGCTGCGTTTGATGATGGATCGGTGAGTGCTGGGAGGCTGTGTTTTCCTGATGGATCCGGTGAGTGCTGGGAGGCTGGGTTTTCCTGATGGATCCAGTGAGTGCTGGGAGGCTGGGTTTTCCTGATGGATCCAGTGAGTGCTGGGAGGCTGTGTTTTCCTGATGGATCCAGTGAGTGCTGGGAGGCTGGGTTTCCTGATGATCAGTGAGTGCTGGGAGGCTGGGGTTCCTGATGGATCCAGTGAGTGTGGAGGCTGGTTTCCTGAGGATCCAGTGAGTACTGGGAGGCTGGGTTTTCCTGATGGATCTGGTGAGTGCTGGGAGGCTGGGTTTTCCTGATGGTGCTGGGAAGCTGGGTTTTCCTGATGGATATGGTGAGTGCTGGAAGGCTGGGTTTTCCTGATGGATATGGTGAGTGCTGGAAGGCTGGGTTTTCCTGATGGATATGGTGAGTGCTGGAAGGCTGGGTTTTCCTGATGGATCTGGTGGGTTTCCATCACACGCACATGACGCGGCAGCATATGATACATCTTCCAATTATTTTGTTCTGGGAAATCCAGCCACCACACAATCCAGGATTCACATACCAAGCACTTGAAGTCAGGTCAAGTTGGGGACATCCACAAGGGTCAAATGTACAATGGACACCATTGTCAGAAGATGGTTAGTTACATGATGACCACAATCGCCATTAGGGTAACATTTTCTTGTGGATAAGCCACATTGTATGAGACCTAAAAACAATGAATTCATTCTCCGGTATTCAGATATAAGACGTCCCTGTAAAGTTGAAGGTGACTTTGAATATTTTGGAATATCGACCCTCGTACTTCTATCTACCTCTTGCTTTAGTTTTAAATTATAGAAATGTGAAACGTTCTATGAGATGAACATTTGGTGGATCACCCATTCAGTTGTATCTATTGTGTAGGCCTTGGACAATAAAAACAAAACAAAATGCACCTATTATTAAACTTGAGGTTAAATTTTGAGATAACTTCTGCCTGAGCCAAGACGTACATTTCTCTCCGTCGACATTTGCCTCTCCCGCTTGTGATCCCAGCAGCGGCCGTCGCTATTGCAGCGGATTCCTCCCCATTGTACATTTTTCCAATGCATAATACCGTGTGACAGAAACGAATTACAGTCCCCAGCAGAGCTGTCAGGAGGACAATGCGTTCAATCTGGGTCATTGCCCTCCGTCGTTGTGGTTATATTATTAAACATTGACTTCTGTTACATGCTTGTAATTCAGAACACAAGGCTGTTATTCCTCCGTTTCCTCCCTAATCTTTAAAGGATCACAATCTTGAAATAATGTATCAAGCAATGAACCATTGAGAACACTGCATGGTTGGTGACCAAGGGAACTCTCATGAACTCTCCGTTGTGTGTTTTGTTGCTTTGTACAGCAATTTTCTTGAGTTTCATGCCAAAGGAGTGACATTGACAGGGGTCAAATTAACATAGGCTTAAATGTTAACTCCTTGTCTTGCCGTCCTTCATTTCCCAATGGAGCAACAGTGCTAAAGAAACTTAATTTCTATTAGGGTATAATGTTTTCCAAGGTGAAGACATCTTAAAGACAACCTGTAATCTTACAAATGCATTGCAATGTACAAGCAGCATGTTATAGAGCAGGAGGAGCTGAACAGTTTGTACATAATGTCCTATCTGCAGGCAGCATGTTATAGAGCAAGAGGAGTTGAGCAGATTGTGCATAGTGTCCTATCTGCAGGCAGCATGTTATAGAGCAAGAGGAGTTGAGCAGATTGTCCATAGTGTCCTATCTGGAGGCAGCATATTATAGAGCAGGAGGAGTTGAGCAGATTGTACATAGTGTCCTGTCTGGAGGCAGCATGTTATAGAGCAGGAGGAGCTGGAAGATTGTATATTGTCCTATCCACAGAAAGCATGTTGCAGAGCAGGAGGAGCTGAGCAGATTGTGCGTAGTGTCCTATCTGCAGGCAGCATGTTATAGAGCAGGAGAAGCTGAGAAAATTGTATACTGTCCTATCCGCAGAAAGCATGTTGCAGAGGAAGAGTAGCTGAGCAGATTGTTTATAAAGTCCTATCTGCCGGCAGCATGTTATAGAGAAGTCCTATCTGCAGGCTGTTATAGAGAAGGAACAACTGAGCAGATTGTACATAGTGAGCTATCTGCAGGTAGCATGTTATAGAGCAGGAGGAGCTGAGCAGATTGTGCATAGTGTCCTGTCTGCAGGCAGCATGTTATGATTTGTGCTATGTCCTGTGCAGGCAGCAGTATAGAGCAAGAGAGTGAGCAGTTTTGTAATAGGGCTATATGCAGGGCAGTATGTTATAGAGCAGGCGGAGGCTGAGCAGATTGTAACCATAGTGTCCTATCTGAAACAGTATGTTATTAGAGAAGGAGAGCTGAGCAGATTGTTACATAGTGCCCTCTTTGCAGGCAGCATGTATAGGCAGGAGGAGATGAGCAGATTGCACATAGGCCCAGCCCGATGGTGGCGATCTGAGAAGAACGCACTGCGCCCCTTTGCAGAAGAGCTTCATTTCTAGCAGCAAAGCTCAGCCAGACAACTGGAACATTAATCGATACATTAGATACATGCCAGACAGAGCTGCAGGACTCTATTTACAGTTCATTCACCTTCTATGATAAATATTCTGACAAACGCTGAGCTCAGGAAGAGAGAAGAGGAACTTGCACAACAAGTTTGCCGATTTTGCAGATACTACATACAAGTGTCCCCATGTAATTCTCTGCACAGTTGTCTGAGGGGGATTACTGTGCAGACTACAGGGGTGCAGCAGGAGACAGCACGGGGATCCCCTCCAGGAGAGCACTGCGAGGAGATCACTGGGTGCTGGGTGTCACACACCTGGGTTGCTGCTGTGAGTGTTATCATCATTCTGGGGCTGTGGGGGAAAGAAGCAGGAGAGGAGCTTGTAGCAGGATCACATTGTAAGTGCCCGAATTCAACCATTGCCGCCTAAACTGCGCCTAAATTGCGCCCTAAACTGTTGTTAAAGTAAAGTGATTAATAAGAGGCAGAAAGAAAATATACTGATCACAGATGTGGTCGCTTGTGGATACTTCTGGCAAAACAGTGCGCCAGAATTTAGGCGCAAAAGATACACTTAGTGCACAAAATGTTAAATGTGGGCCCATAGTGTCCTATATGCAGGAAGTATGTTGGCAGGGGGTTTCTATGACAGCAATAGGATGGACATATGAATAGTTATTATCAAGTATATTAAATACTGTGATGTGTATATATTGGGTAGAAATATGCATAGCTCCAACCGTCCCGATTTGACGGACTTTCCCGTTTTTTTCGTACCTCTGCCCCGGTCACGGGCCAAGCTATGATATTGTCACGATTCTCCCCCCCAGGTCCCGCTGTGTTCCCGGCGCGGTGTCGCTAGTAAATACTTTGAAGTCTCAACTCACAGTACAGAATGGCTTCTACAGACATCGGGAGGGCCTCTTTTTCAGAGAAGTGTCGGGCTAGCGCAGAGCTAAAGTTCTCAGATCTGTCCATATATGGTCACTGCATCTCCTAGGGTTCCCAGAGCAGACATCGGGCAGGGAATCCTTTTCAGAGAAGTGTCGCTTGGAGAGAGAAGCAGGGACCACGTCATCAGCTTCAGATCAGCATCTGTCCAGATATGGTCTCCAGGTCTTCCCCAGACACAAAGCTATTTATATAATTAAATTACATAAAGTTGGCCCAGGCATGAGATTCGGAACCTGGGACCTCTGCCCATGACAGGAGATTAAAACTAAATGAGCTATAAGCCCAGTGATACAGAGCTGAGGATTTCTGGTAACTAAGACATGTTATAGCCCATTACACTGACACAGACTAATGCCACTGATATATAGAGAGTATCGTCTAAGAGAATTATTATTGTAATTATGAGTGAGAATATTATAATATTATTTATTATTATTATTATTATTATTTAAATTTGATATTATGAGATGATTATAATAATGGTAAAAAGAAGAATAATCATCTCAATAAGAATAATAATAAGTCTCCCATAAGAATAATAATAAATAATAATACTAGTTGTCTCAATAAGTACAATAATCTGAGAAGGATCCTCCCTGTTATACCAGCAGTATATAGTTCTTAGTTACCAAAATTCTCCACCTGTTAATAACTGGGTTTTATAGCTCAGTGGGTAGGCGCTTGTTGTTCCTATTGTACATGACACTGCAGGTCGGGTTCAATCCCAATGAGGAATTTTTTTTTTTTTTTTTAAATGATGATTTTTATTATTTTTTAATATGGCTAAACATTTGGGGCGTGGCAGGGGGTTGGGGGGTGGGGCTTAGGGGGCTCGGCCGCGGCACGCTAAGCGTGCCGCCATTTTGTTCCATCTTTCCTTTCCAAAATGTTGGGAGGTGTTGGAATATGTTTGGTGTATTATGGGTCTCTAGTCTAGGCTTCCCTCCGTTATACAGGCATCACACAATGACCCTGTCTGTCCCAGTTCCTATAATCAGTTACAGAGTTGATAAATGGGCAGCGCTGGTTTATGTGCCGGACAGAAGTTCCAATAGACACCCACAGCGTTGGATGGAAAACTGTTCTCAGACTTTTGCATGCAGTGATTTCCCCATCTCATTCGCTTATCTCCAAGTACATCACAGGTTTTTAATACCTCCAGGACTGTCACAACCAAGGGATAAGCCTGAGACTATTACAACGATACTCTATAGGACATACGTGTACAGTGCGGGGCCCTGGTACAACAGCTATTATAACCCAGCAGATTATATATGATATATATGTAATGATCAGTATTTTATTATGTATATTGATATATATATTATATGAGATATTATGTATGGTACATGTTATTAATATATATATATATAGTACGTAATGGATATGTAAAGTGTCCTATCTGCAGGAGCATGTTATAGAGCAGGAGGAGCTGAGCAGATTGTACATAGTTGTCCTATCTGCAGGAGCATGTTATAGAGCAGGAGGAGCTGAGCAGATTGTACATAGTGTCCTATCTGCAGCAGCATGTTATAGAGCAGGAGGAGCTGAGCAGATTGTACATAGTGTCCTATCTGCAGGCAGCATGTTATAGAGCAGGAGGAGCTGAGCAGATTGTACTATGTCCTATCTGCAGCAGTTATGAGCAGGAGGAGCTGAGCAGATTGACAGTGTCCTATTGAGGCAGCATGTTATAGAGCAGAGGAGCTGAGCAGATTGTACATAGTGTCCTATTGAGGCAGCATGTTATACGAGCAGGAGGAGCTGAGCAGATGTGACATAGTGTCCTCTTCTGCAGGCAGCATGTTATAGAGCAGGAGGAGCGAGCAGATGTACATAGTGTCCTATCTGCAGGCAGCATGTTTAGAGCAGGAGGAGTGAGCAGAATTGCATAGTGTCCTATCTGCAGGCAGCATGTTATAGCAGGAGGGTGAGCAGATGTGCATAGTGTCCTATCTGCAGGCAGCAGTATGAGCAGGAGGAGCTGAGAGATTGTGCATGTGTCTAACTGCAGGCAGATGTTTATGCCCCCCCGATTTGTGTCAATGATGAAAGTCAACGCAATTGCGGCAAAATCCAGTTGTGTGCGCAAAACCTGAAACTGCGTGCGGTGTGCGGCTCTAGTAAATGTGGCCCATGTTATGAGTCTCAAAGAAACCTGGATTTGAGAAAGGACCAAGACTACAAATACAAATAGGTGCCAAAAAATATTCCATAGAGAAAAGAGAAGGGGGAAAAAGATTAAGGACCGCTCTCCATCAATATCTATTTACATACCTACCGATATTATAGTAACATATGATCACAACAATCCTTTTGAGCACTTGGTGATGACGGACATCATTTTAGGGATTATTTCCGGCTCTACACTAGTTACCTGCCGTCCCATTCTCACTGTGACACGACAATGAGCTGTGCCGGATGACATTGCAATCCCTTCTTGTATTCGGCCACCATGTTTGTCAATGTCCTTAAAGGAAATGGCGAGGGGACGATATCTCTACCTATTTCTCCTCCTTTTTGGCTCCTCATGATTAAGTTTGATGAGACGGAGCTGAATGTGCTATATGTGGCGTATGACAAGCGGTCTTTATCCTATCACACAGCAACATCCAGTCACTTACCACAGAAGGCCTTAGGCTTCCTTGGAGTTACTTCATCGCAGACTGACAGCTGTGTCCCTGACCATTATCTGCGGGCCACATTCTTCAATAGCGCTGCAGATGTATTCTGCAAACCTCGTGGCTGACAGTTGACTTCCTGCCCAAAACTATATCTTCTGCAAGTCTTCAGCATCCTACAGTTTATCTGTGGTCAGCTTCCATACCCATTTCCTGCAGCTGCTACTGGTCTTCTTGTCAGCACAGAGAGAGATATGAGATGGGATACAGGCCATAATTAACCCATGTGCATGCAAAACACAAACACGGCATTGTCACAAAGCGCCGCTCTCAGCAGCGTAAGGTACATTCGCAGAGACTGAAATGTGACCATCTTCACTGTGCGGGAGGGGGGGGATACGCTACACATGGAACACTCTCCCATCAGGGTACACGATTATTTACATACAAGCTAGGAGTACGTTTCACCTATAAAATAAAGGTTTTACCAAAACCAATAAGAGAGAAGCCCCTGGTGGCCAAGTTTATACATCATCAGATGATTGGTACGAGAGATGAGCAGAGAGCAGCATTTCTTAAGGGCACTTTTTTTCAAGTGTAACGATGCATCAAATCAAATGGTAGGTTTCCTTAAGCAAGTGAAAAAATGTAAGAAAATAGCCTGTATATAATTCTCCTCATGCCAAATGAAACTGTTATCTGTGTTAGTCGCAAGCACATGAACAGGTCCATTACTTGTCACTTTGCCTTTGAGAGAGTCCAAATATGAAGTAAGAGCAGATTCCAGAGCAAACCCATTCAATAACTGGTCAAATAGTCTGTCGAAACTGTATATGGGTGTATGATAAACCTGAGCTCATACAAATACCAACTGATTGACTACAAGTACATTTATTTCTGTCTTTTCTTTCAAAATACGAACCTCGTGGTGCTGTTGTAGAATTTGGATTATCTGGAGGAGGAGGATGTGGCAGCAGGGGTCATCTCGCTCAGCCCTGCTTCAGAAAAACACAACATTTCAGGCTAATGAGTAATATTTTATCTGATAAACAATAATTTGTCATTTTCTAAATTTATTGACAGTAAGAATGTTCTGAAGTCAAGATCTTAAAGGGGCTTGATTGGCCAAATGATAAAAAAGAAACCTAAGTATTTTTACCTTACTAGTTTAAGTGTAAACAGATTTTTAAAGCAATTTTGTTATTATTTCAGAATTGAATAGAGCAAGTGATACTGGTTAACTTTGTCATATACATCAGTAAGAAAAGCAGCTTTTCTGTGCCTTGTTTCTGCTCTTTCTCCTGTAGTGAGCAAAGTATCCGAAAGCCATGTACATGCACTTCAAACAGTTAAAGAAGGCAGGTCAACTCTTTCCACACCTAGAGAATATTTTCCTTGATAAGACCAGGGACTGTCTGTAAGGAGGAACACGAATACCCATTAATACACAATCATCAAAGTGTCTCTTTTTTACTAAAAAACCGCTGTGTATGTCCGAGTCTGTAATATGGCTTCTCTACAGTCCTATTCACCTTTGTCCTGGTATATAAGATGGCGGCTGGAAACGGGTTCTGTAGCAGTAGATGTAACTCTGTGCACCCCCCATCTCAGGAACTGTAGCTCTTGTGCCACCCCCTCATACTCATAGACTGTAAGCTCTTGTGTCACCCCTCACCACTAGATGTAACTCTTGTGTCACCATGTCTCAAGACTGTAGCTCTTGTTCACCCCCATCATCCTCATAGACGTAAGCTCTGTGCTCACCTCTCATCCTATAGACTGTAGCACGCTTGTGTCACCCCCTCATCCTATAACTGTAGTCTGTGCCCCCCTCACCCTCAGACTGTAAAGCTCTTGTGTCACCCTCATCTCTAACATGAGACTGTAAGCTCTTGTGCCTTCCCATCCCCCCCTTTCCCCCTCATACTCATAGACTGTAATCTCTTGTGTTCACCCTCCCTCCTCATAGACTGTAAGCTCTTGTGTCTACCCCCTCATCCTCATAGACTGTAAGCTCGTGTCACCCCCTCATCCTCATAGACTGTAAGGCTCTTGTCTCACCCCCTCATCCTCATAGACTGTAAGCTCTTGTGCTCCCTTGTCCTCATAGATGTAGCACTTGTCACCCCCTCATCTACATAGACTGTAAGGCTCTTGGTCATCCCCTCACCCTCATAGACTGTAAGCTCTTGTGTCACCTCCTCATCCTCATAGACTGTAAAAATCTATGTGCCACACCATCATCTTCATAGACTGTAATCTCTGGGTCACCCTCATCCTCATAGACTGTAAGCTCTTGTGTCACCCCTCAATCCTTCATAGACTGTAAGCTCGTGTCACCCCCTCCTCATCCTCATAGACTGTAAGCTCTTGTGTCACCCCTCATCCTCATAGACTGTAAGCTTTGGTGTCACCCCTCATCCTTATGACTGGTAAAAGCTCTTGTGTCACCCCCTCATCCTCATAGACTGTAAGCTCTTGTGTCATCCTTTCATCCTCATGACGTGTGGATATGGGATGGACCCCCACTTTATCTTAAGAAAAACTTAGACAAGAGAGAACACGATGTCTGGAAAAACTACACAACACATAACTTAATGGGTGAAATGGCCACAGCTTTATTAATCACTGGAATAAAACAAACAGAGGAGGAGTGGTGACATGCTATGGTGGAATTCACCAAATACCCCAATCCACAGCTGCCTGAATATAGCAACCGCGCCAGACAGCAATAAAGGGGGCGGCACGCTCTGGCTGCCATTCTAGAAGATCCAATACACTTTAAGGGCCACCAATGACCCTGGTGAAGATTATCCCTTGTGTGCTTCACCAACGTGCCCGCCCCTGGCTGCTTTTACCATTACCAGACCCTTGAGGCTGGCCACTTCCAAAGCTCAGCCTGTTCACCACCATGAGGTTTTACATCCTCTATAAGGTAAATTAGTCCACCAATAACTTGCCTGCACCTTCCACCTGACTCCTCCACCACAAAATCAAAGCTGCGACAGATAAGAAAAATGCCAAACTTTATGGCCTGACATTGACTCCCATCTATTTCCTTCATACATATATATGTATATATTTCTTTTTTAATATTTTTCAATTTACATATTTTGTGTTTAATTATATAGTTTTCTCTTGTAACCAAAGCCAGAAACATATCATTGATACATTTTAATGTTCAAGGCGAAAATGTAAATATGGGCAGCCTCTGACTCACAAAAGCAGTCATCCCACAGCGCTCAGGAGAGGAAAAACCCCCTGTGAGGAAACCTCTAGGAACCATGGCTGAAGGATCGCCCTTCCTGGGCTTAGGAGAAAGCCCAACCTCATCTCATCAACAGTCAATAATTTTTTTTTTTTTTTATTATTATGTATTATTTATTTTTTTTTTTACCTGGTACAAGATAAACAGTAATGATAAACAGAGTCAGAGTACAACAAATAACAGTTACAAACAGTTGCATCGCATTATACATGTACCGTATATTCCGGCGTATAAGACGACTTTTGAAGACAGAAAAATCTTCTGTCTTGTCTGGGGTCGTCTTATACGCCGGTAATCCCGGCTGAGCCCTCTCCATAGCGGGTAAGTCTTTGCTGCATAATGCAGCAAAGGCTTACCGGTAACACCCACGATCGGTGCTAGCACCGATCGCGGGTGTTTTCACAGCGATAGCGGCGCATGGGCGCATACTCACCCTCCGGTGGCCCCGATGTCTGCGCGGCTCGTCTTCAGTCTTCCGCGCCGTCTTCTTTCTTCTGCTGGGCGAACACTGAAGACGAGCCGCGGCGGACATCGGGGGAGCAGCGCAGCACATTGGGGCCACCGGAGGGTGAGTATATAAGTTTTTTTTTTTTTAAATGCTGGGCTGGCTGGGCTGTGCTGTATACTACTGGGGGCAGTGCTGTATACTACTGGGGGCTGTGCTGTATACACTGGGGGCTGTGCTGTATACTACTGGGGGCTGTGCTGTTATACTAAGGGGGCGTGCTGTATACTACTGGGCAGTGTGTTACTACTGGGGCTGTGTGTTATACTACTAGGGGCTGTGCTGTATACTACTGGGGGCAGTGCTATATACTACTGGGAGGCAAGTGCTGTATACTACTGGGGGCAGTGCTATATACTACTGGGGGCAGTGCGTATACTACGGGGGCTGTGCTGTATACTACTGGGGGCTGCTGGATATATGGGGGCAGTGTGGATACTAACTGGGGGCAGGCTGTATACTACTGGGGGCAGTAGACTACTACTGGGGGCTGTTGCTGTATACTACTGGGGGCTGTGCTGTAATGGTAATGTTGTTGTATGCCTTATGTTTATGAGCGACAGTTTTCCTGCTATATACCTGCATGTATAAGAAGTTAAATTAAAAAAAGGACCATGTAAATTTCAATCTTTTTTAAAAATTTTTACCGTGTTTTGTATGATATGGAAGGGGTAGTCTTATACGGCGAATATATCTTAAACTCTATATTTTAAACAGGAAAGTAGGGGGGTCGTCGTATACACCAGTCGTCTTATACGCCGGTATATACGGTATATAGTTTAAAATAACCAGTTTAGAATACTGATAAAAACAGGGCGGGTGAGGGACATGTTTCTTCTGTTCTTCTAGGAGAGAAAGAGAGAGAGAGATACAGACAGGGAGTGACATCTACTCCTGAGCTCCTCCCCTCTTACATCACACACTATCCCACCCACTCTGTTCTTACATCACTACACTATCCCACCCACTCTGTTCTTACATCACTACACTATCCCACCCCTCTGTTCTTACATCACTACACTATACACCACCTACTCTGTTCTTACATCACTACACTATCCCACCCACTCTGTTCTTACATCACTGCACTAACACCACCCACTCTGTTCTTACATCACTACACTATACACCACCTACTCTGTTCTTACATCACTACACTATACACCACCCACTCTGTTCTTTACCAAGACCAGCATCTGACCTCAATACTAATACATGAAATTCAGGCGTTTTATAGGTCCCCCCTTTACCAACCGTCATGTGCCCCTTTACCTATGGCGCTCCGGGGTTGCATAGACTGTAAGCTCTTGTGTCACCCCCATCCTCATAGACTGTAAGCTCTTGTGTTCACCCCCTCATCCTCATAGACTGTAAGCTCTGTGTCATCCTTTCATCCTAATAGTCTCTGTTTCAGCTTTGTAGTTGCCCTGAAATGGCTGTTTGTGATGGTTTACTGTAATATATAACTACTTAAAGGGGTTGTCCCCTTTCACTAAATAATTGATATTGTTGTTGTGTAATGAAGTTCTACAAATTTTCCAATATACTTATTGTATCACTCTGCCCCTGTTTTCTAGATCTCTGCTTGCTGCTTCTATAAAAAGCATTATATGTTTCCGTCCAGTAGATAAAATCTTTCCCTGGTCATTGATGTCACACAGGTGCAGGAGCCGATAGATCACACGCTCTCTGATTATACTCTGTGATATAACGAGCTGTGTACCTTCATATCCATCACTGACTGGGGACAGATTTTATCCACCGAAGTAAAAATGAAGCTTTCTATAGTAGGACAGCAAGCAGAGATTTTAAGTGTGGTGCAGGAAGGGGTTAAATTAGGAACATAAAAAATGTTTCTAACACCAGGAAATCTGTTCCAATATTCATGGCCTTCACATTTGGTTGTGTGTGAAGAGAGCTAGCAACGAGGGACTGACACCTTTTATTTCTGCGAATGTGCGATGTTGCGGCTCTTCAGAAGTTGAGCGATTGTGGAGAGCACAAGCAGCCACCTGGTTGACTCAGGCCTGTTGTGCCGCAGTCAGCGTGGAGGAATGTGGAGAGCTCGAGGCTGCCTGTGCTTGTTATCAGATTGTTATTTCACTTGACAAGGATAGTGGATCTCAAGGCTTTGCGATCTTTCGCCAGAAATATGACTGCAATGTAATGCGCGCTCATGCACAGATTGTGCAGGTTATCTACGGAATGAGGAAGCGCTCTGCAAGCTCTGCTGAGAGTTAGTTACCTGTCGTATAAAGATCTACTCTCAGGAGAAGGGCAAGGCCGTGCTACGGAGACTCCACATTATTGGTTTTACCAAATATTCTGCAGCGCCATTCACAGACATCAATCTTGAAGACTCACCGCAGATACTAGGCCAAAATCCTGTTAACCTCCAAAATGTTGTTGGGAACCAAAAACCCCACAAACACAAGAAGAACATGTAACTCCATGTCCATGGCCATTTGTGTATATGGGCACCTAGAACAAATTGTCTTGATGCATTCATTTTAGGGGAAGGCAAACTGGACACCTGCCCAGGGCTCCATTATGGAGGGAACTACTAAATGATCGAAACTCTCATTTAGCTAAAGCCATCAGAATCATGTTAAAGCCATGTAGGTGTATTATGGCAGTAAATCTGACTAGACGGTAGAAAACTGCTCCTTTTTAGGCTGCATGCAACAAAGTATGCCCGCCAAGCCATAGCCAGGCTGCATACGTTCGGTGCCATGGAAAGGAGGTGGGGTGACCCTCCCCTCTCCATAGCAATGCTGGGTACGGGCCGTAACACGGGGAAAGATAGGACATGTCCTAGCTTTTCCCATGTACGAGCGTGTACGGTGGCCTTGCACGTGTGCATGTCGTAGCATGCAGCCTTAGTTTTTTAATTCGTTTAATAATAGATTAAAAAAAGGAAAACCTCCAGCAACGGCTAGAGATCAGACTGAATGACAAGGCCTGAGAGTCTAGTATAGACGATATAGTATGATCGCCGCTCCCTGATGACTTCACAGGTCCAGCGATTGAATCCAATATGGCCGCACACAATATGCAAACTGGACGGCAGAGGGCTTTTATATGAATTAAAAAAATTCCCATGGGGTAGGGTAAGAAAATGAAAATAAAATGTTGCTCTGGTACTTCTGGTTAAGGCAGGCGCTTGATCAAGATTTGGGGGAGTAATGGGATCCGCGTTTGTCAATAATTGGCCTCCTGGTCCAGGCCGAACATGGGAAGACTTATCCCCGGAAAATGGTAGTGCACCGTCCTATCAATTTCGACTTGTAGTTCACAAGGTCAATTTCTGTTACACGGATCTTTTTGTGTGAAATGCAAATTACTGGGGCGGTCTGTGTCTCCTGACTCCTCCCACCAAGCTTTGATTGACGGCACTTGCTGTTGTTTAGAGGTGAACCGGGAGCTTATGGCTCATTGTGCTGGTCAGGAAGATTAGTATAGTAATGTAATGGCGGGAGAAATTGGGTAGGCTCGGCGGCTAGATCCGAGCAGGAATGACACTGCTCCTCTTACACTTGCCAATGATTTAGATACTGTAAATGTTTTCTTTTTTTTAGAAATTGAGCTACTGCTAACGTAATTTGTATATTATGCGCCCACCAAATAACCTAACACACTAGTTAAAAGGGTTTTTCCAGTTGGGGTGAATGTAAAGAGAGTTCCACTAAACTTAAAGGACATCTACCACCAGAAGAAGAAAGAGAGAAACACGCCAAAGAGGGTGCCACACCAGTATGTAGAGGTGCTTGGTTTATAATCCGTCATCCTGGTGGTAATTTCATTAAGTCCTTGAGAAACCAAACCAAACAGATGAGGCAGATCATTATAGAATAAAAACTTGTGTGGGAAAGTATCTTCAAGAAGGTTCCAAGTTAAGTGTACATCCCCTTTAATATGTAAATCTCTGGTGATATAAGTGCCTTGTCCAGTGTTTAGTGTTAGAATAAGGACACAAAATTTGTCTGCTGCAACTATCCTAATAGAGTCCTGATAGATTTAAAGCCTTTACGTCTTCTTTGGAGAAAAGCCCAGACTGAAACAGATTTTCCATTAGCGAGCGTTTTCACTTCCAACATTGCTAGATAGGACTTAGAAGTTTCTCGTATGTCTTTCCCGGGATCTGAAAGGATTCTACTTATGAACACGTATCAGATTCAGTAGCAACATTGACTCTGTCACTTCAGCTGCCAATGAAGTAGAGCAGTTATGTCCTGGTTTAAGCGGCGAGCTGCTATCAATCTGGATTTAGAAGCATGAAAAACTGTATATGTGCTATTGTTAGCAGGGCCGTCTTTAAATAGTCGCCTTTCACGCTCGAGTACTTGTGGCCAAAAGTTGAGGTCAAGAAAACTTGCTGGTGTACTTTACAAGAGCTACTCATTCTTCACTGAGTTGGCATCCACTCGACTTGAAACACAGGACGCTTCCTCTCCTGTCACCACCTCATTTGCTCAATGGGTGGTGGTGCCCCGCCAGCCAACACAGCTTGTAACATTATAACCCAAAGTTGCAAGAGATTCACCACCACTAGCGCCGTCTCAGTGAAACAACCAGAAGCCATAGCTCAGTTTTCCGTATTTCCCAAGTGTGTTTCCTGTGCAGCTTGTAGTTCAATGGCCACTCAGCAATGTCACCCCCGTGACAAATTACGGCTCACGTACACATCTAATATTCTACACACACATATTGTAGACTTAATGTTTCCACTTACAGAAATCTTTGATCTTCTTTGTCTAATGAAAAGTTAGACAATTTTCCAATGTACTTTTGTATCAATCCCTCATGGTTTCTTGATCTTTCTTCATGTCCTGCTATAGAAGTGGGGCAGATTTAACTTATCGTCCTGTCGCGATCGCACGGTGCGTTGTCCGACGAGGATCAGGTCTGCCGCGATTCACTAAGATCGTGCGCCCGAGTTCTGCATCCGTCGCTTCTTCGCCGAAGTCCGCTGGAGTTCACCTGCTTCTTCCGATGCTTGTAAGAGCGTGTCTTGCGACAATTTCTAAATGTTAAATCCTGTCCGAATCGGTCGAATTCGCCTGCGCCAAAATCCCGGGGCAATTCGCGCAAATGGAAACGTCGGAAACTTGATGAAAATTTGCTGAGCGCACCCATTGTCTCTGTTGACTTTCTAGTGGATATAACATCTGGCCATGGTCATGTGATGGACACAGCAGCACAATCTTTAGTATCACAGTGTGGGGAGATTTATCCGAAGTGTTCTGAAAGCAAAAATGTTCCAATTGCTCATGTGCAACAATAAGAGCTCAGCTTTCATTTTCCCACAGCTGTTTTATCAATAACAGCTGATCTCTGATTGGTTTCCATGGTCAACTAGAACAATTACCTCAGACATTCGGATAAATCTTCCCCACAGAGAGTAATCAGAGCGGTGATACTACGGCTGGTGCACCTGCGTGTCCATTCATGACCAGGGACAACA
Organism: Engystomops pustulosus; assembly: GCA_019512145.1. Taxonomy (NCBI): domain Eukaryota; kingdom Metazoa; phylum Chordata; class Amphibia; order Anura; family Leptodactylidae; genus Engystomops; species Engystomops pustulosus. The sequence goes on from CM033643.1 coordinate 17,139,778, forward strand.
TTCTGTAGCCTTCTATATCGGGCAGCAAGCACTAGAAACACTAGAAAACTGTTGAGATTTGTACAGAAGTATATTGAAAATTGTCTAACGTTTCGTTACACAAACAATAGCCAATAATTGCATGGAAGTAGAACATCCCTTAATACCCGTCTTCATGTCGACTGTTAAATTCTAATTCTATAAAATTCTAATTCTATAAAATTCTGTTCTATGGTAATTTTGGGCACTTCCCAGAATTTTATTTTTTACTTATAAAACACGACTTGTAGGGATATTCTATTTCATCGATAAGGTTTCGAGTACAAGTCTGCGTAGTACCAGTTTTAAAACATTTGAATTGCATTTTAAAACATGTAGGGGAGGCTGCGGGAGGGGTTAGCCCAATTGAGAGTTTCCACGAAACATTGACAAAAGCACGTTTACAGCAAAACACTACAGGAGATTTCTTAAGTGTTCTGAGGTAAAACTGTCTATTGCCCATAGAAACCAATCGGAGCTAAGCTTCAATTGATAACAGCTGGGGAAGAATGACAAGCTGAGCTTTGATTGGTCCATGGACCAGCACTGAACAGGATTAAGTGACTTTGATAGAATCTGACACCCCATTGTGGCGCTAAGATTGTTGTTTATTGGCGACAGGTTGTTATGTGCGCGGCGAGTTCTAGAGGTATTGCACTGGCATTTTATATTGTGTCACATGACCTTTATTTGTTTGGCCACTCCGTAAAAAGAAATGCTACATGCAAACACAGTCTCAAGGGTATTATATTGATTACCAAGGCTTATATTTAGGCAGGTGGAGGCCCCAGGCGCAAAATCAGGTGGGGGGCCCCCAATGAATGTAGCTCAGACAGTTGCTACAATTACTATTCGTAATAATCATCAAAATTCGAAACTTTCTCCTTCTTATATGTTGTCTAACTGCTGGCCTAGTGGCCTAACATTTAAAAGGAGGTGGTGCTTGGTCATCAGTTATCTCTTCTGTTAACCATGGTTATCTCTAAGAAACACCATGCGTCATCATTGCATGCACAAAACTGGCCTAACAGGAAGAGTATTGCAGCTAGAAGATTGCACCTCAGTCACCAATCTATCGCATCATCAAGGAATTCAAGGAGAGAGGTCCATTGTTGCCAAAAAGGCCCAGGGCGCCCAGAAGACCAGCAAGCGACAGGACCACTCTTAAAAAGTGTTTCAGCTTGGGGATCAGGCTACCAGCAGTGCAGGAGCTTGCTCAGAATGGCAGCAGGGAAGTGTGAGTGCATCTGCACGCACTGTGAGACTGCGGAGACTCTTGGGCAAGGCCTGGTGTCCAGGAGGGCAGCAAGAAGCCACTTCTCTCTCAGAAAAATATCAGGGGACAGCTGATAGTCGCAAAAAGTACAGGGAGGAACTGCTGAGGACGGGTTGGGTAAAGTCATTGTCTCTGATGAATCCCTTTCCGATTGTTGGAACATCTGGAGAACAGCTTGTTGGAGAAGACAAGGATGAGCGATACCACCAGTCTTTGCTCATTGCACCTGAAAGTCCTCCTGCAACCATTCATGGGTGGGGCGGTCTCAGCCAAGGAATCGGCTCTCTCCCGTCTGCCTAAAAACACATCCATGAATAAAGAATGGTACCCCAGATCTTAATCCCATTGAGAACTTGTGGTCAATCCTCCAGAGCGGCTGGGAACACAACAAACCCACAAATTGTGACAAAATGCAAGCAGTGATTGTGAGGAATGGACGTATCAGTCAGGATTTGGTCCAGAAGGTGATTGAGAGCTGCCGGGGGAGAATTGCAGAGGTCCTGAAGAAGAAGGGGCAACACTGCAAATACGACTTGCTGCGTAACTTTCTAATTGCCAATAAAAGCTTTGTGACTCATATATGATTGCACTTGTATTTTGTATGTGTAAAAACATCTGACAACCACACAAATAAAAACCAGAGGGGAAAAGATCATGTGAAAATATAATATTTGTGTCATTCAAAACGTATGGCCATGGACTGTAGTTTAGCCTTTGTTTATCTGTAATCTCAACGAAATCTAAGCTTCATCTTGTTGAGATCGAGCTTCATCTCAGTGAGGATCGGAACTTCATCTTGGTGAGGATCTGAGTTCATCTCGATAATGATTGAACTTCTGGATGAGGATTTCTAAACTGTAGTCTTTCACTTGGAGTCATTTTATCCTTCATGACATCCATTCTCTATGGTTTCCTGAACTGTGTCTCCCATTGCCACAAAGGTCACTGTGGTGATATGGCACCTCGTTACCCACATGCAACCATAAGTACAGCAAGAGTACAATGTAATCCAGTCCTTCAATATCAGATGTAAAAAACAGAAATTTAGATGGAAAATGAACCTTTTGCAGGAATCAAGGCTCGTAGCATAAATCAATGTACAAAGACAGATTTCCTGTCTGAAAATCAAGGGCATTTCTTCCAATGATGAATGTGTCACTCTGATATTGCCAACCCTCAAACTTCACAAGTTCTTTTATGAGCTAGAGCATTTATCATTGTACAATATACAGAATCAATCAAAAAAAAACCAACAACAAGGAACACCAAAAATAAATGATATTGTTCAATAGAAGAACGAAATCCCCTTAGAGACTCTAACAGAAGGGAGTGGTCATAGGCATCACCCCAGGAGAGATGAGCTCAGAAGAAATGTCTAGGCTTTAGTGATAAATGGGCGTTTGCTTTTTCAACTGTGTCCAGATAAAGAAATGTATTTTATCAAGCTGTTCCAAGCAATTAGTGTCGTATTATAGTTGCTAACGTGGGAATAAATGGTGTAAATACATATGGAGCCATACATGCACCTGCTAGGAGGTCAATAGGCCTGTAGGAATGGATTCCATCTCTGGAAATTTACTACAGGATTTATCACAATAATAATATACAATTGGTCTCCTGATTTGGAGAAAAAAATACCTTATGCAACCCTAAGGCCTGGGTCTGGGTGTGACCACCAGTACCCCCTCAAGTTACAATCATGGATATAGGCACTGTGGCTTAGTGGTAGCACTACAGTGCAGCGCTGGGGACTTGGGTTCAAGTTCCAGGGTCAATATCTGCAAAGAGTTGTATGTTCTCTCATGTTGTTGTGGGTTTCCTCTGGTTTCCTCCCACACATCTGAAACATACTGGTAGGTTGATTAGATGTGAGCCCATGGAGGCAGTTACTGATTTGGCAAGCTCTGTGCAGTCCTGTGTAATTGCGCTGTTAAATAAAGAAATTATTATTATTCTATATTAGCATAACTAGGGATCCATTCATCTAGTGGTGGGTACAATTGCTGAACTCTGATGGTTCTTAAATTAAGGGGCCACTCCCAGAGTGAAAGGGATTTCCAGATATTTACAGGACTATTACCTACGAACTTGAATGGAGCAGTGTTGCAGTTACCTGGATAGCCTGTGTATAAAGAGATTTTGGTTTGCATTATTCCCTCAAATATGAGGATTCAGGATCGATTCCCCATAAGTGTTACATTGCATAATCCTTAAATGGAATATTAATTTAATACTGCATATATGATATCCATAACTATTTCTCACAAAAGTAATCCGCCCTTAACCCTTAAAACTATCTACACAATTTTTGGTAACCCTAACCCAAAATTCTGGGTCCAAAGCTTCCCTTCCTATGATTGTCCACCAGGTTGTTGAGGAAAGTTCCTCAACATCCTGATGGACAATCATAGGAAGGGAAGCTTTGAACCCAGATTGTGTTCAATGTAATGTTGAAACGGTCAAAAATTTGACCTTAGGTTAATGCAAGATATGTGACAAGGTAATGTGGGTCTGGAGATTCATGTGCGGTGGACAAGTGTTTGAAGAGATATTAAAGACATATTAAATTATATAATAATATGATGTGATAATTATATGATAACTCTTTTTGGTCTATTTCAGTGTAAAGGCGTTGGTCAAAGAAGTAGTAATTATGCAAAAAATGTCATCTAAGGCTAAACATACTTTACAGCCTGCTCTAAAATTACTATTTTCAGAGAGTTAGAAGGGGCTAAAATTCAATAGAAACAGTGCCCTAGTGGTCAAACTAGCACATACCTCAGTAAAACTACCAGCAACTTTTACATCAGTGTTTTACATGTTAAAAATATCCTAAAATGTTTTGGAAATAATGTACCAGACGAGATTAAAAAAAAAAAAGGAACTTTAAGAAACAGATGCAAAATACTGAGTGTGATTCCTCCAGAAGATAATCAGATCTGCCTGTTACACACATCACAAACAGCCTGACGAGCTTACTGATAGATTACTGATTTCATGCAACCTTTGTGATGATACAAAGTTGTGCGCCCGCTCCCTAGTCAGCTGACTGTGGGTGCTGTGCTATTTTAAACCCACGTGGAAGTATTTTTAGGACCATCTGCTACCGGCCTCAACCCAGATGATAGAGTTAGCGCCTGCCCACAGTATCCTCTCCTCTTCAGACGGTTCCAGGAACATGCAGTGAGTCAGTCGCACAGCTGAACTCACAATTTACTAACCCTGATATCCTCTGTGTCAGGCTGGAGGGCACAGCGGACTCCCAGCAGGTGCCATTGTGTAATAGTGAAGGTGGTTACCCCCCCCCCCCCTTTAATGAAAAAGAGATGAAATTAATTTTGATGGCCCAAAAAACATTACTAAATTTGACATTTTAATCTGAAAAGTTACTGTACGGAGACATTTAAAATTTTTTTCAATTATAATATAATTCTTAATTTATATAGCGCACACAAATACGAACGTGCACGGAGCTTGTTAAATCGGTCCCTGTCCCCATGGGGCTCAAAATCTAATCAACCTATCAGTATGTTTTGGAGTGTGGGAGGAAACCAGAGGAAACTCACGCAAACACAATTAAAGGGGGTTCGTCACTTTTGGATAATACTATGTTAAACATCTCTTCTGGAGACACCCCTGTGAGCCTATTGTAATCTAGGGGAAGAACTGTAAAAAAGTGTTCTCCTGTAGCGCCTCCAGAGGAGATATTAAGCCTTACATAATGCTCCACAAGTCACTAGGCCACGTGATATCATAGTACAGGGATAATAAACACAGTAATATCACAGTACAGAGATAATAAGCACAAACAATGTCCCAGGACAGGAATAATAATCAGTACAGTGCTAATATACACAGTTGTTGTTACAATACGGGAATACTGCACAGTGTGATGGTTAATTACAGAGATAATCCACATAGTGATGTCACAGTACAGGGATAATACACACAGTGATGTCACATGTATAGGATATACACACAGTGATGTCACAGTACAGGCATAGTGCACAGTGATGTCACATACAGGATATACCATAGTGATGTACAGTACAGGGATAATACACACAGTGATGTCACAGTACTGAGATAATACACACAGTGATGTCACAGTACAGGGATAATGCACCCAGTGATGTCACAGTGCAGGGATAATACACACAGTGATTGTCACAGTGACAGGGATAATACATACAGTGATGTCACAGTACAAGATTAATACAGTCTTGACAATGGACAGGGCAGCTTTAGCCTTGAACCTCCTTTAGTTATGCCTCAATGTGCTTTACAATGCAGAACATTGATTACCTGTGGGACGGTCTGTACTAGATCTGGTAATGATTGTGGGTTTTCCAGTCTGTGGGGCACATTATCTTATACTCCAGCTTTTCCATCTCACCACTAACTTACAGTAATAATATTCCCCTGCTAGGACTATTTATCAGGTTCTGTCCATTCCCTGTCATGTTGTCCTTTGTTGTTTGGGGATTTTTCCAGTTTGTGCCAATAATAGAATGAGAAAATCATGAACGTCATAGTTGTAGACCCTACAGCAGTGATGGCAAACCTTTTAGAGAAGCCAGTAGTGCCCAAACTACAACAGAGACCAGCTTATTTCCGCAAAGTGCCAGCACAGAAATTTAATTTGTGATCTATACTCCTTCTCTGTCACAGTTTTTAATTGATACCAGCACCTGAGGACACCAATATAGCAGAAAATAGTCCCAGGTACTCTGTGCACCCAAGTCCTGGCTGTCTGGGGACTGCAGGAAGATACCTGGAGTCATCTCTGGTGATGGCCTGGTGCCCACAGAAAGGGCTCTGAGTGCCACTCTGGCACCAGTGCCATAGGTTACCCATCACTGCCTACAGTGACCTGCAGTGGGTCTATAGTACATGCCCCAATTAGGGCATATATTTGGGGTTTAGCGTCTTCTATCCAGCCTGTTTGCCTGTGGTGGTCGTATATCGTAGAGCGCAGGTATATTACCAGATGTGCTATAGAAAAGACGCCAACATTTAGAGACTGGACTGGGAGTTGCTACAACGTTCCCCCTTTTATGTGTGATGGTGAGACGTGGAGGCGATGTTATACAAGGAAATAAGATGACTTATGCGCTTGGAGCTGCTGTGCTGGAAATCTCACAAGGACAGACGTTAACAATGAGTTCCTTTGTGTTTATGATTAAGATAAGTTTGGGAATAGAAACAAGTAATGTAAGCAAACATCTATAGCGGCCTTCACATGAGGGTGGCACAGCTAGTTTTAACCTACTCCAGGCCCATTCCCATATTTCAGGAAATTTTGTACACTGGGGTTTTCCTATATGTCAAAGGTATTATTCTAGTGAGACGCAATAAAAGATTTGTATACTGTCTTTAATAACCAATCACAGTGCAGCTTCATTTAAAAGAGCTCAATAACAAATGTATGCTGTGCAGTGATTTGTTACTGTGGACAACAAATACTGTTTTCTTCAATTCTTCACATTTTTCAGTGACAAATTGTGTGACGTTTTACTAATGTATGTGTTGACTCGGGTTTAGGGTCTTTGACACACTGGGCCAACTATAGGAAAAACAAGGGGGAAATTTATTAGAAGTGTCGGAACAGAACTGCTGGTTGCCCTGGAAACCTATCAGAAACTCAGCTTTCATTTTCCTACAGCTGTTTATAAACTTAAAGCTGAGCTCTGATTGGTTTCCATGGGCAATAGAGCAGATTTACCTCAGACACTTCGGAAAATCTCCCTCATGTTTTCCAAGATTGGGCTGTATAAATTCACAATCGGGTGCTTTCACGACCGCATACGGCTCAAGCTCCTCCCATTTGCAGCACCCTTCATCATTTTGTAGTTAATACTGAGGCGTTTCCAGTATTTCTGCACACCCCTGAGGTTATAATCTCTTTGGCCTGCTGCTTATAATAGTTGCACAGAGGATACATAGAGATCGTATAACGGACTAATGGTTTTAACTTTCGGTCTTAAAACAGATGAGCCCCTCTGCTCGCTGGCCATGTGATGGTTGTAATAAATGCCATGACCACATTGCAAGGCTTTCTTCGGATCAGTGATCACAGCGCTGTCCAGGGCTACAATTGGAGGTCGCTTCACCTTTAACTAATTAATTTTACGTTGTAAAATCACTTTGGTGTAAGGCAGTCAGTCGGAGTTAGATGGTAACATCTGGTCTAGATCACTTAAGATAATGTAGGGGTAAGTTCACACTGGATGTGGGCAGTAAGATCAATGATAGCCCAGTCCAAGTGGTTTAATTCTTTTTATTCTAGGTTCCCATGTTCACTTATTTATTTATTTTTTTAATAAAGGCAGTCCCCGGGTTACGTTCAAGCTGGTTCTGTAGGTTTGTCTTAAGTCAAATTTGTATGTAAGTCGGAACTGTATATATTATAATTGTAACACCGGCCAAATTTTTTGGCCTCTGTGACAATTGGATTTTATCTACAATATCTACAAGAGATCTACAAGGAAGCTGGAGCCCCTGATGGATCCGGTGAGTGCGGGAGGGGGAGGCTTGGTTTTCCTGATCGATCCAGTGAGTGTGGGAGTGTGGTTTTCCTGATGGATGGTGAGTGCTGGGGCTGGGTTTTCCTGATGGATCCAGTGGTGTGGAGGCGGGTTTTCTGATGGATCCAGTGAGTGCTGGGAGGAGGCTGTGTTTTCCTGATGGATCCAGAGATGTACTGGGGGCTGGGTTTCCTGATGGATCAGTGAGTGCTGGGAGGCTGCGTTTGCCTGATGGCGGTGAGTGGGAGGCGGTGTTTTCTGATGGAACCAGTGAAGTGCGGGAGATGGGGTTTCCTGATGGATCCAGTGAGTGCTGGAGGCGGTTTCTGATGGATCCAGTGAGTGTGTGGAGGCTGTGTTTCTGATGGATCCACGAGGTACTGGGAGGCTGGGTTTTCCGATGATGGTGAGTGCTGGGAGGGTGGTTTTCCTGATGGATCCAGTGAGTGCTGGGGGGCTGTTTTCTGATGGATCCAGAGAGTACTGGGAGGCTGGGTTTCCTGAGAGCCAGTGAGCTGGGAGGCTGGTTCTGATGGATCCGGTGAGTGCTGGGAGGCTGGTTTTCCTGATGGATCGGTGAGGTGGGAGGCTGGGTTCCGATGGATCCAGGAGTGCGGGAGGCTGGGTTTTCCTGATGGATCCAGTGTAGTGCTGGGAGGCTGTGTTTTCCTGATGGATCCGGTGAGTGCTGGGGAGGCTGGGTTTTCCGCTGATCCAGTGAGTGCTGGGAGGTGGGTTTGGGTTTTTTCCTGATGGATCAGTGAGTGTGGGAGGCTGTGTTTTCCTGATGGATCAGAGTCTGGGAGGCTGGTTTTCTGATGGATCTGGTGAGTGCTGGGGGTTCTGTGAGTGGGAGCTGGGTTTCTGAGGATGTATGGTGTGGAGTGCGGGTTTCCTGAGGATATTGTGAGGCATGGTGAAGGCTGGGTTTCCTGATGGATATGGTGAGTGCTGGAAGGCTGGGTTTTCTGATGGATATGGTGATGTGCTGAAGGCTGGGTTTCCTGATGCTGGTGGGGTTCCATCACACGCACATGACGCGGCAGCATATGATACATCTTCCAATTATTTTGTTTGGGGAATCAGCCACCACACAACCAGGATTCACATTCACCAAGCACTTTAAGTCAGTCAAGTTGGGGACATCCACAAGGGTCAAATGTACAATGGACACCATTGTCAGAAGATGGTTAGTTACATGATGACCACAATCGCCATTGGTAACATTTTCTTGGGATAAGCCCATTGTATGAGACCTAAAAACAATGAATTCATTCTCGGATTTAGATTAAGACGCCCTGTAAAGTTGAAGGTGACTTTGAATATTTTGGAATATCGACCTCGTACTTTTATCTACCTCTTGGTTTAGTTTCAAATGATAGAAATGTGAAACGTTCTATGAGATGAACATTTGGTGGATCACCCATTCAGTTGTATCTATTGTGTAGCCTTGGACAATATAAACAAAAAAAAATGCACCTATTATTAAACTTGAGGTTAAATTTTGAGATAACTTCTGCCTGAGCCAAGACGTACATTTCTCTCCGTCGACATTTGCCTCTCCCGCTTGTGACCCAGCAGCGGCCGTCGCTATTGCAGCGGATTCCTCCCCATTGTACATTTTTCCATGCATAATACCGTGTGACAGAACGAATTACAGTCCCCAGCAGAGCTGTCAGGAGGACAATGCGTTCAATCTGGGTCATGCCTCCCGTCGTTGTGGTATATTATTAAACATGACTTCTGTACAGTGTTGTAATTCAGAACACAAGGCTGTTATTCCTCCGTTTCCTCCCTAATTTAAAGGATCACAATCTTGAAATAATGTATCAAGCAATGAACCATTGAGAACACTGCATGGTTGGTGACCAAGGGAACTCTCATGAACTCTCCGTTGTGTGTTTTGTTGCTTTGTACAGCAATTTCTTGAGTTTCATGCCAAAGGAGTGACATTGACAGGGGCTCAAATTAACATAGGCTAAATGTTAACTCCTTGTCTTGCCGTCCTTCATTTCCCAATGGAGCAACAGTGCATAAGAAACTAATTTCTATTAGGGTATAAGTTTTCCAAGGTGAAGACATCTTAAGACAAACTGTAATCTTACACAATGCATTGCAATGTACAAGCAGCATGTATAGAGCAGGAGGAGCTGAACAGTTTGTACATAAGTTATCTGCAGGCAGCATGTTATAGAGCAAGAGGAGTTGAGCAGATTGTGCATAGTGTCCTATCTGCAGGAGCATGTTTAGAGCAGAGGAGTTGAGCAGATTGTCATAGTGTCTATCTGGAGGCAGATATTATAGAGCAGGAGGAGTTGAGCAGATTGTACATAGTGTCCTGTCTGGAGGCAGCATGTTATAGAGCAGGAGGAGCTGGAAGATTGTATATTGTCCTATCCACAGAAAGCATGTTGCAGAGCAGGAGGAGCTGAGCAGATTGTGCGTTAGTGTCCTATCTGCAGGCAGCATGTTATAGAGCAGGAGAACGCTGAGAAAATTGATACTGTCCTATCGCAGAAAGCATGTTGCAGAGGAAGAGTAGCTGAGCAGATGTTTGTATAATCCTATCTGCGGCAGCATGTTATAGAGAAGTCCTATCTGCAGGCTGTTATAGCGAAGGAACAACTGGAGCAGAATTGTACATAGTGAGCTATCTGCAGGTAGCATGTTATAGAGCAGGAGGAGCTGAGCAGATTGTGCATAGTGTCCTGTCTGCAGGCAGCATGTTATTGAGCAAGAGGAGCTGAGCAGATTGTACATAGTGTCCTATATGCAGGCAGTATGTTATAGAGCAGGAGGAGCGAGCAGATTGTGCATAGTGTCCTATATGCAGGCAGTATGTTATAGAGCAGGAGGAGCGAGCAGATTGTGCATAGTGTCCTATATGCAGGCAGTATGTTGGCAGTGGGTTTCTATGACAGCAATAGGATTGGACATACTGAATAGTTATTATCCAGTATATTATATATACTGTGATGTAGTATATATTTGTAGAATATGTTTGGTGTATTATGGGTCTCTAGTTCTAGGCTTCCCTCCGGTATATACAGGCATCACACAATGACCCTGTCTGTCCCAGTCCTATAATCAGTTACAGAGTTGATAAATGGGCAGCGCTGGTTTATGTGCCGGACAGAAGTTTTCCAATAGACACCCACAGCGTTGGATGGAAAACTGTTCTCAGGACTTATTTGCATGCAGTGATTTCCCCCAATCCTCATTCGCTTATCTCCAAGTACATCACAGGTTTTAATAATCCTCCAGTACAGGACTGTCACATCCAAGGATAAAGCCTGAGACTATTACACATGATAACTTACTATACGGACATACGTGTCAGTGCGGGGCCCTGGCTACAACAGCTATTATAACCCAGCAGATTTATTATATAGTGATCTAATATATGTATATTGATATATTATGTATGGATTAACTGTATGTACATATATATATATATAGTACGTAATGGATATATGTAAAGTGTCCTATCTGCAGGCAGCATGTTATAGAGCAGGAGGAGCTGAGCAGATTGTGCATAGTATCCTATATGCATGCAGCATGTTACAGAGCAGGAGGAGCTGAGCAGATTGTACACAGTGTCCTATCTGCAGGTAGCATGTTATAGAGCAGGAGGAGCTGAGCACATTGTACACAGTGTCCTATCTGTAGGCAGCATGTTATACAGCAGGAGGAGCTGAGCAGATTGTACATAGTGTCCTATCTGCAGGCAGTATGTTATAGAGCAGGAGGATCTGAGCAGATTATACATAGTGTCCTATCTGCAGGCAGCATGTTATAGAGCAGGAAGAGCTGAGCAGATTGTACATAGTATCCTATATGCATGCAGCATGTTATAGAGCAGGAGGAGCTGAGCAGATTGTACACAGTGTCCTATCTGCAGGCAGCATGTTATAGGTCAAGGAACTGAACAACTAAAATAAGCGGTTTTTTAGGCTGAAACAAAATCCTATCCTAAACATGATTAACAAGGGATGTAATTGGAAGAGTAGAAGTGTGCGCCCAGGCTAGGGACATGATGTACAATCTGCTTTCTATCCTCCTGCTCTATAACGTGACTGCCTGCAGATAGGACACTTTGTACAACCTGTTCACTCCTCCTGCTCTATAACTTTGGCCTACAGATAGGACACTATGACCTGTGGCTCGTTCCTCCGCGCTCCAACAAGCACCGGCGATAGAACACTATATCTGAAGTTTTGATATTTCTATCACATCTCACCTAAGCATCTTTTCATTATAACGGATGTATGTGAATCACTATGCCCGGATATCCCCTGCAATATCACCACCAGTAACCCTTTTCTGGCTTTCGGGTAGGATAGACCATACATTGGGGACTCCCATGATTCGAGTTCCCGGTGTGGAGCATTGTATGTGCGCAGCATAGCCACACTCCGCTGTGCAACAGGATTAACATGAAAAATGCAAGGTCACATGTAGGGGTCCCAGGTGTCATAACCCCACCCATCATACAAAACAAATCAACCCTTTGTGCAAAATTCCTGGAAAACCTTCCCTCTTTATTCTATAATCGAAAGATCAGGCAAAGAATAATATTTTGACAACAAAATCCAACATTTACCATTATGACTCGAGTGTAGCCTAGTTTTTCAGCACAAACAAATGTGCTGAAAACCCAAACTCGGCTTATACTTGAGTAAAAAAAACAAAACTCCTCTGTCTGGCTTCCCCCGCTGTTGTCTAAATACTGGGCATGGCCTGGTTATATACTGGGCAGGGGGCTGGCTATATACTGGGACAGGGGGCTGGCAGCTATATCCTGGGGGGCAGGTGCTGGTTATATACTGGGGAATAGGGCTGGCAGGCTATATAATGGGCCAGGTGCTGGTATATATGGGGGATGTGGGCTGCAGGTTATACTGGGGGAGTGTTGGTTATATACTGGGGAATATGGGCTTGGAAGGCATATACTGGGACAGGTTGCTGGTATATACTGGGGAGGTGGCTGGCAGGACTATATACAGGGGGCAGGTGCTGGTTATCAACTGGGGAATATGGGCCTGGCAGGCTATATACTGGGGGCCGGTGCTGTTATATACTGGGAATTGGGCTGCAGGCTATATACTGGGGGCAGGTGCTGTTATATACTGGGGGATTGGGCGGAGGCTATATACTGGGAGGCAGTGCTGTTTATACTGGGATATGGCTGGCAGGGCTATACTGGGGGCAGTGTGCTGGTTTTATACTGGGGGATATGGGCTGGCAGGCTATTACTGGGAACAAGGGCAGGGGGGGGTGGCTATATACTGGGGGTATATGGGCTGGCAGGCTATAATACTGGGGGGAGGTGCTGGTTATATACTGGGGATATGGGCTGTGGCAGGCTATATACTGTGGCGGCAGGTGCTGGCAATATACTATGTGGAAGGGACCAATGCATTTCCCACCCTCGGCTTATACTCGAGTCAATAGGGTTTTCCCCCGGTTTTTGTGGTAAAATTAGGGACCTCGGCTTATACTTGGGTCGGCTTTACTCGAGTATATACGGTACATCTTAACAAATGCATAAAACAAGCAATATAAATAACAGTGTATCGGATATGAATGTGAGCAATGACAGGACACGTTGCCATCGATCCTCCTAACGCAGGATAATGCAGATTTATTGGATCTTAGTGTCCCTGGATTTATAGATGATCAAAAAAAAAAATTTCCAAGCATCACCATCCCGTCATTTTGTAAATAGCATATTAATTGTGCACCTTATCCCGTTCCCTTGCATTCCGCCCTTTATCGGCCCTGCAAATGCACTTACGTGGCACGAAGAACGCGGTGATGGATTCGCAATAGTTGAGGCGTCCTACGAGCGACGGAAGAGGAAATGGCAAGTATTTACCAGCCCCATCGCCTTAAGTGCAGTATAAACAACCCGGAGAAATCCCCATTGACAGACTCGTACATTTAAGTCAGTGCAACTATGGAACATTCATTTAAATTTCTTTTATGGTAAGAGTTGCGCAAAACGCTGAGCGACGGAGTCGAAAAAAAAGTCCCTTTGTGTGAGATTGTACGTCCCGGGGCGTTCAGAAACTGTTAGAACATTTGAGCTTAGATTTTTTCGGAGCAAAATCGCATTAAACGCCCACAATTCCCAACATTTACATTTTTATTGTGCTTTTTTCCGGTAAAGGTTTTATTTGACTTTGCCATAAAACCAAGTACGGGTGGATTTAACATTTTTAACAAAAAAAAAAAATAAATAAAATAATCCATTGTGTTTATTGCTACAGATGAAGAAGGGAGAGGACGATGGTTTTATCACTTGGGTTTAATAGTATTCTGTGTTAGTATTTTATATTGTGTTTTTACAATGTTGCAAAATGATTCCATTTCTTAGTCATGTAACTATGGTAACAAGAGCCGGCTTTTACTAAAACAGGTATAAGGTGGAAGCCAGGAGGGTGCACGGCGCCGGTATCGCCTTTATATGGAGCGCTGAATGTGGAGACAAATATATATTATTGTACAGCATAAGTTTAAAAGATTGAAGAAATGTGGAGAGGGGAACGGCCAGAGAGGGAAGTCAGGGAAGTAAAAATTAATAGAGAAGCAAGTTAGATACTAATGTTATTTTATATATCACATGGAAATACCACCAGTGATGTCACAGTACAGGATAATCCACACAGTGATGTCACAGTACAGGATAATACACCAGTGATGTCACAGTACAGGGATATACACACAGTGATGTCACAGTACAGGGATAATACACACAGTGATGTCACAGTACAGGATAATACACACAGTGATGTCACAGTACAGGATAATACACACAGTGATGTCACAGTACAGGGATAATACACACATTGATGTCACAGTACAGGGATAACCACAGTGATGTCACAGTACAGGGATAATACACACAGTGATGTCACAGTACAGGGATATATAACACAGTGACTGTCACAGTACAGGGGTAATACACAGCGATGTCACAGACAGGGTATACACAGTGATGTCACAGTCAGGTGATAACACCAGTGATGTCACAGTACAGGGTAATACACACAGTGATGTCACAGTACAGGGATAATACAGTACACAGTGATGTCACAGTACAGGATAATACACACGTATGTCACAGGTACAGGGATAATACACACAGTGATGTCACAGTACAGGGATAATACACACAGTGATGTCACAGTACAGGGGATATACACACATGATGTCACGTACAGGAATACACACAGTGAGTGTAACAGTACAGGGATAATACACATAGTGATGTCACAGTACAGGAAATCACACAGGATGTCACATCAGGATAATACAACAGTGATGTCACAGTACAGAGATAATACACACAGTGATGTCACAGTACAGGGATAATACACACAGTGATGTCACAGTACAGGGATAATACACACGTGATGTCACAGTTACAGGGATAATACACACAGTGATGTCCACAGTACATGGATAATAACACACAGTGATGTCACAGTACAGGGATAAACCAGTGATGTCACCGTACAGGGATAATACACACATGATGTCACCGTACAGGGATAATACACACGCGTAGTGATGTCACAGTACAGAATACAGCAGGAGGAGTGAGCAGATTGTACACAGTGTCCTATCTGTAGGCAGCATGTTATACAGCAGGAGAGCTGAGCAGATTGTACATAGTGTCCATCTGCGCAGCATGTTATAGAGCAGGAGGAGATGGAGCAGATGTACAATAGGTTCCTATCTGCAGGCAGCATGTTATAGAGCAGGAGGAGCTGAGCAGATTGTGTCATAGTGTCTTATCTGCAGGCAGCTGTTAGAGCAGGAGGAGCTGAGCAGATTGTGCATAGTGTCCTATCTGCAGGCAGCATGTTTAGAGCAGGAGGAGCTGAGCAGATTGTGCATAGTGTCCTATTGCAGGCAGAGTTTATGCCCCCCCGATTTGTGTCACATGAAAGTCAAAGCAATTGCGGACAAATCCAGTTGTGTGCGCCAAAACCTGAAACTGCGGTGTGCGGATTCTTAGTAAATGTGGCCCATTGTTATGAGTCTCAAAGAAACCTGGATTTGAGAAAGGACCAAGACTACAAATACAAATTAGGTGCCAAAAATGATTCAATAGAGAAAAGAGAAGGGGGGGAAAAGATTAAGGACCGCCTCTCAATCATCTATCTATTACATACCTACCGATATTATGTAAAAATGATCACAACAATCCCTTTTGAGCACTTGTGATGACGGACATCATTTTAGGGATTATTTCCGGCTTACACTAGTTACCTGCCGTCCCATCTCACTGTGACACGACAATGAGCTGTGGGATGACATTGAATCCCTTTGTATTCGGCACCCAGTGTTTGTCAATGTCCTTAAAGGAAATGGCGAGAGGAAACGATATCGTCTACCTATTTCTCCTCCTTTTTGGCTCCTCCATGATTAGGTTTGATGAGACGGAGCTGAATGTGCTATATGTGGCGTATGACAAGCCGGTCTTTATCCTATCACACAGCAACATCCGTCACATTACCACAGAGGCCTTAGGCTTCTGGAGTTACTTCATCGCGATGACAGCTGTGTCCCTGACCATATGCGGGCCACATTCTTCAATAGCGCTGCAGATGTATTCTGCAAACTCTGTGGCCTGACCGCTTGACTTCCGTCCCAAAACTATATCTTCTGCAAGTCTTCAGCATCCTACAGTTTATCTGTGGTCAGCTTCCATACCCATTTCCTGCAGCTGTACTGGTCTTTCGTCAGCACAGAGGAGATATGAGATGGGATACAGGCATAATTAACCCATGTGCATGAAACACAAAACACGGCATTGTACAAAAGCGCCGCTCTCAGCAGGCGTAAGGTACATTCGCAGAGCCATGAAATGTGACCATCTCACTGTGCGGGAGGGGATACGCTACACACTGGAACTACTCTCCCATCAGGGTACACGATTATACATAACAAGCTAGGAGTACGTTTCACCTATAAAATAAAGGTTTACCAAAACCAATAAGAGAGAAGCCCCTGGTGGCCAAAGTCTTTACATCATTCAGATTGATTGGTAGAGGAGATTGAGGCACGCTATGAAGCGAAAGCAGACTTTCTAAAGGGCTTTTCCCGTGTAACTAAAGGGTTCTTGGCAGGAGGGAGAAAAAAAACAAACAAAATATACTAGAAGCTGATGGGCCCAGTGCAAAGTCGTGCCAGGCCCCCGACTATAATGTAAGGTTATAGTAATAGTTTCTTATATGGGAAAGTGACACCTAAGGGCCCCCTAAACCTCTGGGCCCTGGTGCAACCGCAACCTTGCCACCCCTCAAGTTACGCCCCTGGTACTTACACATTTGGCTTGCTTCTGTTTGGACTGCTTCTCTGTCAATGCCCCAGACTATGGGCAATTAGCAGCCTCAGGAGTCAACATTAAGGGGTTGGCCACTTACCTCATGCTTTTTAATGTGTGTGTAGGTAGGGGGCAGGATATGAGGGAATTTACCAATATACATCTATAATAATTCTGCTGCTTCTTGATATGTAAATTGAAGCCTCCACTCATTTAACTCACCAGGGTCATGTGATCTTATCTGTCCATGAACAGATATAGGACCTTGATCTATAAATCATGAATACTATCATAAGTCCTGGCAGGGCGATTGTTATGGACAGATAAGATCACATGACCTCATCTGCGGCCATTTATGGTCAGGAATGTTTGGTTGATGAGGTAAAAGAATATTCATAGATGATATGGTATAAATATCCTGCCCCCCCCCCCCACAGTTACACAAACATTTAAAAAAACATGAGGTAAAGAGACCAACCCCTTTAACTTCCTCACGCCTTGTCCCCAATGGTCTAGTAACAAACTAGGATGGGGCTCGGGAATTTGATTCTGAGAAGGGTAAATATTATACTATTTGAACACGGGTTTACATAGTTGTGCTTTTCACAGGATGCCAACTACAAACATCATGGTCCATTATTATTTCCTAACCCATTTATCCCTATTTACTGCAAGATCTGCTCCAATGTCTGCTCATCCTGGGGTAGTGAGCCAATCACTAGATAATATTGAGAAACAGCCCCTTACAAGAAGTTTAAAGGGGTATTCCAGGAATATGAAAGTCTAAAGCAAATACCCATGCTGCTATAACAAAAAACTGTCATAATCACCAAATTTAATTTATGGATCATTGTATGGGATTTCTAAAGTAGGCAGAGTTATATCAAGATGGCTGCACACAATACTACAACTCCATGAATTCCTAGTTCCTAGTTACAGCTCCTCCTTCTCATGCTTCCAAGTACTGGTGTGCCATGCACCAGCATGTGAACATCCCCAATATATAAGTATGACTTGCTATGTGCTGATTGCTCCATGTACATCATCATCCAGTAAAAACCATCTCTCCCCTCAACATACAGTCCCATGTAAAAAAAAAAACATACTCTCCTCGTTAAAAGTTCTGTTGGCATTGGCATGGGAGCCATGGTAAAAAACACTCCTCAATCCTTCCAACTCAGTCCTATGTAAATGCATCTCTCCTCCCCCCACCTTCTTACATGCAGTCCCATGTAAAAGCATATCTCCTGTCCCCCCCCTTTAATGCAGTCCCATCTAAATGCATCTTTCTGTCCCCCCAACTCCTAACATGCAGTCTCATTGCACCCTCCTGTCCCTCCAGCTGTAGGCTGCGATGCCATGTAACAACATCCCTCCAGACCCAATATGCGCAGCCCCATGTAAATACAGAGTGTCACATTATTATACACACACTGCTCCAGTCTGTCCTGCCTCCATGAACTGACTTATCATAGATAACTGAGGTTTCTCTGCTTTTTGGGGATGACCTCTACCTCTCTCATGACATCAAACCCCACTACTAACAACCAACCACAGCAAAGATAGTGATGATCACATGACCTGCGCAGGCAGTTGCTGGAAATGTGACCTTTCAGTCATGCGCCTCTTCCCCTGGGACAAAATCCCAGGACTGATATAGGGCCAGTAGCATTTTAATTCTTCATTACATTGATGTTCACAGCTTTTTTTCTGCAAGGGGAGCAAAATTTTAAAAATACAGCTAATTACATATCAGCTTATATTTTAATGACCTTTGTGAATATTAATTATGCTGATTTCTGGAATATCCCTTTAATATTCATTTTAGATTTCATAATTTGCTGACAATTTGAGGAAATGTGTCACCAGGTAACCTGGTCAGCCGGGAATATTTGTATTTCTCTTCGTTTTGGTGTGAAGAGCAGAGAAAGATCTTGTAGAACAGAGGTGACTTGTTATCCCACCCATATCCCATCTGCTAACCATCCCATCTGGAGTAATAGAAAGTATCACAATACTGTGAACACAGATAAGTTGGAATTTCAAGTTAAACTTATCCAAAATGTTACAGAACTTCCTGTTCTGTTTGATGTATGGTGGAGATAGAAGATCTCCCTCTCCATCTGGAAGATGATGTGGTCAGCGGAGTGGGAGGTTTGTACGGCCGTTGACTCAGGAAATCTCGGTATTGTCAATCAAAGACTCTCAAAACTGTTCAATGCATTAGGATGTGGGAGTTAAAAAGCAAATGTAAATGGAAGACCAACAGATGAACTGTGGATTGGGGTGTGTGTGTCCCGGAAAAGCCCTTTTTCAATAGTTTTCCATTAAGGAGTTTTCCTACACTTTTAGATTGATCCATTTTTCCAATAAGAAAATGGGGCACATTTACTTACCCGGGCCTGTCGCGATCCCCAATCGGAGGGTCCGACGAAGATGAAGTCCGGCGCTATTCAAGTAGCTTGCGCACCCGAGATCCTGCATGTGACGCTTCCCAGCTGAGGTCCCCAGAGTTCACCTTCTTCTTCCGGGGCTTGAGGGCTCATTCACATGGCCGTCTGCGGGGACGTATATGCGGCCACAAATTTGTGGACGCATGTACGTCCCATAGACGGCAATAGCGGCATGGCGCAGATACAGTGCCACACATGTGTGGCACCGATCCGGGCCGCACACCGAAAAAGATAGAGCATGCGCTGCTATTCTCTATGGAGTGAGGAGGGGACACCTCCTCCTCTCTCCAGCACAGGCGGTATGCCCACACAGCGGGCCATACAGCGTGGAAGTGTAACCTTATGTGAACCTTAGTGAATGCAACCTTAGTGCGTAGTCCGAATCCGTCGGGTTGTCCGACGGCACGCCCCCGATTTGCGTCGTATGAAAGTCGGCACGATTACATCAGAACTCGATGCGTGCGACAAAAACCGGCGCAACACTGAAATCGCGGGAAACCGACGAAAATGTGGTCCGCGGACCCTTAGTAAATGAGCCCTAATTGTTAAGACCTCCAGCGATCATGAAAAATGGGGTTACAAGTGCACTATTGGGAATTGTCATAGTCATTACCTTAACCATTGAAAATCAGTACAGGTCCCTCAACTATATGCATTGTAGGAAAAGACTTGTTAGGCTGAAGGGGACAAGCAAACCTCGGTACCCTCATAATTTCTCCACTAGGTCCATTCAAAGATTCTCTAACATCTATGTGATACAGTGATCTGCGGTACAGCTCTACCGTTGTGATCATAAAGAAACGGCTGTCTGGGTGGCCCTTATTCTCCAATTTGTTGAGCCTCACTTTGTGGTCACCACGCAGGGTACAGGTTACATTATGTTATATCCACCTCCAAATCTCCCCCATGTTCAGATTTGGATGGTGACTTCTTCCTTCACAGCTTTCCAGAAATCTGAATTTCAAAGCTTTTCTTATCACATACAATACCCTGGCACCAAGGGACTAAAAACGCTAAAAAAGTTGCGTTTGAGCTTTTACAACATGTGCAAAAAACAGATTCCATTTCTGTCACATTAGAGTCTAATCAACGTGTCACATCTAATGAGAGGATGCAGAATTCCTTTTAGATATCTTAATGGATAGAAGATAGCAGAAAGTTGGGGGAGGGGGTCATGGAGGAAATCTATGGTGAAGTGTAAGAATAGGACTACACACCAACAGACACTGTGATATAGAGGTTGCAAATGGTAGCTAAAGTTGCATGATGTCGCGAAAATTGTGATTCAGAGGTTGGAACTAGGTGACTACGTTGCATGATGGTGCATTGATTTGTGAGGTGCAATTGGATGGCAAAGTTGTATAATGTTGCAGATATTTGATATTGGTTGTTTTTTGGGTGGCTTGATGTCACAGACACTTGTTGCCATTGGGTGGCATAAGTTCCATGATGTTGTAGATATTGTGACTCAAGACATTGGGTGGCTAAAGTTGCATGATGTCGAAAATTTGTGATACAGAGGTTTGAATTGGTGGCTAAAGTGTTAATGTTGCAGATTAAGATACTAAGGTTGTCACTGTGTGGCTAAAGTTGCGTGACGTCACAGACGGTGTGATATGGAAGTTGCAGTTGGGTAGCTAATGTTGCAAATGTCGCAGATTTGTGATTCAGAGGCGACAATGGGCACTAAAGTTGCAAGATGTTGCAGATATTTTGATGTGGGAGTTGCAGTTGCTGATTAAAGTTGCAGGACGTCACAGATATTATGACCAAAGGTTGGAATTGGTTCTCTAAAGTCGTTAATGTCACAGATATTGTGATATTGAGGTTTGCAATTTGGTGGCTAAGTTGCATCAGTTCAGAGATGATGTAATATAGGAGTTGCAGTTGCATGATCTTGCAGGTATTATGGTATGGAGTTGCAATTGAAAGACTGAAGTCACATGACTTCACGGATACTGTGATATAGGGGTTGATTGGCTAATGTTGCATGATGGTGCAGATTGTTACATAGTATGAAGATTATTGCCCATATTTTTGCTGCTTATTTTCATATACTGTATGAACTACACATCCTTTGTGTGTCCATCTGGTTTTGATCTTATCTCCCATACTGTTTTGCATTGTTGGGGCTACTTCCTGTTTACTTCTCTCTGTTGGGTTTCATATGGTCCAGTCTTTGGTTCCTTCTGTTTCTTTTTTACGTGTTTCTCTGTTAGGGTCAATATCAGTAACATCAGTAGACATACATTTCCTCTTCTGACACTGTGGCATGATGCCCTTAGAACACTAAAAAGTTCCCAACACAAAATGTGACATTGTGGGTGGTAATGGATTTGGTCCTAGGAGTAAGAGCTGCAAGTTTTCCATTATAACCAGGCATTCTGGACTTTCCCCAAGGGAACCCTAGGTGGGTTGCCAGCCCTGGTGGGTAGTAGTCACAATACATGATTGTAGCTGGACTTGGTGCAATCCTGGTGAGATTTCACAGCAATTCCATCCCTCTGCTCTGAAGTAAGAAGTGAGGTCGGGTTAGATATAGAGCAGAGTGCAAGGGGAGCGGTTTGAGACACAAAGAACAAAGCAGTGTGAGACATGCCCACAGTGCTCAAAGTCCAAGCAACAATCGGAATATAAATACATTTCTCACAGTTCTATGCTGCCTAATAATACCATAAAATGGTATTACACATATTTCCTATACAGATCTCGAGGTCTAATCGATCACCGCTAAGACTGCCAGCGCCTAGATTGGGTTCTAACAAGTTCGTAATGCGTGCATAAAGGTATGTGTTATGTACCATCGTGGTTTATAAATGACTGGTCCTTTAATACTCTATTTGTCACCAGCAGGATACTTATATACCATTCTGTAGGCACACTATCATCAGAGAGGCTAGCGCATTGCTAGCTATGTGATATTTCTAGCTACAGATGATATGGGTCCCTACCCGTGTAATTTCTGAATATATCACTGTCACTAGTATACGTCCGACTCCACTCTGCTCTATTTTGCTCGACATCAGTAGCGAGTGTGCTTGTCGCTGAGTGAGGGTGAGATCTTGACCATAACTTATATCCTTTCTCTGCTTTTTCGATGCTAGTAGCGAGAAAGTGCGTAGTCGTGAGAGCCGTTAGGACGACTGTTAGTATTACGCTCCACGATGATCAACATAGCCTAACACCCTCCCTCGCTGTCGCAGCTGTCCAGGAACGTCGAGCTACTTAAGACAGCACAGAGATAGTGATCTATTATAGTTGTTCGTCAGCCAAGTATAGATAATACACACAGTGATGTCACAGTACAGGGATAATACACACAGTGATGTCACAGTACAGGGGTAATACACACAGTGATGTCACAGTACAGGGATAATACAGTGGTGGCAGCAATATACATAGTATATAATAAGTACTGGTGTCATCATGTGAGTCACTGCTGTGTTATAAAAGTGTTTCTGAAGATGTGCAGAGGTTTTGGATGTTCTCGCTCTTTCTGATTACACATCTGTCTTAATCCGGGCGATGAGGCGAGTTTGCAAAGTTTGCTATAAATCTGTATTTCCATCAGACAAGTGACACTTTAGAACAAATGAGGCGGCAGATACTGTTAATTAAAGATTGCAATAAACAAAGCGCGGTATTATAATGAGGCGTAATGTAACATCTGTTTTCATCTCCTTTCTGCTATTATGACATATGAAAGTGTAAGGATGTCACATGGTTCGGCTGATTTATACGGGAACACAAGATTGTAACTCAAATGTCTAAATATTGTGCCTGTTCCATCATAGGAGCTGGACCTAGAGGGTGGATGAGATGATGGGTAATGATGGGTCAGCGCTCACTGCTTAATAAGCTTCATCTGATTCACAGCTTCCACAGCTACAAAGACAAAGCATTATATATCAAAAATCTGCAGCCACCACTAGGGGGAGCTTAGGAGCAGTATATATTACGTTCCTTAGTGCCCTTTACTGGTAACTGGTATATTACTATGTGACTCTGTGATAACATAGAACATTCTGAGCTTTGTATAAGCAAAGCACAACCACGACCAAAACTCTTCTAGTTGCCATTAAAAATAGATTGATTGACCTGGAGGCAGCATGTTATAGAGCAGGAGGATAAAAGCAAATTGTATATAGTGTCCTACCTGCAGGCAGCATGTTATAGAGCAGGAGAAGCTGAGCAGATTGTACATAGTGTCCTATCTGAAGGCAGCATGTTATAGAGCAGGAGAAGCTGAGCAGATTGTACATAGTGTCCTATCTGCTGGCGGCATGTTATAGAGCAGGAGGAGCTGAGCAGATTGTACATAGTGTCCTATCTGCAGGCAGCATGTTATACAGCAGGAGGAGCTGAGCAGATTGTACATAGTGTCCTATCTGCAGGCAGCATGTTATAGAGCAGGAGGAGCTGAGCAGATTGTGCACAGTGTCCGAAATGCAGGCAGCATGCTTTCTCACCTTCAACCTCAGCACTTTCCCCCTCCCTCTGCCTGAGTAAGGTAGCATAGTAATGTTCAGCACACAGGGGGAGGGCAGAAGTGCTCCTGCACAGTATAACAGCCTGCGAATCATCCTTTAGAAGAATCATCCACAAGACATATGGACATTGGCGGCCACCTCTCTAGATCTCACTGTTAGAGCTTTGATTCTTTTTGCTGTACATTTCCTGATCCTTCCAGGTAGCAGGAGGAGTCTTTCCTGCTAGATTTTAGCATAGGTGATATTTTCCCTCTTACCCCCCTCCCCCTACAGAAGATGAGTTGCCGGTGGGCACAATCCTCCTCTCCTCAGATACGAGGAACGTTCCAGCAATAAATATTATATTACATGCCCTTAACAAAGCTCTGCGTTTGGAGGCGTCTCCGCGTGAGGCGCGGGCAGGATAGTCTGACAGCCTCACAGATGTTGCGTTGCGCTGTTAGCGAGTTATGGCGGCTCTAAATGATGTTTTAATACAAAAACACAACTGTTGTTTCCCTTTTATGGCTGTCACAATGTTGCCTCAAATTTAAGGAAATGAGTTTTATAAGCAGAAGCTTTATGGATGGCGTCTAGCGTCTATGGTTCCTCGCACGCCGGAGCGTTGCAGCGGCAGGATGGCGTTTCTTGCCGCGTTATTAGCCGGTGACGTCCGGTGTGGGGGGCCCGTGGTGTCGGTGCTGGGAATTCTCTGTTCCACATGGAGGAGTCGTCTGTCTCCACTAATGTCGGCTGATGGATTCTCAAACCTTCTCTTCTCTTCTGCAGATGTTCCCCAACACTGAATAGATTTCGTCCTCTTATTGCGATTTATTTTTCACTGAATAAACTCAGGGTTGGCCTTTTTTTGAAGGCCAAAAAATTGGATGATGCCACAATCAGGGACACATTTGATGTCATAGTTGGTTGACACATTGGGGGTCATTTACTAAGGGCCCGAATCGCGTTTTCCCGACGTGTTACCCGAATATTTCCGATTTGCGCCGATTGTACCTGAATTGCCCCGGGATTGTGTCGCACGCGATCGAATTGTGGCGCATCGGCGCCGGCATGCGCGCGCCGGAAATCGGGGGGCGTGGCCGAACGAAAACCCGACGTATTCGGAAAAACCGCCGCATTTAAAAACCGAAAAAGTGTCGCTTGGGGAGCGCTTACCTTCACCTGGTCCGAGGTGGTGCATTCCGGCGCGTGGAGATGATTTTCAGCGCAGCAACTGCCTTCATGAATCCCGGCCGGACCCGAATCCAGAGCAGAGAACGCGCCGCTGGATCGCGAATGGGCCGGGTAAGTAAATCTGCCCCATTGGGGGATATTTATAGCCCCGCCGCTGCAAATTCGTTTATCGTATGAATAGTCGCCGGCAGCAGCAAGTAGCGCCCCGCACCGGCCCACTCCCGTCCGGCCGCACCCTCCGCGCGGCTGGCCGCCCCCCCCCCCCCTTTCACACCCCACTGGCGTGAAGGTGGCGGATCGGGGCAAATAATTATTTCAGGGCCTCTGCGCCACTGGCGGTGCCCAGAGGTCCTGATAAATACCCCCCATTGAGGCAGATTTACCTCGGTCCATTCACGATCCAGCTGCGCGTTCTTTGCAGTTCCCCCCATGTCCACTAGATTTCGCTGCTGCGCTGAAGTCCGTCGGAGTGTACTGAACTTCACAATCCTACCCTGGGTGCAGGTAAGCGCGTGTCAAGCGACACTTTTTTTTAAAAAATGCGGCGGTTTTTCCGAATCCGTCTGGTTTTTTTAACAGCCCCGCCCCCCGATTTCCGTCACGTGCATGCCGGCGCCGATGCGGCACAATCCGATTGCGTGCACCAAAATCCCGGGGCAATTCAGGGAAAATCGGCGCAAATATTCGGATAACCCGTCGGAAAAACGCGATTTGGGCCCTTAGTAAATGACCCCCATCGGGCTTAGTTACTAAGGGTCCCGCGGATCGCACTTTTGTCGGATCTTAGAAATTTTCGGAATGAGTAGCCCCGATCCCCTGATGACGCAGGTGCTCCGGCAAAACATGTGGGGGTGGGGGCTCGTGTTTGGTTTTTAGAGAATCATAGTTGTGGCTGTTAATGAGTAGGGATTGCTGCAGAGATCCACAATTCCAGACAATACGACTGAGTAGCTACTCATCCTGTGATACTCACATACGAAAAATAGCAGCCCAACATGTGACATTTTAAAACAGTTGAGTGTGATTATTTAATAATTTAATAAAAGTTAAGTTTTAGGCCTGACCAATAAGCATTTTTTTTGTCTTTGGACAGTTTTGAAAATTCAGTATATTTTGCCTTGGCAGTCCTAAAGGGCTATCACTGGAGGAAATTGAAATTTTCGGAATTTGTGCCGCTGTGACAGGGATTTTGATCGGGATTGTGTCGCACGCAAACGGATTTTGGCGCAATCGCGACAACTTTCATGCAACAGAAATCAGGGGACGGGCCGTCTGACGATCCGACTGATTCGGACTGAGCGCGGGATATAACTTTAAAATTGGGTCACAAGCCCAAGCACTCACATGCACCAGGAAGAAGAAGGTGAACTCCGGCGGACCTGAGCGGGGAAGCGACACATGCAGGATATCGGGCGCACGATCTTAGTGAATCACGGCACAGCGCATTATCATCAGACACTCTGTTTTGCTTGAACTCCGTTGTTCGGGTAATTAAATGTGCCCCAATTAATCTGATTTTGATCCGAATTGAGGGAACATACAGACCATATCATAGGTGCATCCAAGCAGCTGCACAGAGGTGCGACTGTGACATCACCTGCACATCAATGAGACATGTCACTGTGACATCACAACCTCGTAACCACAACTCTAAATCCATCAGACACAACACTGTGACATCACAACTGTATATCCATCAGAGGAGCTGAGCAGATTGTGCATAGTGTCCTATCTGCAGGCAGCATGTTATAGAGCAGGAGGAGCTGAGCAGATTGTGCATAGTGTCCTATCTGCAGGCAGCATGTTATGGAGCAGGAGGAGCTGAGTAGATTGTGCATAGTGTCCTATCTGCAGGCAGTATGTTTATGCCCCCCGATTTGTGTCACATGAAAGTCAACGCAATTGCGGCAAAATCCAGTTGTGTGCGCCAAAACCTGAAACCTGCGGTGTGCGGATTCTTAGTAAATGTGGCCCATTGTTATGAGTCTCAAAGAAACCTGGATTTGAGAAAGGACCAAGACTACAAATACAAATTAGGTGCCAAAAAATGATTCACTAGAGAAAAGAGAAGGGGGGGAAAAGATTAAGGACCGCCTCTCAATCATCTATCTATTTACATACCTACCGATATTATAGTAACATATGATCACAACAATCCCTTTTGAGCACTTGGTGATGACGGACATCATTTTAGGGATTATTTCCGGCTCTACACTAGTTACCTGCCGTCCCATTCTCACTGTGACACGACAATGAGCTGTGCCGGATGACATTGCAATCCCTTCTTGTATTCGGCACCAGTGTTTGTCAATGTCCTTAAAGGAAATGGCGAGAGGAAACGATATCGTCTACCTATTTCTCCTCCTTTTTGGCTCCTCCATGATTAAGGTTTGATGAGACGGAGCTGAATGTGCTAATATGTGGCGTATGACAAGCCGGTCTTTATCCTATCACACAGCAACATCCGTCACATTACCACAGAAGGCCTTAGGCTTCCTTGGAGTTACTTCATCGCAGACTGACAGCTGTGTCCCTGACCATTATCTGCGGGCCACATTCTTCAATAGCGCTGCAGATGTATTCTGCAAACCTCTGTGGCCTGACAGCTTGACTTCCTGTCCCAAACTATATCTTCTGCAAGTCTTCAGCATCCTACAGTTTATCTGTGGTCAGCTTCCATACCCATTTCCTGCCAGCTGCTACTGGTCTTTTCGTCAGCACAGAGAGAGATATGAGATGGGATACAGGCCATAATTAACCCATTGTGCATGCAACACAAAACACGGCATTGTCACAAAGCGCCCGCTCTCAGCAGCGTAAGGTACATTCGCAGAGCCATGAAATGTGACCATCTTCACTCGTGCGGGAGGGGATACGCTACACACTGGAACTACTCCTTCCCATCAGGGTACACGATTATTATACATACAAGCTAGGAGTACGTTTCACCTATAAAATAAAGGTTTTACCAAAACCAATAAGAGAGAAGCCCCTGGTGGCCAAAGTCTTATACATCATTCAGATTGATTGGTAGAGGAGATTGAGGCACGCTATGAAGCGAAAGCAGATTTCTTAAAGGGCTTTTCCAGTGTAACTAAAGGGTTCTTGGCAGGAGGGAGAAAAAAAACAAACAAAATATACTTAGAAGCTGATGGGCCCCAGTGCAAAGTCTGTGCCAGGCCCCCGACTATAATGTAAGGTTTATAGTAATAGTCTTCTTATATGGGAAAGTGACACCATAAGGGCCCCCTAAACCTCTTGGGCCCTGGTGCAACCGCAACCTCTGCACCCCCTCAAGTTACGCCCCTGGTACTTACTACATTTTGGCTTGCTGTTCTGTTTGACTGCTTCTCTGTCAATGCCCCAGACTATGGGCAATTAGCAGCCTCAGGAGTCAACATTAAAGGGGTTGGCCACTTTACCTCATGCTTTTTGTAATGTGTGTGTAAGTGTAGGGGGCAGGATATGAGGTAATTTACCAATATACATCTATTAATAATTCTGCTCCGCTTTCTTGATATGTAAATTGAAGCCTCCACTCATTTAACTCACCAGGGTCATGTGATCTTATCTGTCCATGAACAGATATAGGACCTTGATCTTATAATCATGAATACTATCATAAGTCCTGGCAGGGCGATTGTTCATGGACAGATAAGATCACATGACCCTCCATCTGCGGCCATTTTATGGTCAGGAATGTCTGGTTGATGAGGTAAAAGAATATTCATAGATGTATATTGGTAAATATCCTGCCCCCACACACACACACACAGTTACACAAACATTTAAAAAAACATGAGGTAAAGAGACCAACCCCTTTAACTTCCTCACGCCTTGTCCCCAATGGTCTAGTAACAAACTAGGATGGGGCTCGGGAATTTTGATTCTGAGAAGGGTAAATATTATACTATTTGAACACGGGTTTACATAGTTGTGCTTTTCACAGGATGCCAACTACAAACATCATGGTCCATTATTATTTCCCTAACCCATTTTATCCCTATTTACTGCAAGATCTGCTCCCAATGTCTGCTCATCCCTGGGGTAGTGCAGCCAATCACTAGATAATATTGAGAACAGCCCCCTTACAAGAAGTTTTAAAGGGGTATTCCAGGAATATGAAAGTCTAAAGCAAATACCCATGCTGCTATAACAAAAAACTGTCATTAATCACCAAATTTACTTTTATGGATCATTGTATGGGATTTCTAAAGTAGGCAGAGTTATATCAAAGATGGCTGCACACAATACTACAACTCCCATGAATCCTCAGTTCCTAGTTACAGCTCCTCCTTCTCATGCTTCCAAGTACTGGTGTGCCATGCACCAGCATGTGATACATCCCCCAATATATAAGTATGACTTGCTATGTGCTGATTGTCTCCATGTACATCATCATCCAGTAAAAACCATCTCTCCCCTCCAACATACAGTCCCATGTAAAAAAAAAAACATACTCTCCTCTGTTTAAAAGTTCTGTCTGGCATTTGGCATGGGAGCCATGTAAAAAACACCTCCTCAATCCTTCCAACTCAGTCCTATGTAAATGCATCTCTCCTGTCCCCCCACCCTTCTTACATGCAGTCCCATGTAAATGCATATCTCCTGTCCCCCCCACCCTTCTTACATGCAGTCCCATCTAAATGCATCTCTTCTGTCCCCCCAACCTCCTAACATGCAGTCTCATTGCACCCTCCTGTCCCTCCAGCTGTAGGCTGCGATGCCATGTAACAACATCCCTCCAGACCCTAATATGCAGCCCCATGTAAATACAGAGTGTCACATCTTTATTATACACACACTGCTCCAGTCCTGTCCTGCCTCCATGAACTGACTTATCATAGATAACTGAGGTTTCTCTGCTTTTTGGGGATGACCTCTACCTCTTCTCCATGACATCAAACCCACTACTAACAACCAACCACAGCAAAGATAGTGATGATCACATGACCTGCGCAGGCAGTTGCTGGACATGTGACCTCTTCAGGCATGCGCCTCTTCCCCTGGGACAAAATCCCAGGACTGATTATAGGGCCAGTAGCATTTTAATTCTTCATTACATTGTATGTTCACAGCTTTTTTTCTGCTAAGGGGAGCAAAATTTTAAATTACAGCTAATTACATATCAGCTTTTATTTTAATGACCTTTGTGAATATTAATTATGCTGATTTCTGGAATACCCCTTTAATATTCATTTTGAGATTTCATAATTTGCTGACAATTTTGGAGGAAATGTTAGGTCACCAGGTAGCCTGGTCAGCCGGGAATATTTGTATTTTTTTCTTCCGTTTTTGGTTGAAGAGCAGAGATAAGATCTTGTAGAACAGAGGTGACATGTTATTCCCACCCATATCCCATCTGCTAACCATCCCATCTGGAGTAATATTATCTATCACAATACTGTGAATCACAGATAAGTTGGAATTTCCAAGTTAAACTTATCCAAAATGTTACAGAACTTCCTGTTCTGTTTGATGTATGGTGGAGATAGAAGATCTCCCTCTCCATCTGGAAGATGATGTGGTCAGCGGAGTGGGAGGTTTTGTACGGCCGTTGACTCAGGAAATCTCTGTATTTGTCAATCAAAGACTCTCAAACTGTTCAATGCATTAGGATGTGGGAGTTAAAAAGCAAATGTAAATGGCAAAACCAACAGATAAACTGTGGATTGGGGTGTGTGTGTCCCGGAAAAGCCCTTTTTCAATAGTTTTCCATTAAGGAGTTTTCCTACACTTTTAGATTGATCCATTTTTCCAATAAGAAAATGGGGCACATTTACTTACCCGGTCCTGTCGCGATCCCCAATCCGGAGGGTCCGACGAAGATGAAGTCCGGCGCTATTCAAGTAGCTTGCGCACCCGAGATCCTGCATGTGACGCTTCCCAGCTGAGGTCCCCAGAGTTCACCTTCTTCTTCCCGGGGCTTGTAAGGGCTCATTCACATGGCCGTCTGCGGGGACGTATATGCGGCCACAAATTTGTGGACGCATGTACGTCCCCATAGACGGCAATAGCGGCATGGCGCAGATACAGTGCCACACATGTGTGGCACCGATCCGGGCCGCACACCGCAAAAAGATAGAGCATGCGCTGCTATTCTCTATGGAGTGAGGAGGGGCCACCTCCTCCTCCTCTCCAGCACATGGCGGTATGCCCACACAGCGGGCATACCGCGTGTGAATGTAACCTTATGTGAACCTTAAGTGAATGCAACCTTAGTGCGTAGTCCGAATCCGTCGGGTTGTCCGACGGCCACGCCCCCGATTTGCGTCGTATGAAAGTCGGCACGATTACATCAGAATCCGATCGCGTGCGACAAAAACCCGGTGCAACACTGAAATCGTCGGGAAACCCGACGAAAATGTGGTCCGCGGACCCTTAGTAAATGAGCCCTAATGTTAAGACCTCCAGCGATCATGAAAATGGGGGTTCACAAGTGCAATATTGGGAATCTGTTCATAGTCAATACCTTAACCAATGCAAAATCAGTACCAGGTCCCTCAACTATAATGCATTGTATGAAAAGACATCTTTAGGCTCAAGGGGACAAGCGAACCTCCGGTACCCTCATAATTTTCTCCACTAGGTCCATTTAAAGATTCTCTAACATCTATGTGATACAGTGATCTGCGGATACAGCTCTATCCGTTTGTGATCATAAAGAAACGGCTGCCTGGGTTGGCCCTTATTCTCCACTTCTGTTGAGCCTCCTTACTTATGTGGTCACCATGCAGGTGTACAGGTAACACTTATGTTATATCCACCTCCAAATCTCCCCCATGTTCAGATTTGGATGGTGACTTCTTCCTTCACAGCTTTCCAGAAATCTGAATTTTTAAAGCGTTTTCTTTATCACATACAATACCCTGGCACCAAGGGACTAAAAACGCTAAAAATAGTTTGCGTTTGCAGCTTTTACAACATGTGCCAAAAAACAGATTCCATTTCTGTCACATTAGAGTCCTAATCAACGTGTCACATCTAATGAGAGGATGCAGAATTCCTTTCAGATATCTTAATGGATAGAAGATAGCAGAAAGTTGGGGGAGGGGGTCATGGAGGAAATCTATGGTGAAGTGTAAGAATAGGACTACATACCAACAGACACTGTGATATAGAGGTTGCAAATGGTAGCTAAAGTTGCATGACGTCGCAAAAATTGTGATTCAGAGGTTGGAACTAGGTGACTAACGTTGCATGATGTTGCCGATTTTGTGAGGTTGCAATTGGATGGCTAAAGTTGTATAATGTTGCAGATATTTTGATATTTGGTTGTTTTTGGGTGGCTTGATGTCACAGACACTGTGTTGCCATTGGGTGGCTAAAGTTCCATGATGTTGTAGATATTGTGACTCAGACATTGGGTGGCTAAAGTTGCATGATGTCGAAAATTTTGTGATACAGAGGTTGTAATTGGGTGGCTAAAGTGTATAATGTTGCAGATATTAAGATACTAAGGTTGTCACTGTGTGGCTAAAGTTGCGTGACGTCACAGACGGTGTGATATGGAAGTTGCAGTTGGGTAGCTAATGTTGCAAAATGTCGCAGATATTGTGATTCAGAGGCGACAACTGGGCCACTAAAGTTGCAAGATGTTGCAGATATTTTGATATGGAAGTTGCAGTTGCTTGATTAAAGTTGCAGGACGTCACAGATATTATGACATAAAGGTTGGAATTGGTTCTCTAAAGTCGTATGATGTCACAGATATTGTGATATTGAGGTTTGCAATTTGGTGGCTAAAGTTGCATCAGTTCAGAGATTATGTAATATAGGAGTTGCAGTTGCATGATTTTGCAGGTATTATGGTATGGATGTTGCAATTGAAAGACTGAAGTCACATGACTTCACGGATACTGTGATATAGGGGTTGCAATTGAGTGGCTAATGTTGCATGATGGTGCAGATATTGTTACATTGTATGAAGATTATTGCCCATCTTTTTGCTGCTTATTTTCATATACTGTATGAACTACATCATCCTTTGTGCAGTTCCATCCTGGTTTTGATCTTATCTCCCATACAGTTTCTGCATTGTTGGGGCTACTTCCTGTTTACTTCCTCTCTGTTGGGTTTCCATATGGTCCAGTCTTTGGTTCCTTCTGTTTTCTTTTTTACTGTTTTCTCTGTTAGGGTCAATATCAGTAACATCAGTATGACATACATTTCCTCTTCTGACATGTGGCATGATGCCCTTTAAGAACACTAAAAAGTTCCCAACACAAAATGTGGACATTGTGGGTTGGTAATGGATTTGTCCTAGGAGTAAGAGCTGCAAGTTTTTCCATTATAACCACTGGCATTCTGGACTTTCCCACAGGGAACCCCTAGGTGGGTTGCCAGCCCTGGGGTAGTAGTCACAATACATGATTGTAGCTGGACTTGGTGCAATCCTGTGTGAGATTTCACAGCACAGTTCCTCCCTTCTGCTCTGAGTAAGAACAGTAGTAGGCTTCTGGTTAGATATTAGAGCAGAGTGCAGGGGAGCGGTTTGAGGACACAAAGAACAAAGCAGTGTGAGAACATGCCCACAGTGCTCAAAGTCCAGCAACAATCCTGGAATATAAATACATTTCTCACAGTTCTGCTGCTGCTAATAATACCTATAAAGGTATTACACAGATCTCCAGGCTAATTCCTAACACTGGCGGTAGTTTTGTATGGTAATAACTGCTGGTAGACTCTTTTTAAGAGGTCCTTTAACCATCTCACACCATAATACCATTCTGTAGGAACTACTACAGAGAATGGGGGGAACTTTTCTTTCTAGTCCCTACAGTTTCTGAAATATCAGTCCCAGTATCTGACCATTATAATCCTTTCTGCTGTCACAGAGGAGGTGCTGTAGTGGAGGAGGGGGTATGTTTTGCTAAAAGATGATTATCATAACACACCTCCTCCTCTGCTCCAGCACCTCCGGCTTGACAGCAGAGAGGATTATAATAGTCAGATACTGGGGCTGATATCTCAGCAACTGTGGAGGCTAGAAAGAAAATTCAAAGTGACCCTGAATCTGTGTAACAGCCCCTACATAATGTTTATCACTACATGTGGGAGGTGGTAAAAGCTCCTCTTAAAGGTAAACTAAACAGAAAGCAGTAAATTACCAGAGATACAGAAAAGTCTGTCTCCAGGCAATAAGTTACCGTTCTGTTATATACATATAACACAATGACATATAGAATTATCCCACTAAGTCTTTAACCCTGCTAAACAGATTCCTTCATTACATTATCAGTAACGTGGCCTGCTACATACATACACTGCCGCGCGCGTATACATACTACAGCTCACCCTCAGGCTATTCCCAGCACAGAACATACAGTAACCACACACAGATACACAACGTGTGAAATTACATGATTTGGAGGAACATGGTGACATCCTGTCAAACATAATAGAGGAAAGCCTGTCTTTATTCCTTCTAAAGGAAAACGTAGCCACCGTGCAGCATACTCATGGCCCGCAGCCGTCAGCTACACACCTGCCTACAAGGAGGAGAGAGGTCACATAGGAGGCTGTCACTGAGGTTTACAGCTAAAGGCAGAGTTCTAATGTTTAAATCTTATACTCAGTATTCCAATTGATTGACATTGCAAGATCTCTGTGTGGTGTCAGTGAATTGAGCTTAATGAATGGCTGAAGATGTATCGAGAACTAATACTCCTCACTTCTCATAGTTTGCTACAATTTTATGTAATCCTGTTGTGATAAGTCGTTATCATTAGTTATAGGTGGACCCGAAACCGCAATGTTTAAGTTCATACCGAACATTTAGGGTTTGGGTCCACAGACTTTTTACTGAAGTGCAGGTTCCATTCACCTGTAACACCCAAGATCAGTGCTGGCATTGATCGTGGTTGTTATCCTTTAAATGCCACAGGCAAATTCGGAATTTTTACGGGAATTTTAGATCCCCATGACGTAATAAGGAGCAACAAGATTGCTGCCAAAAAGGTGACCCGCATGCTCCAGTTGCAATGACATGGGAGGATCTGCCTGCGGCATGTAAAAGATAACACCGGTAATGGGTGCTGCACTGGTGATCCATGGGTTTCAGGGGTTGGCCAAACCTGGGAGACCCGAATATTGATGTGTCCACTCATCACCAATATATGTAATGTATATAATGTATGAGAATATATACTGTATAACTGCTGATATGTCATATCATACAATCCTACGTATGGTGGTAGATATAACGCTGGAAAACACCAAGCTAAAGACTTAGACAACAGGGCAGATTTCTTAAGCAAACGGCACCAGAACTCTAGTTTAAGTGGCATAACTTTGAAGGGATGGGTGTGACATAAGAAGAAAAGGATGTGCCCTATGTTGTCATAATATGTCATGAAAGTGGCAACATTTTTACACATTTACTGGGATAAACCATTTACAAGGAAGTGTAAAGTTAAAGGGGTTTTCCACTTTCAGGAGATAATTTATATTGTTTGTGTAATGAAAAGTTATATAATTTTCCAATACAGGCAGTCCCCGGGTTACGTACAAGATAGGTTCCATAGGTTTGTTCTTTAGTTGAATTTGTATGTAAGTCAAAACTGTATATTTTATAATTGTAGCTCCAGACAAGATTTAATTTTGCCCCCGGTGACAATTGGAGTTTCAACAAATTTGGCTGTAATGGGACCAAGGATTATCAATAAAGCTTCATTACAGACACCTTACAGCTGATCATTGCAATCTGGGACTAAAGCATCCAGAGACCTTCACCAGAGGTCAGAGGGGTCTGTCTGTAACTATGGGTTGTCTGTAAGTCGCGTGTCCTTAAGTAGGGGACCACCTGTATACTTTCTATATCAATTTCTCATGTTTTTCTATTTCCCTACATGCTGGATTTCTAAAGAAAGTTTCTATCTTTACTTCCAGTGGGTAGAAAGCTGCCCATGGTCATGATCATGTGCATAAGCCATTGATATCACAGAAAGTAATCAAGAGTGGTGTGACATCACATAATATTTTAAGATAAAAAAGCCAGTACAGACGATCCCCTACTTAAGAACACCTGACTTACATACGACCCCTAGTTACAAACGGACCTCTGGATGTTGGTAATTTACTGTACTTTAGCCTTAGGCTGCAATAATCAGCTGTAACAGTTATGAAATGTGTCTGCAATGAAGATTTACTATTAATCCTGGTTCTTATGACGATCCAACATTTTTAAAATCCAATTTCACGGAGACCAACAAATTTTGTCTGGAGTTACAATGATAAAATATACAGATCTGACTTACATACAAATTCAACTTGAGAACAAACCTACAGACCCTATCTTGTACGTAACCCGGGGACTGCCTGTAAATAGTTTTGTTATATGTAATACACATAAGATACAGCCCATTAGTTAATTACTACAGCGCCTCATCCTACGGAGTCATTACTGAGAAGGAATGTGTCCGCATTATGGAGCATCGCGCAGCTGAGCGCTCGGTGGCCGCTCTACAGGTGATTTCCCTGAAGCTCCTCCACCGCTCACAAAAGAAATTGGAAAAAAGAAAATGCAATACAGCCCGTGGGGGACAACTGACGATAGCTCCACCTGAAACCATACACCTGCTGTGAGGACTCCTGACATGACACATTATCCTGATCTGAAGGGATCGACTCTGCTACAACCAGCAAAGTTCTCGTTCCACATTCTTCTGAAATCAAAATGAGATATAAAATGCAGATAGTGAGACAAAAATGCAGCTCTATCATCTTTATCATGGAGATCTGAAATAGTCAACAATACTCTGCATTCCTAGGAGCTGAGCTTTATGTTGTGTTATTTCTAGTTTTGTGTTTTATTGAATGATTTATATATGTGACCTAACACAAAGAACTCTACATTGGGATTTAAGGTGTTAAGCTACAGTTAAGCTACATTCACACACATGTATGGGGGACGTATATACGGCGGACATATGTACAGGCTGATATACGTCCCCCATACACTTCTATGGGCTCACGGCCCTGTACGGGAGCAGTATGGTGCAGCACACGTGCGGCACCGTACCGCTCCGTAGCCCGGGGAAAGATGGGACATGTCCTATTTTTTCCCGTGATACGGCGCCGTGCGCTGTATCTTCCTATGGAGAGGGGCTGCGCTCATCCCCTGCTCCTCTCCGCAGCACCGATGTATGGCTTAAAATCCATGGATGGCCGGAGCAGGGACAGGCAGGGCACTCTGGCTGTTTGGTCCTCTGATCTGTTGTTGGCACCTCCATCTGGGTCGGAAGTGTTTGGGGTCATGTGATCACTGCAGCCAGCAAGAGATCATTGCAGAAACAGATAGTGATAGTGATAGAGGTAAGTGTCTTTTTTTCCCATGATCCTACTCCAGATGCCAAGGGGTTTATCACTGGGTCTATAACAGCATAAGTGATTGATATCTGCCAATAATAGGACTGGAGATCATATTCTCACTCGAGCATACCTACCGCCACTGCATACCATATTTTTCGGACTGTAAGGCGCACAAAAAATCCTTTGATTTTCTCAGAAATCAAAGGTGCGCCTTATAGTCCAGTGCGCCGTATATATGAACCGTACTTACAGACAACAGCTGCCTTGTACTGTGCACAGGTCTGCCACCTGCTGGTCATTCATCCTTATAATCAGGTGCGCCTTATAATCCGGTGCGCCTTATATATGAACCTAGGTGTTTTAGCAGGCATTTATTGATGGTGCGCCTTATAATCCGGTGCACCTTATATATGAACCTAGACATTTTAGCAGGCATTTATTGATGGTGCGCCTTATAAACCGGTGCGCCTTATAGTCCAAAAAAAACCTGTACATTGTTTATGGGAGTCCCAGGTCTATTAATTATTGAGAACAGGGTTATAACTTTTAGACTCGTATAATACGTTTCGCATCTGCTCAGAAAAAACATCAGGCGGTTGAAGTCCAACTTACCGGATCCTTATCTCCCCAGGTATCTGCAATCGGAGGAGCATCAGGAAGAAACGAAGGAGCCCCATACACCTTAGATGTTCATATTAATTACAGTATATTTTGTATTGTTTTCTTATATTTCTTGTTTCCTTATTCATAATAAAATAGTCATCTCCCTTCATTAGCCACTTTCATTCTCTCCTTTATTTCTCCTTTGCCACCTTCCTTCCTCACCTTCCTTTCTCTTTCTCTTTGTTTGCGTCCCCTCCTTTCTTCTATTATTCTTAACTATCTCCTCTACCTTTAACTTGCTCTCTTACTTTCCACCAATTCCCTCTATCAGATTTTCTCCATAGCAGAATGAAGGGGGGACAGGGAGAACAGAACCACAACACATTTCGGGGATAACTGGTTCCCTTTTTCAGGTGGAATTTATCAGTCTCCCGGTCTCTCCTCTGTCTTTCTTTCTCGCTTTCTTTCTTTCATTCATTTCCTCTTATCCTTCATTACTTTCTTTCTTTCTTTCTTTCTTTCTTTCTTTCATTTTCTCTTATCCTTCTTTACTTTCTTTCTCTCTCTCTTTCTCTCTTTCTTTCTTTCTTTCTTTCTTTCATTTCATCTTATCATTCTTTACTTTCTTTCTATCATTTCCTCTTATCCTTCTTTACTTTCTTTCTTTCTCTATGTCTTTCTTTCTTTCTTTTCCTCTTATCCTTCTTTACTTTTTTCTTTCTCTCTTTCTCTTTCTCTCTCTCTCTTTCTTTCTTTTCCTCTTATCTTTCTTTACTTTACTCCTTCTATCCGCCCTCTATAACCCTTTCTCCATCATTTCTTCATTTTCTTTCTTTCTCTCCTCCCTCCTCTTTATCTTACTTTTCCTGACTCCTTCTGTCCCACTCTATCTTCTTTCTTTCTTTCCTCATCCACCTCTTCCTTCTTTTTTTCCCTTCCTTCTTTTCTTCTTGATAGAGATGGCACAACCCACAAGGAGATTTATTTGTAGACACACAATTGAAATTCAGAAATCACAAGATTTTACTCAGGAAAGAAAATAATTTTGTTCAACTTTTTTCCCCGTCACTTTTTTTCTACTCTGTATTTTAATAACATGGTTGTACATTACAGTTACCCAGCACTTATTGGATTCATAACCAAGTCTGCATTATATGTGACTTGTGTTCCTTTAAGAAATAAAAGTTGGAGCAGATGACAACAAACTCTCTACGCTTACGGAAACCCATAGATCAAATGTTACCTTTACATCCATCTGATACATCTGCTTTATATTGTGCTTACCACTGAATGGCGCCAGGAGTGTTTCATTTAAATGGCTACCCTTCAGGCAAGCACATGTTTCTTCCTCATTGTTTGCGGCTCTATAGCGGGAGGTGTGATATATGATTTAGATACCCCGCACAATGTACAGATTATCACACATAAAGCATATGCTTTCTGCAGCTAAATACATTGCGTTTCCATTTTGTGGAGGTTGAGTACAGTGGATGAGCATCATTAGCTTGGCATTTAAGATCCGACTTTTATTGTAGAGTATCTGGGGCATTGTAAGTTCAAACCCTCATATGTTACTTATTAAAGCTAGTTTTGATTTAAAGGTTAGCTTGCTTAATTTGTAAACTTGAATGTTTCCCTCTCCCCCCACCCCACCAACTAATGTCTTCATTCCCTTTCTAAATTAAGAGCCTGGGGACAAATACTTTTCTGCTGCAATGCAGATTCATGCAAGTATGGGTTAACTACTGACGTGGAAAAACATAGACCCTTTAAGGACTCCGCTGGGGAGCTGAAATAATTAACTGGACAAAAGCAAAATATTTTCCATTTTCCTGCCATGTAAATGATAACAATGTTCTAAAATAATAATAATAATAATAATAATAATAATAATAATAATAATAATAATAATAATAATAATATAACAATAATAATAATAATGATAATAATAATAAAAATAATAACAATAATAATAATAAATAATATTGCAGTAATAATAATAATTATTAGTTTTATTTTAAGGTATTATTTTTATTATTAGTATTTATTTTAATTAATTAATATTATTATTTTATTTATTATTACATTATTTCCATATGATGTAACCTATTTTGACCATTGGGGCCACACAAAATTGGGGTTTTTTTTTTGTTTCGATATTCGAAAAAACAATAATAACAATAATAAAATAGTATATATATGTATATATTTCTTTTTCGGTCATGTAGTATTTTGTCTTTTGTAGGGAAAGTCGTAGGTTTTTCTTGTACCATTTGGTTGAACAAATAAATTAGGGCTTATTTTTTTTATTCATTTCATTTTGAGGCTTGAGCACAATTATCATAACAATCCCCCATTATTATCTTTTGGGGGCGGGCTTCTGACCCACTTTATAATAATGTTGTAAAAGCTTGGGGGATACATTGATGTCTGTGTTTATGAACACATTTATGGAAAAGGGTTCTGCATTAGTTCGGTGTTAGTTGATTCAGAAACTTTGTCAAAATTTTGTCAATGATTTTGGCCATATGCATGTCATATCGGTCCAAACTGATTTCTCCAAAAAAACTTTAAAAAAAACTTTATTTTATATTTTAGTACAGTATTAGTTCACAACCATTTAAAAGATTTATTCACAGCAAATAAGAAAAGATTCATATTCAATTTGATGCCTGAAATCAAGGGCCAAAATCATTCAGAAACTCTGAACCACCGAATATATTCACTCATCTCTAGTTGTAATGGCAAAGCAGTGTGTGCTTAATGTGTTGGAAAACATTGGAAACATTTATCAAGCTGTCTGAAAGTGATAATATTTCTAGTTCCCCAAGATAAACAATCACAGCGCCCCTTAAAAATGGTCACGAGCACTGGAAAAATGAAAGCTGAGCTGTGATTGGTTGCCATGGGCGCAACTAGAAATATTCTGACTTTCAGACAGCTTGATAACTCTGCCCCATTATAGATAAACTTAAAGTGGTTTTCCACCAAGTAGGTTAGTATATAAGTGTAAAATAGGTACAGAATGTATTAAGACCCCTTTAAATTTTTCACTTTTTGTTTCATTGCAGCCGATTAGTAAGATCACTCTGCACCCCAAAAAGTTCAATCTTTATCTCATCAGAACCGAGAATCTTATTTCTCATAGTCAGGGTATCCTTCATGTGTTTTGCACACTGTATGTGGCTTTCATGGGTCTTAGGAGAGGCTTCCGTCGACACATTCTGCCATTAAGCCCCGACTGGCGGAGGCTGCAGTGATAGGTGACTTTGTGGTACTTTCTCCCATCTTCCGATTGCAACTCTAGAGCTTATCCATAGTGATA
Organism: Engystomops pustulosus; assembly: GCA_019512145.1. NCBI lineage: Eukaryota > Metazoa > Chordata > Amphibia > Anura > Leptodactylidae > Engystomops > Engystomops pustulosus. The sequence goes on from CM033643.1 coordinate 17,181,292, forward strand.
TTGGGATGGGGGTGAACATTAACAAGCAAAAATAAGAACTTTTTATATCTTACCAATTGCCTGCAATGAAACAAAGAGCGAAAAATGTAAACAGGTCTGATTACTTTCTGTACCCACTGTATTACTGGCGGTAGGCTATATGTTACTGGAGACGGGGAAGGTTGTATGTATACATGTATTACTGGGGGGGGCTGTATATAGATGTATTACTGGGGGACTGTATATAGATGTATTACTGGGGGGAGGAGGCTGTAAATAGATGTTTTACTGGGGGGGGGCTAGGGGGCTGTATATAGATGTATTACTAAAGGGGCTATATATAGATGTATTACTGAGGGGAGGCTATATATTATTAGAGGCAGGGGAGGTTGTATGTATACATGTATTACTGGGAAGTTGTATATAGGTGCATCACTGGGAGGCTGTAAATAGATGTTTTACTGGGGGGGGGCTAGGGGGCTGTATATAGATGTATTACTAGGGGGGCTGTATATAGATGTATTACTGAGGGGAGGCTATATATTACTGGGGGCACGGAAGGTTGTATGTAGATGTATTACTGGGGGGCTGTATATAGATGTATTACAGGGGGAGTAGGCTGTAAATAGATGTGTTATTGGGGAGCTGTATATAGATGTATTACTGGGGGAAAGGAAGCTGTGTATCTAAATTTATTACTGTAGGGGAAGCTGTAAATATAGATGTAATAGAGGGAGGGTTGTATACAGATGTAGTATGTATTATATAGTTTGCTACATTCAGTGGGGCCCCCCCTCACCAGATTTTGCACCCAGGGGTCCCACCAAACTTATTCTGGCCCTGTTGGACCTCTTATATATTTTTTTTTAGCCTGGAAAACCCCTTTAAACATATGATAGATTTCTGTGATAAGTTTGGATAATTAGAGTAGGTGTGAATCAGTTTGGTGAGATGACGAGGACTTGACGGGACGTTCTGTGTTCACCTGACTATACATCATGGGACATCTCTGGAATAAAAGACAGGAAGTATGAAGAAAATGAAGAACACACCTGTGGCTGCGGGAGCGCGGCGTTCTATATTTAATCATGTGCTGTAGGTCACTTCAGAGCTGACAAGCTGTTTTTCAACTCCTTGTCACCACTGCCTGGTGCATCTAATTACGCCTGCCCCGCAGCTGACAAATATCAGCTGCTGCGCACTAAAAGATGGTTCTCTGTAAGTACTTCCCTCTGGCAAAGTTAAATATTAATTATCTCTTTTTATTTCATGATTATTCATGGGAGCTAATGTCACCACGGAGACAGAGTGATATGTCACTGTCATGAAATATTAAAAGTGCTAATTCACAGTGAAACTATGCCGAACAGGATAACCGCGCCGGACCCGTCTCACCGGATACGCAATGTTCTTCTGTATAACTATTCTCTATTATGCAATGTCAACTTTCAGGGGGTCTAAAAATTATACTTCATTCTTAGATATGAGCAATTCTATTTGTTCCTTCATAAATTTGGTAGGAATCTGCCATTTTTCAGGCACTAAAAAGGCCTTGTGTACACGACCATGTGTGTGCATCAAGGGTTGCAAACATAGGGAAATAGGTAGTAAGTGGCCACACCACAAATCGGGTAAAAAAAAGGACAGCCCCCTTGTCCTGGTCACAGGCCTAGGTATAAAATGACGTTTGGAGAGATGCTTGTACTGTCCGTTCAGGTATTTGTACATTTTTAATGAGGTCTCCCCTCAGTCATCTTTTTCTAAACTGAATAACCCCAAATTTTGTAATCTGTCAGTGTATTCTAATCCCCCCATTCCCCTAATAATCTTGGTAGCTCTCCTCTCCACCCGTTTCAGTTATACTGTGTCTTAATTTTACACTGGTGCCCAAAACTGTGCCCCAATATTCCATGTGTGGTCTGACCAGGGATTTGTATAAGGGCAAAACTATGTCTTTATCATGAGAATCTATTCCTCTCTTGATACATCCCATAATTTTATTTGCTTTAGCAGCAGCCACCTGGCTCTGGTCACTAAAATTAAGTTTACCATCCACCAATACCCCCAAGTCCTTTTCAGCTCCAGTTTTACTAAGTAATTGACTGTTTAGAAAATAATTATACTTTTTGTTTCCATGGCGCAAGTGCATAACTTTACATTTATCTACATTAAACCTCATCAACCATTTCTCCGTCCAGTCCTCCAGCTTCCAAAAACCCCTCTGTAATGCTATAGTATCGACCACAGTATTAATTGCACAGCTTAGTATTATCTGCATATAATGAAATGTGCAGGTTTTTTAGACAGGAAGTGGTGTCATCTGCAGAATACTGAGGCAGGAAGTGATGTCATCTGCAGATTACTGAGATAGGAAGTGATCTCACCTGCAGATCAAAGAGAAATCAAATGATGTAATTTATCTTCGAATTCCATATACCATATGTCCTCCTGATGTTCCAACCCGACATGCATTTTGGCAAACGCCGTGCATTTGTATTTTAACATAATAGTCCTGCACTACCCTTCTATAGTTGGGTTTTAATAAATGTAATATATATGTGAGTAACCTACCCACACGTGTGAAATCGGTCTCCAACTTTCATATAGCTCTGGAAAATTAGCCGGGCTCACATGCCACGTCACACAGCCATGACCGGCTCCTGGAAGACCTGCCCTATGGTCGAGGCCACTCCCCTCATTCCCATGACACAAAAGCAACAGGGTCACGTGGTTGGAGGAGAGTGAATATATGGACAATTCTGCTATGGCAGTCCAAATGGAAGGAAATTGTTTGATCATCAGAATCCCAATCATCCATTCTATAAAGGTGCTATAATTGGAGACTTAATTTATTTCAGAGCCCCCTTTTATGTCCTATACAATAACCATGCACAGATCAGCAGATTTCCCTGATATGTACAAGTTATCAGGTATCTCTCAGGCCTCCTCACATGTTCCCATTGCTTTCTACAGTTGTCTGTAAGTGATTTTATCTGAATCCCATTACCGTCGCTTTCAGTTTCATTTCATTCCCGGCTTTTGATGACTCCGGCTCGCTTGCCAATGTGTGATTTTCTCATGGCAAAGTTACAAGTTTCCATTTAAGTATAGGGAGGAGGAAGGGGGACAATATTATAATGTTACTGTGTCAAGCGAAGTTCCTCAGCTACTCCCCCCTGTCCTGAAAACCTCACATGTTCACAAACAAAAGGTGTCTTAAAGCCCGTAAGCGGGTAGAAGGAGTACAGGTAACACCCAAGCAAACAGGTGTCTTTGCTTTTTTTCTCAAAAGAGTCTTGATAGACAGAGGTATTTCCTTGCAGAAATCAGGTGTTCCCGTACATAGGGGCATTTGGACGCTCTCCAAGCTCAAATATCTCCTTCTCCCCTGGGGACAATATACTTTGCAGCTCATCTCAGCCGGATTACAACACATTTAGCTTTTGTAAAAATCAGTCCACTTCAAGGAAATGTCAACGGGATAAACTTTTAAGCAGAAATTACGGTTTGGCCTCTTAGTTACACTAGTTATAAACTTACAGGAACCAGGGTAAATGATCATAGGTTACTCTGATTATTATATACAGTATTGTACTTGGGGGTTTCCCTGTATATTTCTTAAGAGTCTGGACAGGTCTATGTCAATGCTGACCCTTTGTGAATCACCAGTTCATGGACTATTATTAAGACCCATTAAAACACCTTACTTGAGGCAGGGATTAGTGTGACAATTATAGGATTGATGTGGTTTTACAGGTTTCCTAAACACATAGGGAGGAGTTTTATGAAGACATTTATTGACGTTGATAAAGTCACAATTCTTGGTGCAGGGCGAGGAATTGCAATTCCCCTAATGTTACCTCCATGTCAATAAAGCACAGAGGTATGGGCGGTGCCAGGCCCCAGAGTTGGCCGGAACGGGGTAGCCCTGTGCCGTTGCATAAGCTATAGCCTGCTCTTTCTACTCCAGGCAGGACCTGACATGGAATTGTCAGGTTTTCGGTCGGATATACCATATTTCTTGGACTATAAGGCGCACCGGATTATAAGGCGCACCATTAATGCTTAAACGTCTAGGTTCATATATAAGGCGCACCGGATTATAAGGCGCACCTGATTATAAGGATGAATGACCAGCAGGTGGCAGACCTTTGCACAGTTCAAGGCAGCTGTTGTCTGTAAGTATGGTTCATATATAAGGCGCACTGGACTATAAGGCGCACCTTTGATTTCTGAGAAAATCAAAGGATTTTTTGTGCACCTTACAGTCTGAAAAATACGGTACTAAGAGGCCAAAGTCATTTGAGAAAAAGGGCAGGATCAAACATTGGTACATGATGCACCAGCACTTGATAAAACCCCATTGTCTTGGAAATGAAGTGTCCTGAACTATAAGAATACCTTTATAGGAAATCTGTCGACAAATTAAAAAGAAATGTAAGTTTTTACAATCAATGGCTGATCTTGTGGCCACGCTCATGGTGCAATGAAATTCTTTAAATTAAAGGAACACTCCAGCCAAAGCTAATTCATTAAATTATACATGAGCCCTGGCCTGAAGGGTATTCATTGTATCCCTAGAACCTTGCTAGAACCTGGAGTCCTTTCAGGCCCTACACAAGGTATAACTCAATGAATAACCTGTGACTGGAGTTTAAAATTAAGAGTTCTTAGCATTCAGGCCTCTAATGTAACAGAGCACGTGAAATAGAAGACCATATTGTTGATGTGACCCAGTAGTGGACGCATTACCATTAACCCCTTAATGACCGCTATATCGTCTTTGAAGGGGTTGCCCGAGGCTGTAAAAAAAAAACATTGGTGGGCGGAAGGGGACTGCTTGAAAATTAAAAAAAATTGACATAACCTCAGCGGTCCCTCCCGGGGTCCCACACTGCAGTCTCTCCGGTCCGTGTCTCTGTAATCAAAGAGGGGCACAGAAGCTGCCATGCGTTCCGTGCCCCATATTTTTTTATAAAGTTTCCAGCTTATTTTGAAGTCCTGAAAATAAGAAAAAACACTGTCAGCAATCCCCTAAGGTAACGAGCATGATTGTCTGGACAGTCTACCATCAGTAATCTGTCATCTTTTACAGTAATCTATTCTAAATGTACTAAAATACCAATCGAAGAGGACTGTGCCACCATATTGAAGAGGACTGTGCCACCATATTGAAGAGGACTGTGCCACCATGTGTCCACTTCACAATTGTTATGTGGGGCTCTATACTGGAGTCCCTAAAGCTCTTCTGCATATTTTTAAAGTAATTTTCCGTAAAAAAATAAGCCATTAACAGATAAAAGAAGGACGGATCCTGTTCCGAGGGACACACGCCAGTGTGCAGGATTGCTTGGGTTACAACCACTGAAACCATCTGGTCGATTTCCATTAAAGCCACAAGCAGAAAAAAATTACATAGACGCTGAACAGGCATCTATTAGTAACACATAGTAGGAATTTTTTAAACAGTTTTCCATTTTTTGCAGAAATGAGTACTACAGACAGAATGGATCAATACAAGAATGAATAATAAATGAATCTTTTAATATATCACGAAGGAAAGTAACATCTTCTTACCCCTTCATTAGCCTTTTCCTGTTCAAAGAAATTCAAAGTCATCAAAAAATCTTCAGGTGTAACACAGTATACAGGTCCCCAAGGCATTCCAGTGGGAACATACCCAAGTTGTGTCCAAACAAATACCTATATTTGCATTATTTTTGCAAAAATTTAAAAGAAAAGGGTTAAAAATTGATATTAAAATGGAATATATAAGTTATGATAATATTACTTTTTGGATAAGCTGTTTAGTAATGTTAATATGCTGGTCATAGTGCATGGTAAATGTACTAAATATTTTACCCAGAAATTTTACCAAACTTAATTTTGTTTTGCCTAGTTTGTTTTTTTGGAATTATGAACCATTATTTTTAGAGTTCTTGCACTCTTCACCCTGACCCAAGATGACCTCGTGATCAATACGTTTCCATCTCACTGCCAGGCCGTCCCTCCCGTACAAGGCCATTTATAACCGCTCTGTGGCCGGGGGAGCTGGTCAATACATAGAACCACAAGTCAATGGAAAGATTTTTCAGTAAACAGTGGCAACCTAGCCCCCGGCCTATACATCAATGTCCCTTTCGCACAGACAAATATTCGATAGGTGAAGGTTGGCAAATGTATTCCGTCCTGACAGTAAATCAATAATTCTGCTAAAGCTCACAGAGGAAAGTAAATAGGGGAAAATCTCCAGGTACACACACAATGACACGCTCCCGTGGTCAGGATCTGAGCTCTGACATTCTCTGAGGATGATGGTACATTCCTCTTCATTGCCAGTCTACGGATAAGTGCAAGATCTGTGCAAGAAGACGTTCTACAGTTTTTCTGAGTACTCTACTCCCTTTAAGAGAACACAAGTGGCCAAAGATAGCAAAACAAATCCCAAGAATTTTTTTAAGTATATCAATGCGAAAATAAAATGGGTGAGAGACCAAAAGACCAAGGTGACTGGAAACCAGGAGATGGCAGAGATGCTAAATGGGTTTTTAAGCTCCGTTTATACAATAGAAGAAAGGACTTCTTAGGTGCCAGTGCGGGTCCTGCATCCTGTAATATACTAGACTGGCTAAATGTAGACATGACCCAAACTAGGCTCAATAAAATAAATGTGTACAAGGATCCTGCACCACATGGGTTACATCCCAGAGTTCTTAAAGAATCTTCAGAGATTCCCTAATAACTGGTACGGTGCCAAGTGACTTGTACAAAGAGAATATGGTGCCAATGTTTAGGAAAGTTTCTAGAACTTCGCCAGGCAATTACAGGCCTGTAAGCTTAACTTCAATAATGGGGAAAATATTGGAATAATGTCTATATACAGGAGTATGTGACATCAAATAGTATAATAAGTGACAACCAGCGAGGGGTTACTAAGGATAGAAGTTGTCAGACTAACCTTATCTGCTTCTATGAAAAGGTAAGCTGATGCCTGGATGGAGGAGCAGCTGTGGATATTGTGTTCTTGGACTTTTCAAAGGCATTCAACACTTATAGATGCCTGATGTGTAGATCTATTGGTTTGGCAGGAATCATTTGCAATTGGATTGAAAACTGTATGAGTGATGGTATCCAGAGAGTTGTGGTCAATGTGGGCAAATGTAAAGTTTTGCATGTGGGGGTAATAATCCACCTGCAACATATGTTGCATATGGGGTAGTATATCTGGGAGGGTCCCTTGTTAAGAAGGAAATGGGCATACCTGTAGATCATAAATGAAATAACAGCATGCAATGTCAAACAGCTGCTTCTAAAGCTAGTAGGATCTTGCCACGTATCAAAAGTGGTATGGACTCTCGGGATAGGGATGTAATATTACCACTGTACAAGGCATTGGTTCGGCCTCACCTGGAATATGCCGTCCAGTTCTGGGCTCCGGTCCATAAAAAGGAGGCCCTGGAGCTGGAGAGGGTACAACAAAGAGCCACTAAAATGATAAGGGGTATGGAGGGTCTCAGTTATGAGGAAAAATTAAAACAATCAGTGGCGACTAAGAGGGGACATGATTCATTCATATAAATATAGAAATGGTCCATACAAAAAATATGGTGGAAAGTTGTTCCAGAATAAATCAAATCAAAAGACAAAGGGGCACTGTCTCTGCCTGGAAAAAGCAAGGTTGAATCAATAGAGGTGATGGTAAATCTGTAGAACAGCCTGCCTCAGGCATTGGTCACAGTAGGGACAGCAGAGAGCTTCAAGAAGGGTCTAGATATCTTTTTCCACCTGAATAACATTGACACTAATGTTATATAGAATTGTTTCCCCTAAATCCCTTTCTCATTTAATCCCTTCCTTGGTTGCACTTGATGGACATGTGTCTTTTTTCAATCATATAAACTATGTAACTATGTAAATATGAAGAGGTAAGTGGTTGGTGGCCATTTTTTTGTCTTGTTCTCTGAATAAAAAGGGTTGGCAGCAGGAAGTGAACTGGATTGTGGTTGAAAGTCTCAATGCTCTAGGAAGATCATGGGAAAACATGATCCTCAAGAGTCTTAATTCAACACATTTATTAGTGAACCATTTTTCCTCCCTACAATTAACCCCTTCTCTGCTTAGAGCACCAGGGATGTTAAAGTTAACCCTTATACCCTAGACCAAATGAAGGAGGGAACTCCACCTATTTTTGAGCCCAGGACCCCGTTAAAAATAAAAAAAGATTCCTATTCGGTGACCCATTGGCTCAGTAAAAGAACAGGGACCCCTGTATGTTAATATTATGGCAAAATGGAAGCCTCACAAAAACTCTTCCAGTTCATACCTGGTGTACAGGTCCAAATTGGTGAAGTTAGTGCTTTTATTTACTAAGAGGTCGGAGCCTCTTAGTGGATAGGGGCACAAGACCCTAAATTCCCCCTATTTTTTCTACCATGACCCCATGACCCATATAGGGTTGGTGATGGTAGATTTATAAGGCAATCGGTTGCTCAAATATAAAGTAAGGCCTCAGTGAAATACTGGTTCATATCTGTTGTTACCTTGTGATATTTTGAGCCCTGACTTTGAATACCTGTTGACCCTCATGTTGACCTCATTCCTGAATTCATCTGGCCCTTTGGATTGCTCACCTGCTACCACTAGTTGATTAGTATACAGGCAATAGCCCAGGGTCTATTGTTCTAGTCCTTGACTATATTTTTGACTACCCCAGTCCTCTAGGCTGTCACTTACTCACCACTCTTCTTTGCTATTGCCCATCACCACCAATCCTTGATTATTATGGGGACCACAACTTCAAGATCCTTTTAAGCAAAGTCCATATCCACTGTGCCTCCGTATATCCACTGCCTAATGGAATATTTGTCATCCACACATATACAGTACATGACCATGACATAGGGACTCCAAGTGGAACTGTGTAGGGTGTTATATATTGTAGTGCAATGTTAGAAATACTGATTAAGCAACTTCTGCTCTTTATGGGTCAAGTTGGTATCAAAGAATAATGCTAAATACTGTATAAAAAGAAGGAGATACAGTATAGAATATGATATTAAATCTCATTCATTGTATAAGAATGCACAAACCCTGTCTTACACAAGGGACTGTCACTTAGAATGAATGACCTTGTGGGTACAATTCTACCAGAAGATGTGGGATTCTGCAACATAATACCCTACATTAACTCTTCATAACCTTGGGCAAGTCATCTTATCTTCCAGTACACGGTCATTTACCGCACCGGAAAGACTTGTACATAAAGAAAATAATATCTTTGTCTTCTAAAATATGCGTAGAGTGTGGAAAAACGGTAAAAGGTAGTATACAAAAGGGGAAAAAAGAGAAGAATGGAAATTCCTATATACCTTGCACTATTTACTGTCTTTGCCCAACCCAACTGCCTCATAGTAGATTAAAACTGATATATAACAATCATGTAATAAGCTTTGTCTTTTCTTGTATGTTAGTATTTTCAAAGAAACAAAGGAAAAGTTTGTATTACTAATATTTTTGGGCTCAGTAAGTCTTTGCAAACTCCTGCAAGTTAACGTGACTTTGCTCAAAATATAATTTTTAAGATTGGGCTGCCAGAAAATAGAAGGTGTACTTACCCTGCTTTGGCATACAGTTCCTGTGTTGCACCGGTACTTCTAGTCTTCAACACCGACAGCTCGAGTGCCAGGGGTCATGGTCAATCAGTGGACCTCCTTGGACCACAAGGCGTCAATAACGTGCCAAAGACCGGAAGTAGTGGTGCGATGTAGGAATCCTGGAAAACCCCCTTTCATATATGTATAGACTTAAAAGGGAACTATAGAAATCTACTAAATCTTGTACTTGGTTAGTAAACTAATATACATTGTGCAGGGGCAAGTCCTGAGGAGGCAGTGTTTATCATCTGGTAATGCTGTCCTAGAAAATTAGATGCATATCTCCTGCTTATCTTCTTAAAGGGGTACTCTGAGAATATCGAAAGGCCCAAAAGGGGATGGGGAATGGGTAACAAAATAGAAAATAAAGCATTTTTACCCTGCTTTGACTAGTGGTTCCAGCACTGTAGCACCAGTCTGCTTGTCAACACACCTGGGCCCCAAGTGAGGTTGCTTATATCATGTTATCAGGCACAATAAGTGGCCGGAGTAGTTCTCCTGACCGTTGACACTTCTGACTTGGAGTTCCGGCAAATGCTAGAACCAGCAGTTGGATCATTGTAAGGATACTTTATTGTAATTGTAATTTTTTGGTTTTCCCTACATCATTCCATTGGGAATTCCAAGATTCTATCCATGATTTATAATCAGGGCCAAGACTAAGGGTCAATCCTAAAGAGTAGTGATGCGTGGACCCGGACCCCAATATTCAGGTCTGTTCTAAAACCCGGACTACAGACAAAAGTTTGGGTTCGGCATTCAGTCCAAGCACTGATCATGGGTGTTAACTCTTTAAATGCTGCTGGCAAAGTCAACTAGGATTTACGGGGGAACTGCGAGCCAAATAAAAATGGCGGTGCATGTGCATGGCCGGTATTAATATGGTTACCACCGTGTTTGGTGGCGGTGAGCATTCGGGTTTGGGTTTGGTATTAAACGCGTCTGAACCTGAAGTTGAATGCATCTGCATATTCCTGCCAAAGAGGTCCATAGAGTACTGTGGCTTCATCAAAGTCTATGTGATGAATAAATGTGATGTTGAAGGCCTGTGAATAGGGAGAAGCACTATCCTGGGTGCCATGACTATTACCAACAGCTGATCAGTTGGATCCCTGCCATTCTGCAGTTGATCTCCAATACTTAGGAAAAGCAATTATTAAATCCAGAAATATCCCCATACATGTTAAAAAATTCATAAAATGTAAAGTTTAGTGTCCCTTTAAGGCCAAGTTAAAATAACATGTTAAGGTGTTAGTTGGGTTTCACTTTTGCTTGTCTAGTTTGTAACATTCGACCTTGTGAAAAGGGAACTATTTGAGTGAGATGTCTGAGGTTTCCTCTCCAGCTGGCTGCATTTCTATTTTTCTTTCTGAGAAAAGATGTTAAAAATTACACTCAATGAAGACTTTTATCAGAAATTCAGAATTTTCTTTCCATTCATTACTATTGAATATAATCAGAAATTGTGACTCCATTAGTATTATAGGTTGGTTTAGCGATTATTCCATTGTTCTAAACGAATGTTATATATACTGTCACTATTAGTGATGAGCAGACCCAATTAAATTAGAATTTAAATATGACATTCGGCTCTGGGTCCTGGTACCGGACCAAAGACCCACAAATAAACCTCCACGATCGTTGCCAGCACTGATTGGGTGTTATAACTCTTAGAATTAATGTTGCACAATTAGTGCCGGCACAAACTTTCCAGTAGCACACGACACTGCCATTTTGGGGTGGAATGTTGCTCTATGTGACGAAGATCCTCCCCAAAATGGTGGGGCCACCGTTAGTGGCAGAGTGCATGGACCACATTAATTAAAATGCCCCTGGAGGCTTTGCCAGAAGTATTTAAAGAGATAACACACACAATCACGGTGGCTCAGTGGTTAGCACTACAGCCTTGCAGTGCTGGGGTCCTTGGTCCCATCCAGGACAACATCTGCAAAGAGTTTGTATATTTTCTCCTTGTTTGCATGGATTTACTCTGGATCTTCTGGATCCTTCCACACTCCAAAAACATACTAGTAGGTGGATTAGATCTACATTTTACGTAATTTAACATTGAAGGAATATTAACAGAGGTGGAAGGAGCTCCATTCAGAATCCCACATCTAATTCCCTCCATGTCATACAATGGTCCAAGGTCTTAAAAGGTTTTTTTTTATATCTTGGGTATTTATGATATATTCTAAGGATATGCTATAAAGACATGGTCAAGGTCAGATTTAAGTGGCTGAAAAGAGAATATAATTCTCTACTGAAGTCTAAGGTAGCCCTGAAGTCATATACAGAACATAGGTGGGTCATTCATCAGTTTGGTCCTCTTCAAATATCACTTCCTGTCCCTAGCCCCTCCTCTTAAAGCTATACCACCACTCTCCTGGGGATTAGTTATCTATAATAGTCACTTAAAACCGCTTTAAACAATTTGTTCCATTTTATACATTATTTGTATGAAGGCTACAGTGAGAAATTATGACCCCATGTTGCATTATGCGCTATAGTGATGACTGTAGGGTCCTGACGTGATATAATTCAGCATAACATATGTGGTGGTTAATATGTTTATCTGCTCCATTAACCTCCTTTATATTCCCACCTATGTATACTGAAGTGATGGTTACAGCATAGCCCCGTAGTGCCCAGAAGGAACGTTAACTAAAAGCACCTAGGGCCTGCACAGTGTTCCTGTGGCTCGGAGGCCGGCTCGGGGGATTGCAGTGCGATGCTCTGCGTTTTCCACTTTCTTCTTCCCTGTTTAACAAGACTGATTAATTGCACAGATATTTGGGCTGAAGCCAAGTGAACCTTGTACTTGACAACCAATAAAGTCTTATGTGGATTTTAATAAAGTGTCTGCTGGCCAGTTTCCAATCTAAGGCATTATCTTTTCGTTGTGGGAGGGCAATGGAATCAAGGGAATTGGATTTTAATTATTTTTTTATTGCAAGTAGTGGTAAAGGAAAAAAAAGGTAGTAGATAGTGGGGTCTATAAACTCACTGACATAAACAAGTAGAATACATCGGCGTGTACACACTCAATGACATAAAATAGTAGCACCACATAAAATGGTAACACCGATTGTTGACTTGTAGATTTGGTATGATTTGGCCTATTTAATGGCATCATATAAAATCTATTTTTTTCTGATTTGCTTTTAAAAAAAACTAATTGTCCTGAGAATTGGTAAATAATCCATTCAAACGCAGATTTTTTTCTTTTTTATATAAAGGACCTCCATTGAGGATATAGTTAGGGATGGCATTAGGGTTTGTTGAACAAAACAACCTGTTTCTTTTGTTCATTGTCTAGGAAAAAAATTACAAACCCTAAAGCCATCCCTAACTATCACCTCAATGGAAAATTTTTTAAGAAAATAAACAAAATAGAACCTTTTTATAAAAGAAAATCTGTGTTTGAATGGATTATATACCAATTCTCAGGACAATTTTTATTGGATATTTTTATTTTAAAAAAAACATAAGGTTTAAGAGGACTAGAGGGGATTATATATCAACTTCCAGAAAAATTGGACTAACATTAGTTTAGACAGATTATCCCTCTGTGTCAGTGACACTGAATTTCCAATTCATTGAATTCTTGAAGTCTTGAAGTCTTGTGGTGGACTTGGTCTACATCCCTCTGTGTCGGTGACACTGGATTTCCAATTCATTGAATTCTTTTTTTTAGCAAAAAAAACCACACACCTCTACTTTGGTACTGAGTAGAGGTACAGATGCAAAAGATGCTGCTAGCCCTTTTGGAACCATAAAACGAAACAGCTCTCGATCTGATCTCCTCCATATGGAAACAGCTTTGACTGATACGACCGAACAAAAGATTTATCTCTGCCTGGAAATTGAGTTCTGCTTCTGCATTCACATAAGGGGTGCATTAAAGAAATAGGTGGAAAAACCACTAAAAATCCCCACGATGATGGTTTCGATGAAGAGTGAAGTGATGTCATATGTTCTGCGCTAACATTTCAAAAGATGCCGAGCTGCGGATAAAAAGATAACAATAAATCCTATTTTATAACACACGTTCATCTCATTGTAGCCTTCCCGACAATAATCTCGTGCCTTTAATATGGGGAATATTAGATGTTATCACACAACCTGCAAGTCATATACTAGTGAAGTCGAGGACGGAGATTGCTGACAGGACTACAGTAAAAATAGTTTTATTGAGCCAACATAAAAATGATAATGGTGGTTTGAGAAAGGGGAAGGGATAGTACGTTTTTCCACGAACATTACGTTACATTGTTACAGGGCTGCAGCTGGCAATTTAGGGAACTTCAGCATTTGGGTTACCGACTAACGATAAAAATACTTTGACTCGTGAGACTAAAATTTACACACAAAATATTCTTTTCTTTTGTAATCGTTGTGCACACAGAAATCTGTATTAAAAACATTGAAGATATCCTTCCTCTTTAACTGGTTTGGAGGCATTTCTGGATGTTGATTGAATCATCATGGCTTCTACTTTATTGACGATTTGTAGACCATGTACAGATGTGTCCACCCGTAACTAAGCTCAAATTTGGGGGTGTTCCAGAATTTTTGTCATGATAATGGATTGTTAGGACAGGCCAAGAAGATCCGGTGGGAGAACGGAGCAACTGATAGCATTGTCCATCATGTAGTGGCCAGATGGAGTTACTGCAGCTTGGTTCTAATTCACTTACATGGAAGGTAAGTCGTGTAGTAGACCGGCACAACGGCTACACAGTGATAGTAGTTCTCTAATGTACAAGAGTGTACAAGGGACGTGCAGAGAGTAAGAAATTTCCATATATATTGAACATTATGCCACTTATTCTTTGGGAAACAGGGCAGGATACTACATATGGTTCTGCCATATCTGGCTGAATCTGCAGCAGAGATTTCACCGTTTACATAGGAATTCTGTAGGAGATTCTACCTAGATTGTTTCCATATGAGCTTTATTTTCAGTGGGTTGCAGAACACAATAAGAGGCATCTTCCCCACTGGCACAGTGCTAAGCTTTCTAGCTATTTCATAGCAATGGTTTACATTTTGCTGATTCCTGTAGTACTGATCACTTTGGTGGAGACCATTGCTTGATCTGTATCAGAGCTGTAGCTGTCTGCCCTGACATAAGACTTTGCATAACCACCGCCTGCCATATACTTGGCCTGTCGCTGACTTCACTCTGCATGAACCCCGCCTTCCTTAACCTTGGCCTGTCTCTGACATCACTCTGCATTACCCCTGCCTGCCTTAACCTTGGCCTGTCTCTGACTTCACTCTGCTGTACCCCCACCTGCCATTACCTTGCCCTGTCTCTGACTTCCCCCTGCATTACCCCTGTCTGCCATAACCTTGCCCTTTCTCTGACTTCCCTCTGCATTACCCCTGCCTGCCATAACCTTGCCCTATCTCTGACTTTCCTCTGCAATATCTCTGCCTGCCATAACCTTGGCCTGTCTCTAACCTCCCTCTGCATTACCCTGTCTCAACCTTGCTCTTTCACTGCATTCAGTCTCCATTATCCCTGCCTGCCATAACCTTGGCCTGTGTCTGACTTATCTCTGCATCACTCTGCCTGCCATAAACTTAACCTGTCTCTAACTTCACTTTGCATCACCCCTGCCTGCCTTAACCTTGGCCTGTCTCTGACTTCAATCTGCATTACCCCTGCCTGACTTAACCTTGGCCTGTCTCTGACTTCAATCTGCATTACCCCTGCCTGCCTTAATCTTGACCTGCCTCAGACTTCACTCTGCATTACTCTAGTTTTAACCATGACCTGTCTCTCACTTCACTCTTATCCACCTTGACCAGTTGCCACCAGTAATAACCTCAAGAGCTTGTGATTCTGTTGCAGCGAAGTCTAAATGCCCCTGGGGAGGATGGTTCATTTACCTATGCAAATATCCACACACTATGACAATGGATCATGGCAGGCTCTTTTTTTCTTTTTTAAAGAACTGAGTATTGACTTTTTGGAAAAAGCAGGATAAACAGATCCTAAAGCTGCACTCCACCTATATTAATCCTCTTCTGCAGTAATGCCGTTAAATATTTGCTGATATTCGGGGAAGTTGTTCTGAATACATATTGGTGAAGTTCCCTGTTTGCTGTTTACTCATTGCTCAGCCACACGGATGAGAATGAATTTATTGACCCAGTGAGTATTATTAGACTGGAAAGCGGCTGTGACCTTACGGGATGGGTTTGATATAGCAGCGAGATAGAGCTGTAATTTGCTATTCTCTCTGAAAAAACGGAGCATGGTGTCACCTGCTGATCTGTATCAACTGCGCCTTTCTATTGTGTGCTCAGGGCGCAGTACATTTTAATTAAATCTCCGGCAGTACATTGATAAACTATGTTACCTGCTATGATGCGAGAGAACAGTATGCTTAATTAAACACACAAGCACAGATTTCCCTCATTTCTGTTATTCGCTCCCTCCCCGGAGAATAAGCAACATAGTGACATATTAAATGAGAATTACAAAGCAACAAATGTTCAGGATATTTTTTTTGTCACTTTTCAATATATATGGGAATAGGACTTCAAAGAGTTTATTTCGTTATTTTACAATGAATACGGGTGTGAAATCTGTCACAGGGATACAAAAATCTTCATTGCCACTCGATGGAGGATCTAAATGTCAAATTAATAAATTAATTTAAAAAAATTAATTACTAATATTGGCAAATTTATATTAGTTTTTACCTTTTTTAAATGTTATTGCAAATGTTTTTTTAAGATTCTTTTTTATATATTAGATGGGGGAACTCAGCATTGTCTTTTTTGTGTATGTTTGGCCTTGATTTGGTGCCGTTGTGGTAAAACTAGTGTTTATAATAATAATAATAATTATTATTATTTACATAGGGCACACAGATTACGCAGTGCTGCACAGAGCTTCCCAAATACCTACCACTATGTTTTGGAGTGTGGGAGGAAACCAGAGGACCTGGAGGAAACCCACGCAAGCACAGAGAGAACATACAAACTCTTTGCAGGTGTTGACCCTGGGACTCGAACCCAGATCCACAGAACAACAAGGCTGTAATGCTAACCACTAAGCCACCATGCTGCTGTTTTGTGATTTTCCATGGTGCCAAATGAACATAGGACAGTGCAAAGTCACTTTAAAGTGCACCCAATTTAATATTTGCATAGAACAGTTTTCACAATGCTGAACTGAATTCATGATTTGCGAATTGGCGCAAATTTTTATTTAGGTGCATTTTTTGGCGCAAAATAACTCCAGTCACCCCCTGGCATAGATATAGAAGAAAACCACTACCAAATTTATCAAGACATTCAAGGGACATGTGCTCCAAAAAAAAGAACATTTTGCAACAATCGTAGAAAAAAACAATATTATGAGACAAACCAAAAAAAAAAAAACCCCACAAAACTACATGCATAAACTCACTTGATGAATTCAGACAAAACAAAAACGCAACTGAACATAGACAACCAAGTCAAGGACAAATGATAATGATAAATTCCCCCCAATTTGTGTAAATGCCCGTTTTATTTATTTTTGTGACTTTGATTAAAGGGGTTGTCCACAGGATTGGAGCTAAGTTGCTGATTGGTGGGGCTTTTTACTCTAGCTGGTCGCACATGTCCCACTTTTAGGCCATTTTTTTTTTCCAACTTGTGCAACAAAGGGAGCATGGCCTTGATGAAGGGGCGTGGTCTATAGGAAATGGGGCGTGGTTGGACAGATAATAGTCTGTGAGCCAAAACAATTAGAAGCGTGGTCCACATTCTGGCATACAGTTTAGACCCGCTAAAAGCAGATCATCACAATGATAAATCTGTCGGAGCACTAGACTAGCCGAGCTCTGCACTGTCAGAGCCGGAGACACATTAATGAATTCACCCCATTGTATTTGCAAAGTACTTTCCCAAAATATTGGTAAGACAATTGAAGTTATATCTCTATCTATCCATTTCTCTTTCTCTTTCTGGCAGGGAGAAAGTAAAGGGATGGAGTAATAACTACTTTCTCTCAAATCTCTATGAAAGTACACAGAGTGCAAGTGGTTGAAACTAATAAAGAGCAGAGAGAATTTTTAAAAATAAAACTTTGTATTTTGTTACAACTGGTGCAGTTCTCACTCTTAGATGAGATGACTCAATGTTTTGTCTCATCAACATCTTCCAAGAGTCTGTAACATGTCGGGGATCACCATGAAATCCCCCTATAGTCTGGTATTTTCATTTGAAGTAATGATATGATGTATCGATGCAGGTTCAACTTTTCATCCCAGACAAAGGTAAGGTCAGGAAACGTATGGATCCTCAACAATCAGAGATCTATATTTATAGTAGCTATGAGATATTCATCTAATTTTCACTTCTCTTATACAGATATATTCCAAAGTAGAAGTTTCAGATCCTGTTTATATCGCCAGGGGTCTCTCGCTGACAACTCTTACCTCCTATCAGCAGGGGGTCTAACTAAAGGACCAGAGTGATCACCTGGGGTGGTTTAAGATTGCTATGGACCCTGGGCCGTATGACTATTGTGGGGCACATTTACTAAGGGTCGCAGATCGCACTTTCGTTGGACTGTTCGCCATTTTCAGGGATTGCACGGCTTGGACAGGTATTTAACAGGTGTCTGCACTGGTAATGTATCACATGTGATCTGTTTTTGGTGCGGCTGTGTGCCGTCGCACTGTCTGACTGATTCGGACTGAGCGCAGGATTTAACTTTCAAATTGTGTCGCAAGACAATGCACTTACATGCACTGGAAAGAAGAAGGTGAACTCCGGCGGACCTGAGCAGGGAAGCGACACATGCAGGAAATCACGCGCACGATCTTAGTGAATCGCGGCACAGTGCATTATACACAGACATCATCTAGCACTGATCGCAGGAGTTACCAGCAAGTCTTTGATACGATATGCAACAAAGACTTACCGGCTGTGAAGAGGGCTCAGCCTGTGAGCCTTCTCCATGCACCTGCAGCCAACCCGTGATGTTCTATTATGTCATGGGTCGTTAAAGGGTTAACTTGTATCAATCTATACTGTTTTTGTTATATACAATCTGTTTATTATGACTGTATCTGTATAGACTAGTTGAAAGGGTTAACGAACAATGAGAGACATGTCTGACTGTGTCTCTAATTAAAGAGAAGTCAGTAGTTCTCCAGCTATAGCAGAAATTGGGGCTTATTTACTAAGGGTCCGCCTCCACACTTTTATCGGTTTTTTCAAACTTTTTGGGATTTGTGCCGCTGGGACAGGTATTTAACTGGGGATTGTGTCGCACACGATTGGATTGTGGCGCAGCTGCGCCGACTTTCATGCAGCAGAAATCGGGGTTTTGGCCATCGGATGATCCGACTGATTCGGACTGAGCGCGGGATTTACACCAGGAAGAAGAAGGTGAACCAGAGGACCTGAGCGGGGAAGCGACACACATGCACATTAGTGAATCGTGGCACAGTGAATTCTAGTCAAACAATGCACTTTCGGGGAACTCTGTGGACCTGGTAAGTAAATGTGCCCCATTGTTTAGTAATAGAAAAACAGACTTGTTTACCAGAAAAGCAGACACTATTACTTTTCGAATGACAGGTGATGTCTGTAAAGTTGTTTTCCACTTTGAACCTTTCTGTCATAGAAAACTATGGGGACATAATGTAAGAATGCTTTGTCTCTGTTAGGACTGAAATAGAAGGTATATAAAGAGAACAGTCCCAGTTCCTAGTGTCTTGCTATTAGGGAACAGAGCTTTGAGATGACTGCCAGTCTACCTGAAGAAGCTGAGCAAGAGGAATTTTCCATAGACCCAGGGCTCCTGCCTGTTACCTATTGGGAAAGAGAGGGACAGCTAGCCAGGCCTTTCCTCAGGAGTAACACTTCTTCTGTCATGGAGGAGATTGGAGTCAGCCCTATCTGTAGCTTGGAATAATTAGAAGGAGGAAGTAAACTATTCACCACAGACCCTGACTCCCTGGACTTATTTCCCATTGGGATGTACCACACCTTATCATCCCTTCTGGGGTACAGTAACAATTGATGATACCTCAACGGTGCTTGGTGGACCTGACGTAGAATTGGGGCTACCCCTAACCTTGACACTACATCCATTGCTCCATCACCCTTCCATGCTGTCCGTCAGGACAGGGACTGTCTCTCTATTCTATTACAGGCAGAGGAACCCACTCAAGGATATCCCTATGTCCTACTAGAGAATGTGGACAGGCGTTGCCATTGATAGACCACTACTACAAAGAACTTATCCCCAATATGAGATAACTCATATGTTATTTCATTGCTGTGATGCCCCTTATTAATTTGTGGGACATAGTTTTTTAATTCTGTTTACCCAATCAAAAGCAAGGATTGTATATATGTGTATCAGTTCATTGTAGCCAATTGGGCAGTAACTAGAGATGAGCGAGCTCTAAAATGCTCGAGTGCTCGTTACTCGAGTCAAACTTTTCCCGAAGCTCGAGTGCTCGTCTCGAATAACGAGCCCCATTGAAGTGAATGGGAGACACATTGAAAGAAAAACACTGAAGAACACATTGGAGATGTTTCCGTACATCTGCTAACTTATCCGAAGACACGCGTGCAGAACGGTGTTCTTCACAATAGTATATGAAGAACAATATGTGTGAAGAACACATGGCAGATGTGTTCTTCACACACATTGTTCTTCATATACTATTGTGAAGAACACACGTTCGGATTCCCCATAGCTCCAGTGCCATTTCTCTTCTAAAGGGAGGATTGACATCAGATTCTAGGGGTACCTACCTGAAAATTACTGGCTTCAAAAGTGCAGTTTGTAGGACATATTATTGTTTATTATTATTTTTAATTTTTAGAGCACGGTTAATTCTCTGGTGCTGTACAATCAGTAAGGGGTTCATATACATTACATTAAGACAAGAACAAATGCAAATAAAAATACAAAAGTACAGTGATTAGGAGACAAGTGGAAGGAGAAAGACAAGGCAGTAAAAACAGATAAGAATAGTCACAAGAGCCAGGTCACAACAAAGATGTCAAAGCAGAATAGTCACAAGAGCCAGGTCACAACAAAGATGTCAAAGCAGAATAGTCACAAGAGCCAGGTTACAACAAAAGATGGTAAATGCAGTACACATTCCCAAAACAGTAGAAAAAGAAAGAAATCTATTGTCAGGATGCAATGAACAGAGACACAAGAAAGCTAAATAGAGAAAGTAAAAAGAATCTCTATAGCAAGTAGTCTAAGAAGGGTTGGCAGGACTCTTATGTGATCTCAGGGTCCAGGCAATAGTGAAGGTCCACTAATGGTGAACCAGACCTAAAAAGATACAATCAGCACCTCCTCAGCCACATAGCATGGACAAGGATGTTTACAACTTTATTTATTCGATAGATGAAGAACAATTGATAGATACAGTGGTTTTCATTAAAGCCTTTGAGTACTTAATCATCACCGATCTAACCAATATTAAATTTATTTATAAAATTCTAACAGAGGAATAACACAACTTATAACAATGGTCAAAATATTTACTCCAGAATAGTAATTTTCTTAGGTCATGAGAGGTAACATGTCCTGTAAATGTATAGATAACATGTAGTGATATGAAGTATTTCCTGAAATATTGCCTGATGTTATTATGACAGATTAGTCTCTTTAGGCTTCGGATGTCGTCCTTGAAGTATTATCATTATTATTGTTTTTCTTCTGGGTTTATTTTTTAAAGGGAACAATTAGGTAAGTAAGAATATAAAGAGCCTCTTGTGAGCTGACATTCAAAAACCAATACAACATGAAGAAGGGTAATCCATCTTAGAGGACTCTCGAAATAAATTGAAAACAAACATAGAAGGATAAATTGAAGTAAACATCATGTTGTACATGTCAAGAGATCGCATTGAATAAGTGCAAACAATAATAAAATTAGGATTGAACTCTTCAATCCTCATCGAAAAACACAGGGATTAAAGAAAGTGCCTGGATATAGGAGCCTGGAGTATTACACACATGTTCTCACTCTGACTAGTGTGTGTAGGGTGCGCTGTGTAATACATCACTGAAGTTCAAGTGGTTGTTTAGCTCACAAAATCCATTTTCAATAAACCCTTCATCAGGACCCTCATCTATTATCCTGAGACCCTCTTAGGTTATGTGTGGACAGCTTATGGATTTCAAAAGTTGTAATGTTGAGTTTCCCCTGTGGGGGCACTGCAGGGATGTCGTACACTTGATAATAGATTAAAGTTGAACGATGGGGATAAGTGTTACTAAGATGATTCACTTATACACTTAATAGTAATTACAGTGTTATAAAGATAATCTACATGGACATGTAAGTTTGACAGATTTATTTTCATTCAACATACCATTTGACATTAAGACCAAAGGGGCTATTGATGTCCAAACACAGGGTCGGCCCCAGGTATCAGTAGGCCACAGGGGGACAGAGCCTCAGTAGGTCTGCCTTTGCAGTGAACTCACATTTCAGCATTACAATTTCAGAAGCTAAAACAGTCTCCTGTTCCTTAAAATATTTCCTAGTTTATCATCCAAACAGTCCCCTCATGTTTTTTTTTTATATACAACCCCCCATGGGTATTTTACATAAATCCCCCTTCACACCCTATGGATTCATTAGATACAGCCCCCCTCAACCCCTTGGATTCCTTATGTACAGCCTTACCTGGGCACACCCCAAGCAGCTCTTGGCCCCATCACCTGCTCAGGTATGCCCAGTGCTGGCGCCGGCCCTGGTCAAACATATCCAATATCCTACATTTTAACCCCATATTATGTACTAGCAATATGGAGTGAGACTAATCTCAGGATACTAGATATTTGTTAAGACAGTAACCCCCCACAGCTAAGGTTATCTTGTATATCATTAACTATCATATCCAGACCCCATTCACCATCATTTCACTGCCTGATGCATAGAGAACCTATTACATCCACTTATTAGACAAAAAATGTAAAATAAAATGTTTTCAAGTGGTTCAGGAAGTGGGTAATTTGTGTCAAGAGAGCTGGTTCTGAATTCCAAATCAGGCAGGATTATGGGTGCGGTCACACATCGCCTTTAACGCATGCGTTTAAAAACGCATTGCAAGAGCTAAAGAGTGATTTGCCTAATTAAACAGCTGTTAACAAGTGTGTTTACAAAATGCAACCGTTAACATTGTGGTTAATGCTTGCGTTTACTAACGCAATGTTAACACATCGTTAACACAACCGTTAACATTTGTTTTTTGTAAATGCAAGTGTTAACAGCTGTTTAATTAGGCAAATCTCTCTTCAGCTGTTGCAGTGCGTTAAACGCGACGTGTGACAGCATCCTCAGGGCGCATTCATACGTTGCATTTTGGTCGCGTTTTCATTGCGTTTGAAACGCATTACAACAGCTGATGAGAGGTAATTTGCCTAATTAAATTACCGTTTACATTTGTTAACACAATGTTAACACATTTGTTAACAAACCGCGTTTTGTAAATGGAAATGTTAACAGTAATGTAATTAGGCAAATCACCTCTCCTCAGCTGTTGTAATGCGTTTCAAACGCAATGAAAATGCAGGCCAAAATGCAATGTGTGAACGCGTCCTGAGGCTCAGGTACAGGTTTGGGGTTCTGGATCAGGCTGGGATTCAGAGCTCCGGATCATGCAGAATTTAGGCTCAGTTACAGGTTTGAGGTTTCAGATCAGATTGGGGGTTCAGGCTCAGGAATGGGTTTCAGGGTACTGGTCCAGCAAAACAAAAACAGAAAGATAAACTACAAATTGCAGGAGAAAGAATAACCAGCCTTTAGTGAACTGAGGATTGGATATTGTAGGTGTTCCTGGATGCCCCCCCTTGCAGATGACTGGCTTGGCTGTCCATCAATCAACACGCACCTGAAAGCTCCGAGCTCAGAAGCAAAATGAAACCACCACCTGGCTCAGCCAAGGCAATCAACTCTGCAAAGCATCTGTCAATCACAGCTCAATCAGAGACGCCCTGGGTGTGGTTAACAAGTTCTGCAGCCAGAATCCATTCCGAGGGTTCTGATATTTATGCTTTCTTTTTTACTTTCTGACCCTCAAAGGTCAGAGTAAACCTTTATTTCTTTCAATTTTCTTTCCCTTTACTTCTCCTTTGTTGCCCCGTAGCAGCAGCTTCTTACTACTTGTTACCAAATTTCTTTCTCCTTTGATCCACAAAGCACTAACCCTTTAGTATTAAATAGTAAGCGCTCACACTGACCACTAGAGCTCTTTCTCTTTCAGGTTTCTATACCTCATACTAGCTCTACTGTGTAGACTGCAACGTGATTCTACTTCAGGACGCGTTCACACGTTGCGTTTTGGTTGCGTTTTCATTGTGTTTGAAACGCATATACAACATCTGATGAGAGGTCATTTGCCTAATTACATTACCGTTTACGTTTGTAAACGCAATGTTAACACATGCTGTTGTATATGCGTTTCAAAGGCAATGAAAACGCAGGTCAAAACGCAACGTGTGAACGCACCCTGAAGGTTAACCAGCACTCGAGTAGAAGTAACTACAATAGTGCAGCCCAAAATGCCACCACACAAATTCACACGATCCGCTAGGCGTCCGTTCATAATGCGACGCTAGCGCACAGGGGGCGGTCCTCGGCCCGACCGCACATGCGTTAACAGGGAAACGCATGCGATTGATAAGCCGATCATAAGCCGTCCGTTATGAACGGGCGCCTAGCGGTTCGTGTGACCGCGGCCTAAACACCACAGTGCAGCACAAAATTCCAAGCCAGAAATCAGACAAATAGTGCACACTAATATAATACCTAAACCTATTAATAATAATAGAGACCCCTGATCAGGTCATAAATAATATAATATCCAGACCAGGCAATAAATAATTCAGACCGCAGAGCAGATAATGGGACTGGAGACAACAAACCAGACAAAAATATTTTAGATCATAGAGCAGATAATAACGGAGACCCTAGAGCAGAAAAGAAGAGACCCAGGAGCCGATAAATGGATTACACAAAGAATTATAATGGAGACCACTGGAATGGACACAAATAATAATGGAGACCTTAGACAAATTATAGAGCGAGAAAGTATTTAATTTTTAAAATATGGCTGCCAAATAAATGAATAAACAAAATAGTAAAAAGCTCAAATATTTTTTATAAAACACCAGAGTGCAGCACATGGGCGTGGTCGCTGATGACTCTTGTGGTGACAGGTCAAGGTTTAGGTGAAACATATGAAATATGTGGGGGCACAAAGAACACAAGTTAGTTCGAGGTGCGGTTTATTGGCTGAGAAGATGTAATTGAATTAATAGGTTTTGGATATGCCAGGCAACAGGTGTGGTGGCCGCTTATTGTTAAGGGCTGTGTGGGGGTATTATGATTAATATGTGGGGGACATTGTGGGTCATTGTGTGAGCATATAGGATATATGGGGTGGCACAAGTGTGTCCCAGTTTGTGGTGGTTAGGGGTATATATGATATATTGAGAGGCCACAGTTGTGGGTCCCAGCGTTTTTTGGTGGTGAGGTAGTGGTTATATAATGATCTATGTGGGGGGGCACAGGTGTGTGGGGTCAGTATACTTGTGGGTGTGTGGAGGGTGATCTGAAGGGATGATATTGTTGGGTGGGCACATGTGGTCAGTTGTGTGTGGGGTTGTCATTATCGCAGATTGTTTGGCGGGCCACAGCTAGATGTTGTCAGATATATGGCATGGGTGTTGAAGCAGGGGTTTAAACATTTCTACGTTCAGTTTGGTGTGTGAGGGGTATATAGATTAATATGTGGGGGGTGCAGCCGTTCTGTGGTGTCCCTTGTTGCTGTAGAAGAATATATGTAGAATATATGTGGGGCGATACAAAGACAGGGATCGTGTGGTCAGTTTGGGTTATAGCTAGGTGGGTACTATCGCATATTATAATATGTGGCGGGTTCAACAACATGTTGGACTTGGTCAGGACTTGCGTGTAGGTAGTGTTGCAGGAGTATATATTTATAATGTTGATCTTGTCCAACAGTGTTTGCGTCAGTTTTGGTGTTTAGGTTGGGGTAATATATTATCTTGACTTGGGGGTCACACAGTTTGTGGTCCATAGGTTATGTGTGAGACAGATAATCTTATCTCGTTGTAAGGGCTGGTAACAGTGGGTGGTCAGTTTGTGGTTGCTTCTAGGGGGTCTATATATATGATATATGTAGGGGGCCATGTGTCATTTTTGTGGTGTGAAGGGTATATATGAAGATAATGGTTGGCTAGGTTACTATCCTACTTGTACTCCACATTGTGGCTCCCAGCCTTGTAGGGATATATAATGATAATGATGGGAAATGGGGCTTCAAACAGTAAGGCGTAGTTGGTCAGTGTCACAACTTGTGGTAGCGAGGGGTATATATTATTATAACTGTGGGGGTGGGGTGGTGGCAGCAACCATGTGGTCAGTTTGTGGATGTGTCAGGTAGCACATATGAGTGAGGACATATACAGATGATGTCACCAATGTTTTTTGTGAATATGTCCATAAACTGGTCCACAGATGATTTATGGATGGATCTACAGTCCTCCACGTGCCTGGAAGATAATCAACAGAAGAGAGGAGAACAAGCAATCCAGCGAAGGACGTCACCACCCCCTGTAAGTCATTATTGGATGAACCCACTACTGCGCTCTCTTACTCTTCGTTTTCCCACTCTTCTTGTACTTCCGCCTCATCTGTGTCTGCTCTAACCTACTGCGTCTATCTGTCTTTGCGACGACCTCGTCGTTTTGGCGGGGGGCCGCACTTCTTCCTGTCTGGCCTGTTATTATTTGGCCTGGTAAAGGTGCTATTGTGGCTACTATATGTTTGTACCTGCAGCGGGTGGTGGTTGTCAAAACACAATATGGCGGTAAAGATCATCATCAAAATGGAGTTTATATTTGGTAAATTATTGGTAATAACTGCTCTGTTAAGAGCCTTGTGACTCATATCACAGGGTGTTGGTTTTCTTCATGTTGTGGGGATGCTGTGTGCCTGCATTGTTGGGGGATCATTATAACTAGTTTGCGCTATTGTTGAACTGGTCTTATGGTAGTTTTTAATTGGTAAATTTGTGGATCATTTAAATGTAGGCGGGAAGTATTTTTGGTTTCTACATCTCTAGGCGTTTTAAAAATATACTATGAGGAACCTTTTTACCTTATATGGTTTGGGAGGGGGCCCCGTATTGGGCTGCAGAGTGGGGGGGGGGCCCCCATCTAAAGGAGGTGGCTTCCAATACCCTGGGACCCTAATCGGCCCTGTGTTAAGGAGAGATACAAAACAGCTCCAGGCTGCAGCATGTTACGCCAGAACATGCAGATTCATGTGTACTGATGTCTGGTCTCCTCACCTGTATAATATAGAAAGAATGCATCAAGTCCAAGCAGACAGCATTTTATTATTATCATTATTATGAATGTATTATTATCTTATTACTTCCGTATTATTATTAGTTAATCATTTTTAGGATAGTTGCATGGTAAGTTCCATTATATTCCCTTATAAAGTAAGAAACAAACCACTATTTTTGTGTAGCTTTTCAAAGTCTGTCTAGGGTTGGTACCACAAGAATATGCTTATCCGTGAAAAATAGACTTTATGCTGGACGGATGTTACAGACCCACCAGTTTAAAGGACTCTGAGACACATGTATCACACTTTTAGCTCGCCTTTTTCTTTAATTCTTGAGACTTTTCATGGCGCTTGTGCTCATTTGCGACTATTTTTGCGCCTAAAACAGTCTCCTTTCCAAGTTCGCCATTGTCTAGATTTCTGCAGTGTTCCCTCCAGACCGAACTTCTTGTCTTTCCACCATCCACTAACAGAGCCTATCCTAACCTTTCCATATCAGTCTGTGGGGTCACCATAACCCGAAGCAGCAGGCCCGCTTTACTAACCCGTCCTGTGTACTCCTCCCATCTGTTATCCAGCAACCAGCAGGCACCAAGCTCCAGGCGTCTCTGCAGTTTCATTCACCCTGGACCTTGCATATAAGATGACGGCTGATGACTGGGTCAAGCGACAGCACTTCTATTTATGATATTTTGTTCTATTCCCTTATGAAGAATGGCTGGACCGTTATATATTATTTTACCTCTTGTGTCACCCCACTCTTCCCCATAGACTGTAAGCTCTTGCAGTCAGGACCCTCACTCCTTTTGTTCCATACGAATGTTTGTGCTCTGTCATGTTCTATTATATTTGCATTTGTCCCCTATGATTTGTAAAGCGCTACGGAATATGATGGCGCTATATAAATATTATTATTATTATAGTATATCACCTTACTACAGATGTGAAAGTTGTGACTTTTTTAAAAATTTGCAAAAAAAAGTTGCAATTTTTTGCGCAAATCTAAGACTGCCCCTTGCCAGGCGTAATAATTATCTGGGGACTGTTTGCGACTTTTGTTTTAAAAAGTGCCAAATTCACTACAGACCAAACCCCACATGTATTAATAAGGAAAAACTGCTAGGAAAGCCAAGAAAAGTCTCAAAAAACAGACAGAAGAAGCCGGACTTATGATACATGTACCCCTCTGTGGGTCATAGTAATGATGAGTGGGGTCCGATTTTAGCTGCTAAAAAGAACAGTAGTCATGACCTCTTCTCCCTCGCCATGCCCCCTATTGGGGGAAAAAAAAAATGGAAAAACCTATTGTTCGCACCTTTTTCTACGCCAAAGTCATGTTACAAATGCCCGTCAGTGTATTCACTTGGACTATAGCTATAAATGAATAATTAACATATGTAGCAGTTATCAAAACTTTGGTTATTTTTTGGATTGCAGGTCCTCCAGCTCAACAAACAGCGTCGGACTGTCCCACCTAAACACCAGCGGATCCTCTGGTGACTCCAGGCTTTAACCCAAACATTGGATGTCCAACTGGAGAACACCCACTTTGAAAGCTACTGGGCTCTACTCCCTAGAGGTTCATGGAGGGGAGGTCCAACCAACATGACGAACCATGGTGGTGGGATAAGGAACATGTCAGACAGAAATTCTCAAAGCCAAAAGCCTTAACACATCAGCAGCTTGATTCGCTAGAAACATTTCTGTGATCCACCAGTGTTTTTTTCAGTCCAACTGAAAACCTCCTCCAAACATCGGGAAAATCCCCAAAATGACAAACAAATATTTTTTTTATTAAAAAAAGTCCTGACAATCCCCTAAAATTTGCAATCGTAGGAATAATAGTAGAGAGGGGTATTATATACAGTAAAATCCCAATATCCGCAGTGTCTCATGAGGCAGTAGTACAGGAGGGGGGGGGGGTGGGGGGGATATAAGAACATTTTCTAGGATTTTCAAGGAATATGAAAAAACCCTTCAGGGGACGGGTGGCGATGACATTCTGGGAGGTCACAGAACCTGCTTCAGCTAAGAGGGCTCCTTCGGGTTTTCCCGAATTTTCGTTTTGCCACCGACTTGCCCCAGGGTTTTGGCGACACGCGATTGGATTGTGGCGCATCGGCGCTGGCTTGCATGCAACAGAAATGGGGGGCGTGGCCGCCGGAGAAACTGATAGATTCGGACAAACAGCGAAATTTAAAAAACTAAATGTGTCGCAGTCACACACTTACATCACCAGGAAGAAGTAGTCGCTTGACGTGCGCTTACCTGCACCCACGATAGGATGGTGAACTTCAAGCATCCGATGAACTTCAGCGCAGCACGACACCTGTGAACTTCGGAGGAACTACCTTAGTGAATCCCGGTGAACCCGAATCCTCCGCAGAGAACGCGCAGCTGGATCACGAATGGGCCGGTGTAAGTATCTGCCCCATAGTTCTGATCTACGTTTCGGCTAAAAAGTCAAAATGTGTAGATCAGAACCTATTGGGGGTCATTTACTAAGGGCGATTCGCGTCTTCCTGACATGTTACCCGAATATTTCCGTTTTGCTCCGTTTTCCCCGTATTGCCCTGGATTTTGGCAAACGCGATCGATTGTGGCACATCGGCGCTGGCATGCACGCGACGGAAATTAGGGGGCGTGGCCGAACGAAAAACCCGACGGATTCGGAAAAACCGCCGCTAAGCGGGACTTGCGCTTACCTTACTAGCATAGGCGGTGAATTTCAGGGAATTCCGGCGGGCCTGGGGAACTTCAGCGCAGCAGCGAATTGGTGGATGGCGGAGGAACTACCTTAGTGAATCGCGAAGCACCGAATCCACCGCACGAACACGCCGTGGATCGCGAATGGCCGGGTAAGTAAATCTGCCCCATTGTGTTTTACCCGAGTACATCCATGCGTATGCTAATAAAGAAAAGTTGATTTTATAAAGACCAAGGAGCCTGCGCTGGAGGTTCTTCCATTCTTCTTTGCAAGTATATGCCTTTGCCTCCGAGCGCGGTGGGAGAAGTTTCGAGCTGACACTGTGGGAGTTTAAGTTTGTGTCAAGATAGTAGGAACAGTCAATAAATCCTGATTTTAACGGTAAGTACCGTATATACTAGTGTAAGCGAGTTTTTCAGCACAAAAATTGCTGAAAAACGTCCCTCGCCTATACACGGGTCTATTACCAAAAAAAAATTACCCACTTAAAAAAATAACTTAAATACTCACCCTCTGATGTCAGCGCGTCCGTCTTCTTTCTTCTCCGCGGCTCCTCTTCTTTCTCCTTTCTTGGCATGGACGTGGCCAGTTTTCTTCGTGGGCCGCGGATACTATGACTCCAGCAGCGGCCGCGTATAGTATGCGCCTGCTAAGAAAAACATGGGCGCGTCCATGCCGGAGAGAGAAGAAGAGGAGCCGCGGAGAAGAAAGAAGATGGGAAAGAAGCTGAAATCGGGGACATCGGTAAGCCGCGCTGAAAATCGGAGGGTGAGTATTTAAGTTTATTTTTTTAAGGGCTGGGGGCAGGCTGCTGTATACTACTAGGGGCTGCTGATTACTAGTAGGGTAGGGGCTTGCTGTATACTACATGGGGGCTGCTGTATACTACTAGGGGCTGCTGTATACTACTAGGGGATTGCTGTATAATACATGGGGGCTACTGTATACTACTGGGGGCTGCTGTATACTACTAGGGGCTGCTGTATTTTTCTGGGGGCTGGCAAGCTGTATACTACTGGGGGCTGGCAGGCTGTATACTACTTGGGGCTGACAGGCTGTATACTACTGGGGGCTGGCAGGCTGTTACACTGGGGGCTGGAGGCTGTTACTACTGCGGGGGTTTGACCAATGCATTTCCCACCCTCGGCTTATACTCGAGTCAGTAGTTTTTCCCAGTTTTTGGTGGTAAAATTAGGGGTCTCGGCTTATACTCGGGTTAGCTTATACTCGAGTATATACGGTAATAGGTTATTCATAAACGGTTAATAGATGTAAAATTCAGGGATGCAAATACAAATAACTTACCTTGTATAATACATTTATAATGACTTCTACAACAAGAACCTGAAACTTCCTACAACCTGTGCACAATTTATCTAGGAGGTTTCCATGAGTCTACGAGAAGAGGCTGCTCAATAGTCAGAAGTGTTGTACAATCACTCATCTTTAAAAGTACGGCTACGAGCCAACCCGTCAAGTATTTCTCTGTACTGAAATCTGGCAGGGCCCATCCATTCAGCTTTCTGGAATTTTCTTTAGGTAAGTAGGGTAAGATCCTATGGATAATAACGGATCAATGTCACTTGTAGTGGAAAACATGAATATTTAATTATCATATTATGAATGTATTATTATCTTATTACTTCCGTATTATATTAGTTATCATTTTTAGGATAGTTGCATGGTAAGTTCCATTATATTCCCTTATAAAGTAAGAAACAAACCACTATTTTTGTGTAGCTTTTCAAAGTCTGTCTAGGGTTGGTACACAAGAATATGCTTATCCGTGAAAATAGACTTTATCTGGACGGATGTTACAGACCCCCAGTTTAAAGGACCTGAGACACATGTATCACCTTTTAGCTCGCTTTTTCTTTTCTTGAGACTTTTCATGGCGCTTGTGCTCATTGCGACTATTTTTGCGCCTAAAACAGTTCC
Source organism: Engystomops pustulosus (assembly GCA_019512145.1). NCBI lineage: Eukaryota > Metazoa > Chordata > Amphibia > Anura > Leptodactylidae > Engystomops > Engystomops pustulosus. Next base: position 17,212,950 of record CM033643.1, read on the forward strand.
TTTCCAAGTTCGCCATTGTCTAGATTCTGCAGTGTTCCCTCCAGACCGAACTTCTTGTCTTTCACCATCCACTAACAGGCCTACCTAACCTTTCCATATTAATCTGTGTGGTCACAAACCCCAAAGCAGCAGGCCCGCTGTTTTGGGTTGTGCTGGACTCGACCTCTCCTTTGAGCCACCACATTCAATCTCTTGCTCGCTCTTGCTGGATGCATCTCAGAAACATCTCTAGAATCCACCCATTTCTTACATTTGAAACCTGTAAAATGCTAATTGTTGCTCTGATTCACTCTCGTCTAGACTATTGTAACTCTCTACTAACCGGTCTTTCAGACTAAACGCTACACGGATGCCTGCAGTTCATGCCAGTCACTGCACTGGCTTCCTGTCTCCTTCGAATACAGTTTAAAATAATAACCCTATCCACCACAAGCTCTGTATAATGCTGCACCCCCTACCTCTCCTCTCTATCTCAGTCTATCGCCAACTCGTGCTCTAGATCCGCCAGTGATCTAAGATTAACCTCTACCCTAGTGCGGACCTCCACTCGCGTCTCCAAGACTTCTCTAGAGCTGCACCCTTCTATGGAATGCTCGGCCTGGACTATCAGACTAACACACAAACCTCCAAAGTTTCAAAATGCTCTTAAAACCCATTTCTTCAGCAAGCCTATAACACTCGCTAACTGCAATGACGCTTTACACTCTTTTTTTTTTTTACTAACCCGTCCTGGTCCTCTCCCATCTGTTATCCAGCAACCAGCAGGCCACCAGCTTCAGGCTTCTCGGAGTCCCCATTCACCCGGACCTTGCATATAAGAGACGGCTGATGATGGGTCAGCGACAGCACTTCTATTTATGATATTTTGTTCTATTCCCTTGAAGAATGGCTTGGACCGTTAATATTATTTACCTCTTGTGTCACCCCACTCTTCCCCATAGATTGTAAGCTCTTGCAGTCAGGACCCTCACTCCTTTTGTTCCATACGAATGTTTGTGCTCTGTCATGTTCTATTATATTTGCATTGTCCCCTATGATTGTAAAGCGCTACGGAATATGATGGCGCATTAAATATTATTATTATTTAGTATATCACCTTACTACAGATGTGAAGTTGTGACTTTTTTAAAAATTTGCAAAAAAAAGTTGCAATTTTTTGCGCAAATCTAAGACTGCCCCTTGCCAGGCGTAATAATTATCTGGGGACTGTTTGCGACTTTGTTTAAAAGTGCCAAATTCACTACGACCAACCCCACATGTATTAATAAGGAAAAACTGCTAGGAAGCAAGAAAAGTCTCAAAAAACAAGACAGAAGAAGCCGGACTTATGATAATGTACCCCTCTGTGGGTCCTAGTAATGTGAGTGGGGTCCATTTTAGCTGCTAAAAGAACAGTAGTCATGACCTCTTCTCCTCGCCATGCCCCCTATTGGGGGAAAAAAAAAATGGAAAAAACCTATTGTTCGCACCTTTTTCTTACGCCAAAGTCATGTTCACAATGCCCGTCAGTGTATTCACGGACTATAGCTATAAATGAAAATTAACATATGTAGCAGTTATCAAAACTTTGGTTATTTTTTGGATTGCAGGTCCTCCAGCTCAACAAACAGCGTCGGACTGTCCCACCTAAACACCAGCGGATCCTCTGGTGACTCCAGGCTTTAACCCAAACATTGGATGTCCAACTGGAGAACACCCACTTTGAAAGCTACTGGGCTCTACTCCCTAGAGGTTCATGGAGGGGAGGCCCAAAGGATGATTTTATCTGGTAGGCCCAAAGATCCCCAGTCCCACATTGTCCCCAATAAGAAAACATAGTCACATTATGGGGCAGATTTACTTACCCCGTCCATTCGCGATCCAGCGGCGCGTTCTCTACGCTGGATTCGGGTCCGGCTGGGATTTATTAAGGTAGTTCCTCCGCTGTCCACCTGCTGCGCTGAAAAGCATCGGAACGTGCTGGAATTCACCGAGCCGGGCTGAGTGAAGGTAAGTGCAAGCTCTGCGACATATTTTTTTTTTAAATGCGGTGGTTTTTCCGAATCCGTCGGGTTTTCGTTCGGCCACGCCCCGATCCGATGCGCACCAATCCGATCGCGTGCGCCAAAATCCCAGGGCAATTCAGGGGAAATCGGTGCAAATCGGAAATATTTGGGTAACACGTCGGGAAAACGTGAATCGGGCCCTTAGTAAATGACTCCCTATATGTTGCTATAGTTTGTGAATAACATTGTTCATTAGATATTGCTTATGTTACTTATTTATCCCAAGGCACTATGTATCCCAGCAGTATTTTCCGGGGAACTACAAGTGACAGCCACCCACACCCCACCCCCCGGCCACAATGTTGTGATCACGTTGGGCTGGGGAAACACACAAAGGAGCAGTATTGTGACAAGACAAGTGGGAGTAACACAACGGGCATTGACCGCAGAATAACCATTTAATTTGTCAAATTACTTCAGGTGCTCCATAATTATAGGCTGCCAGCGCGGCTTTTATCTGCACAGAAGTGTGCGCCGCTTTAACAGCTTTCACTATTGTAAAAAAAATAACATGGTAAAGAGATTACTCTAATCATATAGGTACATTAAGCTTTAAGTGGAAGACAAGCCATAGTAGCTAAGACGGCATTACAAATGACTTCACACCATCCAGATAGCGGCAAGGAATAATAGAGGCGGCGAGCGATGCAGCTGCGTGTTGTGTCTGTCACATAGGGCGACAGGGAGAGGGACTGGGACAAGCAGGGAGGCAGCAGCACCTATGGCTTTAGGATATCGAAATATTTTAGGGTTTAGGGAGCAGAAAATTGCAATTTCTCAGACCCACATTTTATAGAGACAAACACCAGAAGATGCCCAGTGTTCAGAGGCATAGCTACCGGGGGGTCAGGGGGAGCAGTGGCTCCGGGGCCCCGGATTTTGAGGGGCCCACTGAAGAGCTTTCAGCTCTATTTGTGTCCCTAAGAGGAACACAGATATTGTGATATCAAGGGTCTAGAGCAGCCCTACTCTCTCTAGTAATACATGAGCCGGCAACCAACACACAGGCATTGCTATTGTATTACAGGTACATAGTATGTGTTTTTCTGTGTGTATGTGTTTTCTGTGTGTGCGTGTGTCTGTCTGTGTTTGCTGTTTGTATCTACATTAGTGATACACCTATTCTCTACGGCACCATATTTCAACACTACTACACCCATCCTACACTACAATTAATCACAGCACTACTACACAGCACTCCTATCCTGTATATATGGGCACAGCACTGCACTACTACTCCCATCCTCTATATATATGGGTACAGAACTGTACTACCACTCCCACCCTCTATATTTTTGGGCACATCACTGTACTACAACACCCATATATATGGGTTGAGTACTGCATTACTACTACCCTGCGTTTACATGAGCACGGCACTACTACTACTACTCCCATCTCTGTATAAATATGGGTACAACACTGTACAACTATTCCCATTGTGTATATTTATGTATATTTGATTGATAAGCATGGTGCCCATTCTTATAGCTGATGGAACAGAATGATGCGACAGAATAACATATTATAGGATGGGTCATACCACAGATTTTCCAAAATCATTCTTAAAATCCCTCTACTATTGGAATCAATGGAAGGCCACGGGAAAAGGAAGCAACATGCTCTGGCTCTCCTTCAAGCAGCGGCTCTCCACCACCATCAGCTCTCTATCAGTAGTGACTCTCCATCATCAGAAGCTCTCAGGAATTCATCAGCAGGGATTCTCCATCAGCAGTGGCTCTCCACCACCTATGGATCTCAATCAGCATTGTCTCTCCATTAGCAGTGGCTCCCCCAAGGCAGTGACTTTCTGTCAGCAATGGTTCTCCATTAGCAGGGATTCTCCATCAGCAGTGGTTTTCCATTAGCAGGGACTCTCCATTAGCAGGGACTCGCCATCAGCAGTGGTTCTCCATCAGCAGTGGTTCTCCATCATTAGTGGATCTTCGTTAGCAGTTACTATCCATCAGTAGTAGCTCTCCTTTGGCAGTGGCATACGTAGCAGCTCTCCATCTGTAGTAACTCTCCATTTATAGTAAGTCTCCATCTGTAGTAACTCTCCATGGGCAGCAGCTCTCCATCAGCAGTGGCTTTCAATTAGCAGTGGCTCTCTTTCCTTCATGGCTAGTCAGACTACAAGTGATGACACCACATACATTGGGGCTTATTTATGAAGGGTCGTGGATCGCACTTTCATCGGACTGTTCGCGGTTTTCAGGTTGTGCGGAGCTTTGACAGGTATTTAACAGGTGTCTGCGCTGGAATTGTGTCGCAAGCCATTGGTTTTTAGGGCTTCCATGCAACAGCATGGCTTCCATAAGCACAGGATTTAACTTTCAAATTGTGTCGCAAGACAATGCACTTAAATGCACCAGGAAAAAGAAGGTGAACTCCGGTGGACCTGAGCGGGGAAGTGACACATGCAGGATATGGGGCGCACGATCTTAGTGTATTGCGGCACAGGGCATTATCATCAGACGATGCACTTTCGTGAACTCCGCAGGATCGGGTAAATAAATGTGCCCCTTTGTGTCTGTGATATCTGAGCCAATATACCATTTTTCCATATTTTGATATCCATGTGGAGTTTTATTGCTTTGACCCGTGTTTTCAGCTCAGCCAGTATTTTGTACTGTCATTGATAACGATCAAGGTACATTGGCTCTGTTGTGTGCCACCTGGGAAGGCAGACATTCATGTGCAGGTAGGGTTACTTTTTCACCTAAACTTGGTTGGAGTGGTTGTATTTATTTTGAGTAAGGATTGTCAAGACTTCTACCTGGCAATGATTGCATTTCTGTCCCATTGATGGCCTAACAAATATTGAAGATGTTGTCAGGAGGCTTAAAAAAAGTGGCTTATTCCTTTCTAAAAACATAACCACACTGGTATAGGGGTGTGCTGTATGGAAGGGAATGGAGCAATACCACATACTACCTGTGGTCAGGAGAGTAGCTGTTCTTGGAAGAAGGCAGCCATGTTTTTTCAACCTCTGGACAACTTTTGAAACTCTGGACATCTGAAACCTCAGTAATCGCAGTGCACTCAGCCCTATCACCAGGGGCTTAACTTGAGGGGGTGCAGAGGGTGTAGTCGCAAGTGGGCCCAAGAGGCTTTGGGGGCCCATAAGGTGTCACTTTCCCATATGAGAAGATTAATACTATAAACCATACATTGTAGTCAGGGCCCTGGCACAAACTCTGCACTGGGGCCCATCAGCTTCTAGTTACGTCGCTGCCTGTCACCTCCCTGTCATAGCGTGGGGCTGCCCGATGTGCTTGACCTGTCACTACAATATTTCAGTGTATGAATTTATAACATTTAGAAATTTATGCAGCCAAAACTAATGCTCTGCCAGTCCCCAATTCCAATTTCAAATCACATACTTATTTTTTTCTATGAAACTTTTATTTCATTTCCAGTGATTTCCTTAATAAACCTTTCAGTTCCTTTTGTGACAGAAAATAAAGGACATTTCCCCCTGAACAATGATGAAATAGTGCGGCGTTGCGTAATCGCTCCTCCATTATCCGCACATTTGTTCTGTGTTTTGCGGGGTCCTGAATGCCTTTTTGAAATAAACATCCATTTCCGTGGATATCGGCAAGGCCTGCTCTTTGTTCTGTATTCACTGAGAAAATTCTCAAGATCTTTTGTCTGTTGTGAGAGCTTGACATATTCTATTTAATTACATACTGGTACTGTAGCGATTGCCACACAAGCGCTAACACTTATTTAATCCCCTCAGCCTGGAGGAGACATAGTGCGAGCAACGCTCAGGTGGAGAATCAGGGCTCACGGACACGGCTGGATGGCGGCTCCACCTCGTACAAAGCCATATGTAATGCTGCTGCAATAGAGACCCATGAGACCAGTGCGGTGAATGTACACTCTATGACCCACTGATTTTTTTGTGTGGCAATGGAATTGTATAAATGAAATGTAAAAATTTCACTGCATAGACTGACAGCAGTGTGAATTTTCTCCGCAGATTTCTGCATTATTTTCATTCGATAAGTTACTGCCAGATCCAGATCCAGTCAGTTCTGTTAGATTCCATCCGAACAAAAAAATATTGAAACTGTCTCAAAGCGTACTATACTCAAAAAGGTTGTATACCTCCCTCCAAGGAGCTGTATACATATTACATGATATACAGTGGGTACAAAAATTATTCAGACCTCTTTAAATTTTTCACTTTTTGTTTTATTGCAGCTAATTGGTAAGATCACTTTATCTTGACAGTAAAAAAAACCTGAAATGTAGATATTTTTTTGCTAATATATTAAGCAAGATAAACTGAAATATCACATGGTCATACATATTCAGACCCTTAACTGTGACGCTCATATTGAACCTCACAGCTGTGCATTTGCTCTGACCTCCTTGAGGATGGTTTTACTCCTCCATTGGAGGCCGCTGTGTTTAATTAAAGTATTGGACTTGATTAGAGAAAGCACCACCCTGTCCATATAGAACTTACGCTCACAGCATACAGTTATTATTTCAGCCAAGTGGCAATGGACAACTTGGACAACAACAATCTTCTTAAGAATAACCAGTGGTATTTAATCTCGTCTTCAGCGGCAAAATGCGACGGTCCCTGTAAAGGGCGGCGAAATTCGCCGCTCTAAAGTGGGCGATGCGGGCGTCACATTAACGGCGAATCGCCCACTAGCTAAATAAATTCGCGCCGTTCCCCCCTCTTTAAGAACAGGCGCCGATTATATGCCGGAGCGACGCAGCTCCTTCGTTCAAAATAAGCAGTGAAAGCGTCATACCGTCACGCGCGCTGTGTCACTGTGCGGACTCGGGGCTGCCAGGAAGCGCCGGTGATAGGGACACCCGCGCGCCGAGGGAGCAGCTGCCTGCAGGGAGTATGATGTTTATTATTTTTCATGTATTTAATTAATTAAATGTGCTAAGTAATTAATAAGTGGGGTGGCGCTACTATATATATCATAGGGGCCAGATATTCTTTTATACTGGGGGGGGGGGGCTTGATGGAATGCTATTGTATTATGTATTTGGGGCTATAATTATTTATAACGTGGGGGGGGGGGCGCTATAGTATATATCTATTGGGGCACAGAATTATATTACCCAACTGGGGGGGGGGGGGGGGGGGGATGATGGAAGCTATGGATTTGATTGAGTGGCTATAATATTATAATGGGGGGGGGGGGCCTGCAATATATACTGTTATATTATTTGGGATTGTATATTATACAGTGATTATTTATACTGGGGGGTATGATATATAATTATTTGAGGCTATGATGTTTATACTGGGGGGATGCTATAGATAGTATATGGGGCCAGAATTATTTTATTTAGGGCAGGGGGGATGTGTCTGTAATATTTATTGGGGATTGGGGCTATACTTATTTTATACTGGGGGGATGCTAATATAGATTTTATGGGGGCTATAATTATTTATATGGGGGGGATGCTATAGATATTATTGGGACTAAATTATTTTAACGGGGGGGGGGGGATGCTATAGATAATTGGGGCTATAATTAATTATACTGGGGGGGGGAGGGGCAGTATTATATATATGGGGCCAGAATATTTTATACTGGGGGGTGCGTATAATTAATAGTATCACTATATCCACTAAGCTGGGAGCTGTATATCAGGTTACAGTCTATTATAGCTGCCGGGGCCTTGATATGGAGACAGTATTTACTAAGCTGGGGAGCTGTAAGCAGGTACAAGTATATTACTAAGCTGCAGGGGCGTTATTGATACAGTAGATTACTAAGCTGGGGGGGGGGCATATAGCAGGTACAGCAGTGAATTATAAGCTGCAGGGGCTTGTATATGGGAACAGTATATTACGTACGCTGGGGGGGCTTTGTTAGGAACAGTATATACTTACGCTGGGGGGCTATAGCAGGTTACAGTATATTATTAGAGCAGGGGCTGTATATGGGATACAGTAATTACTAAGCTGGGGTGGGATGTATATGGGATACAGTATATTACTCGCCAGGGGCTGTCATATGGGATACAGTATATACAAGCTGGAGGATGTATTATGGGATACAGTATATTACTAAGCTGCGGGAGGATGTATATGGATTACAGTAATACTACGCGGGAGGATGTATAGGGATAGTTTATTACTAAGGTGGGGGGCTGTATATGGGATTGGATACATATCTTACTAAGCTGGGAGGATTGTAGTATGGGATACAGTATATCCTAAGCTGGGGGGGGGGGGCTGTATATGGATACAGTATATTTACTAAGCTGGGGGATGTATATGGGATACAGTATATTCACTAAGCTGGGGGGATGTATATGGGATACAATATTACTAAGTGGGGGGGCATATAGCAGATACAGTATATTAATTAGCTGCAGGGGCCTCTGTATATGGAGGGATACAGTATTTCTAAGCTGGGGGGAGTAGGATATGGGATTACAGTATATTACTTAGCTGCAGGGCTGTCTATGCGGATACAGTTATTACTAAGTGGGGGGCTGTATATGGGGATGCCAGTATATACTAAGCTGCAGGGGCTGTATATGGGTTAAGTATATTACTTAAGCTGGGGGGAGTCTATGGGCTACATATATTACAAGCTGGAGGGGAGTATATGGATACAGTATATTACTAAGCTGGGGGGGGGGTGTATATGGGAGACAGTATATTACTAGCGGGGGGATGTTATAGTGGATATACAGCTATATTATAAGTGGGGGGCTGGTAATAAGGATACAGGATATTACTAAGCTGGGGGGCTGTATATGGGATACGTATATTAATAGCTGGGGGCTGTCATATGGGATACGGATATTACAAGCTGGCGGGGAGTTATGGGATTACAGTATATTACTAAGCTGGCGGGGGGATTAAGTATAGGGATACAGTATATTACTAAGCTGGGCGGGCAGGGATAGGAAATACCGTTCTATATAAGCTGGGGGCGATGTTATGGGATACAGTCTAGTACTATAAGCTGGGGGGATGTATATGGGATAACAGTCTATTACTAGCTGGGGGAAGTAATGGGATACAGGACCTATTACTACAGCTGGGGGGATGTATAGGGATTACAGTTATCTTACTAAGCTGCAGGGGCTGTATATGGGATACAGTATATTACTGAAGCTGATGGGGGGGGTAAACTGTATATGGGATACAGTATATTACTAAGGCAGGGGCTGTCTATGGGGTACAGTATATTACCTAAGGCTGGGGTATGTAATATGGGATCCAGTATATTACTAGCTGGGGGATGTAGATGGGAACGTAATATAAGCTGGGGGGTTATATGGATACAGATATATAAGCTGAGGGGAGGTATATGGGATACAGTAATTACTAATCCTGGGGGGTGTATATGGTGTACGTATCTTACTAAGCTGGGGGGATGTCTATGGAGATACAGTGTGATTACTAAGCCTGGCGGGGATGGGGATGTATATAGGATACAGTATATACTAAGCTGCAGGGGTTGATATGGGGCACAGAATCATATTATACGACTGGGGGTGTGTATTTTTATAGGTACGTATATCACTATATAGCTAAGAGGGGGAGCTGTATAGGATACAGTATATTACTAAGCTGCGGAGGCGTATATGGGGATACGTATATTACTAAGCTGGGGCTGTTATCAGGATACGTAATTACTAAGCTGCAGGGGCCTGTATATGGGTACAGATGTATAAGTGAGGGATGGTGGGGGGGGCAGGCTATAGCAGTGGTACGGTATATTAATAGCTGAGGGGGCTCTGTATATGGGATACAGTATATTACTAGCTGGGGGGCTGTGTATATGGGAACAGTATATTAACTAAGCTGGGGGGGCATGGGGGGATGGCGTTATGCAGTTACAGAATATTACTTAGCTGCAGGGGCTTCGTTAATGGGTACAGTTATTACTAGCTGGGGGGGGATTGTATATGGGATACAGTATATTACTAAGCTGCAGGGGATGTATATGGGATACAGTTATATTATAAGCTGGGAGGATGCTGTATAGGGACAGTATATTACTAAGCTGGGGGATGGTATAGGGATACAGTATTTACTAAGATGCTGGGAGGAGGTATAGTGGATACGAGATATTGTACTAAGCTGGGGGTGCGATATGGGTTAATTACTAGGGGAGATGTATGGGATACAGTATATTACCTAACTGGGGGGGGATGGCTGTATATGGGATACAGAATACTAAGCTGAGGGGACTGTATATAGGGTACAGTAGTTAATAAGCTGGGGGGTATATCAGAGTAGTATATTACATACAGCTGGGGGGGCATGCGGTCGATATTCAGTGGGGCGGTTTGTACAGTATATTACTAAGCTGGGGGATGTATATAGGAACTAGAGTATTACTAGTGGGGGTGTAATGGGTACAGTATAGTTACAGCTGGGGGGCTGTATATGGGATATCAGTATAATTACTAAGCTGAGGGGCTGTATATGCGGTACCGTTATTATTACTAAGCATGGGGGGCATGTTCATGGGAACGGTATATTACTAAGCGTGCGGGGACGTGTATAGGGGTACAGTATATTATAAGCTGGGGGGGGGATGGGTATATAGGGATACAGTATAGTACTAAGCTGGCGGGGTGTGATATGAGGATACAGTATTCTAAGATGGGGGCTTATATATGGATAACAGTATAATACTAAGTGGGGGGATGTTATCAGGATTACAGTATATTATAAGCTGGGGGCATGTATATGGGAACAGGTATATTATAGATGGTGGGTTGGGATGTATATGGGATACAGTATATTACAAGCTGGGGGGATTGTATATGGGAACAGTATATTCCTAAGCTGGGAGGGCCTGTTATTACTGGGATACAGTATATTACTAAGCTGGGGGGATGTAATAGGGATACAGTTATACTATAGCTGCGGGATTGTATATGGGAATACCAGTATTACTAAGCTGGGGCATTGTTTGGGATACAGTATATTATAAGATGGGAGATGTATTATGGGATACAGTATATTATCAGTGGGTGGGCTGTATATGGTGATACATAGTATATTACAAGCTGGGGGGATGTAATTGGTACAGTATATTACTAGCTGCAGGGGTGTATATGGGTACAGTTATTACTTAAGCGGGGGGATGTATATGGGTTAAGTATATTACTAAGATGGGGGTTGTCTATGGGATAGAATATATTACTAAGCTGGGGGGATGTATATGGGATACAGATATTACTAAGCTGAGGGGGGATGTATATGGGATACAGTATAAGACAAGTGGGGGATGTATATGGGTTACAGTATAATTACTCAGCTGGGGGGATTGTATAGGGATACAGTATATTACTAAGCTGGCAGGGGTGTATAGGGATACCCAAGGTTATTAACTTACTCAAGCTGGGGGGATGTCTATGGGATTACAGTAAGTATAGCTGCAGGGGGCTGTATATGGGGCAGTATATTACTAAGTGGGGGGATGTTTGTTATGGGATACAGTAATTATAAGCTGGGGGGATGTACTGGATACAGTATATCCTAGCTGGGGGGATGGATGTATAGGGGATAAAGTTTATTACTAAGCTGCAGGGGCTTGTATTATGGGGTGGTACAGTATATTACTAAGCGGGGGGGAATGTATATGGGGGTACGTTATATAATAGCTGGGGGGGGCTGATAGGGAGACAGTATATTACTAAGCTGGGAGGCTGTATATGGGGTATACGTAATACTAAGTGGGGGGTGTAATATGCGATACAGTATAATTCTCAGCCGCAGGGGCTGTACTATGGGGTACAGATATTACTAAGCTGGGGGGATTGTTATGGGGTTACGGTAATTACTAAGCTGGGGGGCTGTATATAGGGATTACAGTATATACTGAGTGGGGGGATGTCTGTATAGGGATTACAGTCTATCATAAGCTGCAAGGGGCTTGTAATGGGGTACAGTATATTACTAACTGGGGGGGCAGGGCAGTATATGGGATACAGTAATTACTAAGCTGGGGGGAGTATATGGGATACAGTAAATTACTAAGCTGGGGGGCTGTATATGGGAACAGTATATTATAAGATGGGGGGTGTATAGGATACAGTCTATTACTACGCTGGGGGGGGATGATATGGGATAAAGGTATTTACTAAGCTTGCAGGGCTGATATGGGGGGTACAGTATATACATAAGCTGGGGGATGTTATATCAGGTACAGTATATCAAGCGGGGGGGCTTGTATATGGGGTACAGGTTATACTAAGTGGGGGATGTATATCAGGTATAGTATATTACTTAAGCGGGGGGATGTATATGGGATACAGTTATATTACTAAGCTGCAGGGGCTGTATATGGGGTACAGTAGATTACTAAGCTGGGGATGTATATCAGGTACAGTATTATTACTAAGCTGGGGGAGGATGTATATGGGATACAGTATATTACTAACTCAGGTGCTGTAGATGGGGATACAGTATATTCAAGATGTGGGAGGATGTTATCAGGTACAGTGATTTACTAAAGCTGGGGGGATGTATATGGGATTACAGTAATTACTAAGGCTGGGGCTTTATATAGGATACAGTATATACTAAGCTGGGGGGATGTATATCAGGTTACAGTATATTACTAAGCTGGGGGGATGTATAGGGGATAGTATATTATAAGGTGGGGGGGGGATGTATATGGGAAACAGTAATTACTTAAGCTGGGGGGGGGGGATTGTATATGGGATACAGATATTACTAAGTAGCTGCAGGGGATGTAATAGGGGTACAGAATACTACTAGCTGCAGGGGCTGTATATGGGTACAGGATATTACTAAGCTGGGGTGAGGTATATCAGGTACAGTATATTACTAGCTGGGGGGATGTATATGGGATAAGTATATTACGAAGCTGGGGGGATGATATATGGGAGACAGTATATGTACTAAGCGTGGGGCTGTATATGGTGGTACAGTTAATTATAAGCTGGGGGTGTATTGGGCTACAGATATTATCTAAGCGGGGGGATTTATATGGATACAGTATATACTAAGATGGGGATGTATATCAGGTACAGTATATTACTAACTGGGGGGATGTTATCTGGGATACAGTCTATTACTAAGCTGTGGGGACTGTATATGGGGTTACAGTATATTACTAAGTGGTGGGTTGTAGATGGAGGATACAGTTAATTACTAAGCTGGGGGGATGTATATGGGGATACAGTTATATTACGAAGCTGGGGCCTGGTATATGGTTACAGTAAAATTTACTAGCGGGGGGATGTTATGGGGTACGGTATATTACTAAGGCTGGGGGGCTGTATATAGGATACAGTATATACGAAGCTTGGGGGGCTGTATATGGGATACAGTATATTACAAGCTGGGGCTGTATATGGGGTTACAGTATATACTAATGCTGGGGGGATGGATATGCGGATACAGATATTACTAAGCTGGGGGGTGTATATGGGATACAGTATATTACTAAGTCGGGGAGGCTGTCTAGGGGATTACAGTATATTACTAAGCTGGGGGGTGTTAGGGAAGATACAGTATATTACTATAAGTGGAGGGATGTATATGGATTACAGTATATTACTAAGCTGGGGGTGTATATGGATACAGTATATACTAAGCTGGGGGGTGTATATATGGGGTAAACAGTCTCTTACTAGCTGGTTGGGGATGATAGGGATACAGTATATTACTAAGCGGGGGGAGGTAATGTTATGGGATACAGTAGATTTCTAAGTGGGGGGCTTGGATATGGGATACAGCTATATTACTAAGTGGGGGGCTGTATATGGGATACATTATATTTACTTAAGGGGGGTTGATATGGGAACAGTAGATACTAAGCTGGGGGATGTATATGGGATACAGTATATTACTAAGCTGGGGGGTGATATGCGGATACAGTAATTATATTACTAAGCTGGGGGGTGTATATGGGGACAGATATTACTAAGCTGGAGGGGGATTGGAAGGGGATGTAATGGATACAGTCTATTACTAAAGTGGGGGCGGATGTATATGGGAACAGTTTTATTTTAGCTGGGCGGCTGTTATATGATACAGTATATTACGAAGCTGGGGGGCTGTATATGGGATACGTATATACTAAGCTTGGGGGGGATGTATATGGGATACAGTATATTACTACGATGGGGGGGCTTGATATATGTGGGCAAGATTTTATCCCTTTATAATGAAGGAGTTTTTATGTGGGTAGCATGCGGACAGTTGTGTTGTGAGGAGTGTATATATTATTTAGGAGCACAGTGCTGTTATCAGGAGACTTTATAGTAAGTGACCTGTGGTATTTAGGGACGCAGGGTGGAGATGATGCACGGAGCGAAGATATCCGGCCATGAATCAGCAGTGATACGTATGGATTGGAGAACCCGGAATAAGTCCTCCTGAGGGAAGAGATTGTCATCTAAAGGTTACTAGATGGCATAATGCTTCTTAGATCTGTGGTCAGTCACACAGGTCAGGGAGCTGTATGTAGGAATGTTACTTGTTAATAATTAAAGTTTATAGGATACTTAACAGGAGCGGGGGGGGGGGGCAGAATTTTAATATTCGCCTCAGGCCAGCAAAATATGCTAGAATAGGCCCTGGAGGACGTTCATGTAAATAAGAGACTTTCTATCTACTTGGTCTTTATAGGGCAGTGGTGGCGAACCTATGGCGCAGGGTGCAGAGCGGCACTCAGAGCTTTCTTTTGTGGGCACCGGGCCAATCCCCCAGCATCACAGACAGAGACTCAAAGAATCTTCCTGCAGTTCCAAGCAATTAAAAGATGTCTGCTTTAGTCATATTTTGATACTTACTTCGCTACTGGGAGTAGGAAAGGGGGAGAATTAGAAAGAGTCTAATTTTTGGAGGCCTTCCTGGCCCCACGATTCTTGTGTACAAGAGGGACACTGGAAAGAAGCTAAAATGATGCAAATTTTCCATCTTCTCTTGTTTTCTGTCTCTCAGGAGGACAAAAGATGAGAGTTGTTGAACCGGGAAGAAGTAAGTTACTGCTTTAATTTTTGGCTGGCACCCCACAATAAATAAGGGGTTTTGGATTGCAGTTTGGGCACTCGGCCGCTAAAAGGTTCCCATCACGTTATAGGGGACTGTAAATGTTTAATCAGGAAAATCTGAAGAAAATCTTAAAAATAGTATATAATAAAAAATAGCTACTAAACCCTTAAACAACGATATCTA
This sequence comes from Engystomops pustulosus, assembly GCA_019512145.1. Taxonomy (NCBI): domain Eukaryota; kingdom Metazoa; phylum Chordata; class Amphibia; order Anura; family Leptodactylidae; genus Engystomops; species Engystomops pustulosus. The sequence continues at coordinate 17,228,172 of CM033643.1, forward strand.
TATACTAAATGTTAGAAAAACAATCTTTCTTTGCGTTCTGAAAAGTAGAAAAAAAAATTCCTCTAGAATAAAGAAATACAAAAAAAAATTAAAAGGACTATAAAAACACACACGCCCTCTATTCTTTTAATTATACATAACACTGATACTATAAATAAGGACCTTGTAACTAATGAACTAAAATCTCAATTAACAATGATTCTAATTTTACCCAAACTTTGAGTCTCTCTCGGCCCCGATCGTTGCTTGATATATATTTTATTTTTGCCAACTGATAATCAGCCAATCAGTGCAACAATTTCTCATTATCATTTTACTAAAGAAAGCAATCCCATTAAGCACTTGTCAGGATGCGACTATGCCGTATTAGCAAAATTAAATTGACCTTTGCCCTGGCCGAGGAGTAGTAATTTCAACGGAGAGAAAACAGCCTTAAGAAATGATTCCAACATTTTTCGGATGATCATAATAATAGAGCTTCCGACGTTGTTGTGTTAATCCATTGTCGACATCTTTCATTAATGCTCCCGAAGACGTGGCAGCAAATCAAGAAGATGATTTTATTTCTCTGTCTTACTTTTTATACACTGTATTGCAACACCACCTGTGTGTGCCGAAAACTTCTAGAAACGGTTCAAGTTGATCTATACAAATTACAAAAAATCGTCTCTGCACAGACTGTGGATGTGCCCGAGATCATTCTGCAGCCGTTCCAAAGATCAAGGTTTTCTACCGCAATTGGACTGCAGCAGAGGGGCAGAGCTCATTCTTTGCTTCCGAAAAGGAATTTTACTCTGGAATCCACACAGATAAAAACGATTCTGTGGTTCAAAAATTGCCCACAAAAAGATAGGATACTTCTACTGCAGGGTCAGGAACCTTTTGGCTGAGAGAGCCATGAACGCTCAATATTTTAAAATGTTAAAGCTGTACCACATGCACAATGCCCCCATTAGACAGGTAGTCCCGGTGTCACAGGTGCCCTGCGATCATACGTCCGGGCGCGGAAGACCGTGACCTCTCATGCGGGTGCCCCTTTCCGAGGTCACTCCCCTCTCCATATAACTGCTTCCGCCCAGGCTGGCAGCGTGCACGTGGAGATAGTAGTAGTAATAGCACATCCCCTAGTATTTTGGTTGCCACAGCACATAATCCCAGTATATAGGTAGCCACAGCAAATGCCCCAAGAGATAGGTAGTCACAGCAAATGCCCCCTGGTAGATTGGTAGTCACAGACAAAAAAAAAAAGAATTCACACCTGCACTCCTGCAGCCGCGTCCTCATCGCTCCCACGCTCTTCTCTTTGACCCAGGCTTAGACGATGGCAGAGATGGCGCGGGTAGTAAAAGGACGTAGGCATGGTAACATCGTGCGTTGCCAGTATCAGTGTAGAACACACAGCAGCCATCACTATTATAAGATCTGCCTGAGAGCCGATCAGCCACAAAAGAGCCACATCTGGCTCACGAGCCATGGTTCCACATCCACTGCTACATACTTAAGGCTAAGTTTCCCTCTAGCCCACTAACATTTTATATAGGAATTTAAGTATCAGTGGCAGTTCCTTAATAGTATAAAGTAGGACGAAGAACCTTTTTAGAATTGCTAAGCTTCTATAATGTGAGGCATTACCTATAGAGTGGCGTAGGTTGCTTTAAGATGGTGTTAACCCAGGACTTTAACTACCCTATGCCCCCCCCCCCCAATAGTGTCTAATTGATCCAACCAGCATCTCACTGCGGCTGCAAAGTCGAGTTCTCTGCAATCGCAGTACTCCTCTCAGAGGAGTTCGCAGCACGAACTGCTCCTTGTGTGAGAGCTGCTAGAGTGATCGAGGCTCTGACGGCTGGGTGGAGGGGGAGTGGGTGGAAGAAAAGGGTCCTAAGAGGGGGAGAAATAGCTGCTGTTTGAGAAGGATGAGAGGAGACCGCAGAGGGACGTATTCGGGGAGGAAGAGTTTGATGCGAAACCGGAAAGAATAAGGGGTCCAGAACCGGAGAGAGGACTTTAGGAAAGGGGCTAGGATTCGGGCTGATGTAGAAGTAAAGATGTGGTAAGTACGGGTGGCTAGTAGGGTAGATTAGCGAGGAGGCAATCAGACTATTTTCCGCATAACTTGTTCGAATTCACGTTTCTAGATCTCGCTTATGTCCTCTAGCTGTCACATGCACTCAACAGAACGACCACAAAGGCGACTCTTATAGCCAAGCTCTGTCTCGCTTTGGTGGGTATATAAGACTTGTACTTAATTTAGTCATTGATGGGGACATCGAAGAATTTGATAAGCCAGCAAATTGAAAAAATGGGGGTTATACTAGATAATTAATGGAAAACCGGATACTTTTGATCATAAAAACATTAAAATTAAGTTGCTGAAATGGGAACACCCCTTTAAGGACACCAACTACAGCAGACCCCTAGTTACAGATGGACCTCTATACCCATTATGATCTCTGGATGCTTTACTTTAGTCCAGGCTGCAATGTGTTCCCATTACAGCAAAAAATTAAATCAAAAATCTGTGCCACTGGCACAAAAAATAATTTTTATCTGGAGCTACAATTACATAAAAATTTACTTGTTCAACTTACATGAAATTCAAACTCAAGAACACAAAATAAAGAACCTCTTGTATGTAACCTGGGGACTGTCTGTATATTCAGGCCCTGTAAAGCATTAAACACTGCAAATAATAGGGCTCTAGGCCCAAAACACAGGGCTGAGGAAGCCATAGTGAGTGTATGAGCCAATCAGGGTCGGCCAGGTTTCAGAGCCTCAGTGGGGCCCGTTTCAGTGAACTCACATGGCAGCATAAAAATTCAGAGCAAAACAGTCTCTGTTCCCTAATATTCCTAGTTTTCACCCAAACAGCCCCCTCACAGTTATTTATATAAACAATCATGGTTATTATATACAGTCCCCCCTTACCATTCATATATAAGCCTTATGTGGGCCCCCGAGCATCTCTGGACCCTGGCACTTGCCCGGGTATGCCCAGTCCTGGCGCCGGCCCGGAGCATAGCAATGTATGGGGGTGAGTAGACACAAAAATGCAAAGGCTTATATAAATACTAGACTGTAGCTCCCGGAATTGCCTGGGATGGTAAATAACTGCTCTTAACTACAACAAAATAGAATTGGTTACAAAAATATTTTATATGTACTATAGACTGTCTCGACTGTCTCTTTCAGTGACTGTCACTGCATCCTCTTTCAGTGACTGTTGCACTGGCAGTCTCTTTCAGTACTGTATGTCGCCACAGCCTCATTTCAGTGACTGTTTGTCACCGCCCACTTCTCATTCCAGGGACCTGTCTGTCGCCGGCAGTATCTTCAGTGGCCATCTGTCGGATGGCAGTTCATCAGTGACTGTTCGTTGCCGCCAGTCTTTCAGTGATGTCGCGACATCTCTTCACTGACTGTCTGTCCGCAGTCTCTTGGACTGTCGTCACCTGCAGTCTCTTTCAGTGACTTGCTGTATGCACTTTTTGTGCAGGAAGTGCGTCGCGCAGTCTCTCTCAGTGTTGCGGTCGCCGGTAGGGCTATTTCAGTGACTGTTTGTTGCCGACATTCTCTTTCAGTGACTGTCTGTTGCTGGATTTTGGAAAGTGCGGGCCGAAAATCTGGCTGAAAGCCGAGTCATCTGTTTCCTGAGTCACAGGAAACAATTTTGCAAAATTGGTGATTGTAAATGCGATCCTTTAGCGTCCATACACTCACACATACACACACAGACACATACAATCAGCTTTAATATTAGATGTCTGCATGAGGGTTTGTTGCGAAGGAAATTCAGTACAGAAGATCAATACATAAGTAGCATCAATGGGCTCCCAATAGGCCACCTACACACGGGTCCGATAACATGTGGATTTTAGTGCAGGGGATAACAGTACAATACAGCAAAACAAGTACAGGAGCCACGACTTACAACAATCTGATTTACGAACGACCCTAGTTACAAAAATGGTCCTCACCTGCACGATGACGCGCTGAGGACCCCGTTTCTATCTAGACTTGACCAGTCTCATAAGATCGCGGTCGCGTTATACCCAGCGGCTATGTTGTTTATGAGCACGAAAGGCTTACAAGCCACTGATGTGAACGGGCCCGCGATCTTAGATCCAACTTACATACAAATTCGGTACAAACCTACAGTCCACTATTTTACGTAACCCGGGGATGCCTGTTAGCAGCATTACACAAATCCCTTTGCACAGCTGCAGGGAGGATTTAGAATCCGCAGAATTCGATCGCTGCCGATTTGGAAATTCAACCTTTGCTAATTTTTTTTACTTCCAATGTTAGAATGATTCTTTTTGAAAGTGTGTTCTTCTGAGAATATTTATTTGCTTTTGGACTTTTATTAGAACCACTTGAGGGATGTATGAGTTTGTTCATTTTTCCAATTAAAAAAAAACTTTAATTTGACTTTTATCCTGTTAAACCAATGATGTATTTCTAAAACATCTGTTTAAGGAGGGCAGGAGGCCGATTCTCAATCCTGTCCCTCAGTCCTTCTAGAATAGGCCTATCAGTTCACTCCTATTAGGCAAGCCAGGGAGAAGTCTGGACATACGGAGCAGAGTTTGTCACCATAAGTACTAGAAGACCTTCCGCTTGTACGGTACGTGGGAAAAAAAATCCAAATGCAGTGAAATTGGTGAAAAAAAAGATTTGCAGCGATTTCTGTGGGTTGGATTTTCGGCTTTCACTGGTGCGCACAACAATGACAGGGTTATTCATTCTTCGGTTGGCGTGATTTCGGGATACCAAATTGGATAGGTTATAATGTTTACAAAAATTCAAAACCCCAGTACAAAAAAAAGTCTTCATTTGCCATTTCTGGCGCGTGTAAATTTTCATACGTTTTCAGTGTACGGACGGAGTTGGGTGGTGCAAATTTTTACGACATTGTGTACATTTTCAGGACTATACAGAATTTGATCATTTTTATAGAATTTTTTATATTTTTCAAAATGGCTAAATAGTGGCATTTTTCAACTTTTTCGAGCTATTTTCCACTACGGTGTTAATGATGCAATGGCATTGATTATATTGATAATTGGACGTTTGGGAACGTGGTGATACTGAGTTTATGAATTTATCAGGTATTTATATGTATATAAGTTCTATTTGAGTTTTAGGTTTTTTTAAATTACATTTGTTACTTATTTTATTTATTTTTTATATACTTTTCAGACCCCCTAGTATGGCAGTACTATATAGGGATTTTCCAATCATCATTACAATATGCAAATTGAATTTGCCACACATAAGAAATGGTGTGAAACAAGACAGGCCTTGGGTCTTTGTGGACCGAGCTGTCAATAGCAACCAATGAGTCCACGAGGGGCCGCTATGGAGAAGAGTATGCGGGGAGTGAGCGCCCGAGGTAAGTATAAATATTATGGGGCAGGCAGTGGTAGTGGTTAGAATTACAGCCTGTGCAGCGCGGGTACCTGGGTTCATATCCAGGGTCAATATCTGCAAAGAGTTTTGTTCTATGTTTGCGTGGTTTCCTAGGTCCTCGGTTTACTCCACCCACTCCAAAAATACTGGTAGATTGTAGCCCCATGGGGACAGGGACTGATGGCAAACTCTGGAAATCTGTGTGCGCTGTAAAAAAAATTAAATAATTTTTTAGAATCTCGCTTATAAGCCGCACAAAAATGTGCTATAAACTCCGGCTTATACTGAAGATATACAGTATCCTCTAGTATGATGACTCTGTATGATAAACATGACAGGGGTAATTCTTGTACATTACATTTGCACTTCCAGCCTTGTATAAAACTTTCTCCAGGATGGGAGCCATGGGACTTGCGAGGCTCGACACCGGTGTTAGTAATCCCATTATTGTTAGCGTTAGTAATGGCTGGCAGCTCCTGCCACTGTCAGAGTCCAGAAAAAAGATTAATGTAGTATAATAGGGTGATCTTCTAGAACGCACTCTCATTCAATCTCTTCTGCGGAGACAGCCAAAGAGTGATGTCATGTAAAATGCTGAATGCAGGAATTAGGAATGCATCAACAGATGGGGAGAGAGCTTTGTACGGTACTGGCGTCACTTTTTTAATCATCTAACAGCTATCAAAATATCCACATAGTTATTGAATGTCATTGTATGAAATAGACACTGCACAGACCATACACGGGTGCAAAAATGTAGTCATTTTTCTAGTGATAATGGCCCATAATAGTATGGATGAGAGGATCGGGAACCTGAATTTCAAACAGCGTTTTTGGGTCTGGGTCCTAGACAAAAACCGCATAAAACCCCCCCCAGTTAAACACATGATCAGTGCTGGCAAAGTCGCCAGAGGCATAAGAGATCAATGGGGTGGTCATGGTGGCTCAGTGGTTAGCACTACAAGCCTGCAGCGCTGGGCGGGTCATGATCACAGTCCATCCAGTCACATCTGCAAAGAGTTTGTAGTTTCTCCATGTTTGTGTGGGTATTCTCCGGTCCTCCAGTTTCCTCCACATCCTAAACATACTGTAGGTTGAAAAATTGTGAGCCCCATGGGGACACGACTGATTTTGGAAAAATCTGTGCAGCGCTGGGGGTTTTAGCCACAACTGGACCAAACCTCCAATGTAGACTGACCGAGCGAAAAAGCTGTTTGTGTTTGAATCCACTCAACACTATCCATAATCGGGTCAGATTTTACCATAATGCTACACTATGAATGGGATTTGGGCACACAGAGATTGTGGGGGCAAGACCATACGTGGATGCTGATGACAGTTTGAAGAAGGGGAGCTTAAGAGGACCCTCAGACATCACTTATCACTTGGGATTAGTGTTCTATACCTGGTTATACTGCTGTAGAAGTTGTGAAATGTTTGATATCTGACCAATAGTGGAGAATCAGGGCTCACGGACACGGCTGGATGGCGGCTCCACCTCATACAAAGCCATATGTAATGCTGCTGCAATAGAGACCCATGAGACCATGAGACCAGTGGGGTGAATGTACACTCTATGACCCACTGATTTTTTTGTGTGGCAATGGAATTGTATAAATGAAATGTAAAAATTTCACTGCATAGACTGACAGCAGTGTGAATTTTCTCCGCAGATTTCTGCATTATTTTTATTCGATAAATTACTGCCAGATCCAGTCAGTTCTGTTAGATTCCATCCGAACAAAAAAATATTGAAACTGTCTCTATGCGTACAATACTCACAAAGGTTGTATACCTCCCTCCTAGGAGAAAAAAAAAGGGGGTTACCTCACAATTGGGAGGAAAAAAGGATCGACTAAGCAGCACACACACTAGCCATGCTTTACTATACATTACACACAGACATGAGCAGGGGGAGGAAAGGGGAGGGGTAACAGGGGTGACATCACTGCCTCTGACCATGTGACCAGCCTCATTTACATAATAAAGAATAGATGATTTTGCAATGAATAATGTATGAAATAACTAGATAAAGGCTGGGATGGGATCCTTGTGAGCTGCTTTAACAGGTAGAGGTGACAGGACAAGTGACACAGACCTGATGACAGGTGTCCTTTAATTCCCTTCTTCAGGTTTATGGTGCAGCTAATTAATGAAACATGAAACATTCATTTATAGCTGCTACATTTATGGAAATAACAGAAAGAAAACCTTTTACACCTAATACCTTGTATTTAGAAACAATTGTTGCAGCGTTTTTACGGATTTGTATGTTTTTTTTAACATTTTTAATACAATATTTGCTGTGTTCTTGTTGCCATAGTAGTAATGCTCCAAAATGTAGCATTTGTATATCCAATATAAGTAAAACTTATCAAAACAACTAAGATTCTAACACAAACATAACAATAATTTTCCTTTTTCAAATTCAAGTCCGGTTTTATCAAGTTTTAATCCAAGTTATAGTTTTACCGTCTTTATTATTAGATTCATTTAGAAAGCTGCTGCTTCTTTCTACTATTTCCAATTTCTATAGATTTTTCTTAATACCAAAATTTATTAAAATAAAGTGAAGATCGACATTTTCTGGCACCTGTAAGGGTTCATTCACATGCGGTATGCCCGCCATGTGCTGGAGAGGAGGAGGAGGTGGCCCCTCCCCCCTCCATAGAAAACAGCGGCGCTGTTTTAGCGGTGTGCGGCCCGGATCGGTGCCACACATGTGTGGCACCGTGACCCCGCCGTGCCGCTATTGCCGTCTATGGGGACGTACATCCCCGCAGACGGCCATGTGAATAAGCCCTAACTTTGTGTATACAGTGATGTATAATGGGCCATTTTTGTAGGATAAGCTGTAATAATAATTATAATAATTCCTTTATTTATATGGTGCACACAGATTATGCAGCGCTGCACAGAGCTTGTCATATCATCCCTGTCCCCAATGGGGCTCACAATCTAATCAACCTACCAGTATGTTTTAGAGTGTGGGAGGAAACCGGAGGATACCCACGCAAACACCGAGAGAACGTACAAACTCTCTGGATGGGACTTGAACCCAGGACCTCAGAACTGCAAGGATGTAGTGCTAATCACTGAGCCACCGTGCTGCCAATAGTAGCGATTTCTACTGTAGTTTCCATAGGTTCCCTTTTAGAAAATGTATAGCCTTTTGATCAACTTTTATTTAAACTTTATTTTAATGGAAAACCAGCGTGACATTGGTGATTATTTTCTGTTATATTGTTTACCTTATGTCATCAATATTTACATATTTTAATAGCAACGGCATTTACGGATGTGGGGACTTCTAATGTCCCAAAATTTTTCCCCAATCCCCAATTTTACACTGAAAACTGAAATAAATTCTCGCTTTTTGATTAGGACGGGAGGTTTGCATACAGTCTGCTTCTAGTTGATCTATACTGGGAATAAGGTGTAGAGGAATTTTAACCAACAATCATATTTGATAAGCTTTGACATTGAGCAGCTCTGCAAGTAATGATTAGTACTAGCCTGGGAAACATGAACGTCTGACATAGATGAGATCAGAATTGTCCCTTGGAGGACTGGCAGCTGCGTCTTGGTTGATTAATCCCCTTCACCCAAGACATGATGGAGCTGCTCAGTATTTAATTGGGATATCAGAATGTTAATCCATTTCCAACAAGAGCGTTAGCTACTTTTTTATTTCACATATTAGCCTCATCATTCATTTTTTTAATCCTCTATACTCTGTAGGAATTCGGTTGTATTCAGATACCCTTTGAACTTCTGACATGTCAAAGACTTGTGAATATATTGAGGTTTCATCAGGGCTCATGCTCCCTTAAGAGGGATTAACATGGATGTATGAGGATGGCACCTCATGATACAGAGACCCTTTTCTTTTAGAAAAGCCATTTTGTTCTTATTCGTCTGTTTTCTTAATGTGGGTTAATAATCCGCAGCCAGGAATGTTATAGTCCAACCAACAATACGACCATTGGGTGGAATAAGGAAAATGTAAGATTGAAACTTCTCAAAGCCAAAAGCCTTAACACGTCAGCAGCCTGATGTCGCTAGAACATTTCTGTGATCCACCAGTTTCTTTTTCAGTCCAACTGAAAACCTCCTCCAAACATCAGGGAAAATCCCCAAAATGACAAACAAATATTGTTTTTTATTAAAAAAAGTCCTGACAATCCCCTAAAATTTTGCAATCTGTAGGTCATAAATAGTAGAGAGGGGTTATTATATACAGTAAAATCCCAATATCCGCAGGTTCTCATGAGGCAGTATTACAGGAGGGGGGGGGGGGGGGGGGGGGATATAGAACATTTTCTTCTAGGGATTTTCAAGGAATATGAAAAAACCCTTCAGGGGACTGGGTGGCGATGACATTCCTGGGAGGTCACAGAACCTGCTTCAGCTAATGAGGGCTTCCTTCGGGTTTTCCCGAATATTTTCGTTTTGCACCGACTTGCCCCAGGGTTTTGGCGCACGCGATTGGATTGTGGCGCATCGGCGCTGGCTTGCATGCAACAGAAATCGGGGGGCGTGGCCGCCGGAGAACCTGATAGATTCGGACAAACAGCGAAATTTAAAAAACTAAATGTGTCGCAAGTTCACACACTTACATGCACCAGGAAGAAGTAGTCGCTTGACGTGCGCTTACCTGCACCCACGATAGGATGGTGAACTTCAGTGCACTCCGATGAACTTCAGCGCAGCAGCGACACCTGGTGAACTTCGGAGGAACTACCTTAGTGAATCCCGGTAGAACCCGAATCCTCCGCAGAGAACGCGCAGCTGGATCACGAATGGGCCGGGTAAGTAAATCTGCCCCAATAGTTCTGATCTACACGTTTCGGCTAAAAAGTCAAAATGTGTAGATCAGAACCTATTGGGGGTCATTTACTAAGGGCCCGATTCGCGTCTTCCTGACATGTTACCCGAATATTTCCGTTTTGCTCCGATTTTCCCCGTATTGCCCCTGGATTTTGGCAAACGCGATCGGATTGTGGCACATCGGCGCTGGCATGCACGCGACGGAAATTAGGGGGCGTGGCCGAACGAAAACCCGACGGATTCGGAAAAACCGCCGCATTAAGCGGGACTTGCGCTTACCTTCACTAGGCATAGGCCGGTGAATTTCAGGGAATTCCGGCGGGCCTTGGGGAACTTCAGCGCAGCAGCGACATCTGGTGGATGGCGGAGGAACTACCTTAGTGAATCGCCGGAAGACCCGAATCCACCGCACAGAACACGCCGCTGGATCGCGAATGGGCCGGGTAAGTAAATCTGCCCCATTGTGTTTTACCCGATGTACATCCATGCTGTATGCTGAATAAAGAAAAGTTGATTTTATAAAGACCAAGGAGCCTGCGCTGGAGTTTTCTTCCATTTTCTTCTTTGCAAGTATATGCCTTTGCCTTCCGAGCGCGGTGGGAGAAGTTTCGAGCTGACTACTGTGGGAGTTTAAGTTTGTGTCAAGTATAGTAGGAACAGTCAATAAATCCTGATTTAATAACGGTAAGTACCGTATATACTCGTGTATAAGCCGAGTTTTTCAGCACAAAAAATTTGCTGAAAAACGTCCCCTCGCCTTATACACGGGTCTATTACCAAAAAAAAAATTACCCACTTTACCAGCAGCCCCTAGTAGTATACAGCAGCCCCATGTAGTATACAGCAGCCCATGTAGTATACAGCAAGCCCCTACTAGTATACAGCAGCCCCTAGTAGTATACAGCAGCCTGCCCCACGCCCTTAAAAAAATAAACTTAAATATCACCCTCCGATGTCGCGCGGCTTACCGATGTCCCCGATTTCAGCTTCTTTCCATCTTCTTCTTCTCGCGGCTCTCTCTCTCTTCCGCATGGACGCGCCCAGTTTTTCTTCTAGCAGGCGCATACATGACGCGGCCGTGCTGAGTCATAGTATCCGCGGCCACGAAGAAAACATGGCCACGTCATGCCGGAAGAAAGAGAGAAAGAAGAGGAGCCGCGGAGAAGAAAGAAGAGAGGGACGCGCTGACATCGAGGGTGAGTATTTAAGTTATTTTTAAGTCCAACCCAACATGACGACCATTGGTGGGAATAAGGAACAGGTCGAGACAGAAAAATCTCAAGCCAAAAGCTTAACACATCAGCAGCTTGTTCGCTAGAAACATTTCTGTGATCCACCAGTGTTTTTTTCAGTCCAACTGAAAACCTCCTCCAAACATCGGGAAAATCCCCAAAATGACAAACAAATATTTTTTTTATTAAAAAAAGTCCTGACAATCCCCTAAAATTTGCAATCGGTAGGAATAATAGTGAGAGGGGTTATTATATTACAGTAAAATCCCATATCGCACAGGTCTCATGAGGCAGTAGTACAGGAGGGGGGGGGGGTGGGGGGGATATAAGAACATTTCTTCTAGGATTTTCAAGAGGAATATGAAAAAACCCTCAGGGGACTGGGTGGCGATGACATTCTGGAGGTCACAGAACCTGCTTCAGCTAAGAGGGCTCTTCGGGTTTTCCCGATATTTTCGTTTTGCCACCGACTTGCCCCAGGGTTTGGCGACACGCGATTGGATTGTGGCGCATCGCGCTGGCTGCATGCAACAGAAATGGGGGGCGTGGCCGCCGGAGAAACTGATAGATTCGGACAAACAGCGAAAATTTAAAAAACTAAATGTGTCGCAGTCACACACTTACATGCACCAGGAAGAAGTAGTCGCTTGACGTGCGCTTACCTGCACCCACGATAGGATGGTGAACTTCAATGCTCCGATGAACTTCAGCGCAGCAGCGACACCTGGTGAACTTCGGAGGAACTACCTTAGTGAATCCCGGTGAACCGAATCCTCCGCAGAGAACGCGCAGCTGGATCACGAATGGGCCGGGTAAGTATCTGCCCCATAGTTCTGATCTAACGTTCGGCTAAAAAGTCAAAATGTGTAGATCAGAATCTATTGGGGGTCATTTACTAAGGGCGATTCGCGTCTTCCTGACATGTTACCCGAATATTTCCGTTTTGCTCCCGATTTTCCCCGTATTGCCCTGGATTTTTGGCAAACGCGATCGATTGTGGCACATCGGCGCTGGCATGCACGCGACGGAAAATTAGGGGGCGTGGCCGACGAAAAACCCGACGGATTCGGAAAAACCGCCGCCTAGCGGGACTTGCGCTTACCTTACTAGGCATAGGCCGGTGAATTTCAGGGAATTCCGGCGGGCCTGGGGAACTTCAGCGCAGCAGCGAATTGGTGGATGGCGGAGGAACTACCTTAGTGAATCGCCGGAAGCACCGAATCCACCGCCACGAACACGCCGTGGATCGCGAATGGCCCGGGTAAGGTAAATCTGCCCCATTGTGTTTTACCCGAAGTAACATCCATGCTGTATGCTAATAAAGAAAAGTTGATTTTATAAAGACCAGGAGCCTGCGCTGGAGGTTCTTCCATTCTTCTTTGCAAGTATATGCCTTTGCCTCCGAGCGCGGTGGGAGAAGTTTCGAGCTGACATGTGGGAGTTTAAGTTTGTGTCAAGGATAGTAGGAACAGTCAATAAATCCTGATTTTAACGGTAAGTACCGTATATACTAGTGATAAGCCGAGTTTTTCAGCACAAAAATTGCTGAAAAACGTCCCTCGCCTTATACACGGGTCTATTACCAAAAAAAAAAATTACCCACTTAAAAAAAATTAACTTAAATATCACCCTTGATGTCAGCGCGTCCGTCTCTTTCTTCTCCGCGGCTCCTCTTTACTTTCTCCTTCTTGGCATGGACGTGGCCAGTTTTCTTCGTGGGGCCGCGGATACTATGACGTCCAGCAGCGGCCGCGTATAGTATGCGCCTGCTAGAAGGAAAAACATGGGCGCGGTCCATGCGGAGAAGAGAGAGAGAGAGGAGCCGGGAGAAGAAAGAAGATGGGAACGAAGCTGAAACGGGGACATCGGTAACCGCGCTGAAATCGGAGGGTGAGTATTTAAGTTTATTTTTTTAAGGGCTGGGGGCAGGCTGCTGTATACTACTAGGGGCTGCTGATTACTAGTAGGGCTTGCTGTATAATACAGGGGCTTGCTGTATACTACATGGGGGCTGCTGTATACTACTAGGGGCTGCTGTATACTACTAGGGGATGCTGTATAATACATGGGGGCTACTGTATACTACTGGGGGCTGCTGTATACTACTAGGGGCTGCTGTATTTTTCTGGGGCTGGCAAGCTGTATACTACTGGGGGTGGCAGGCTGTATTACTATTGGGGCTGACAGGCTGTATACTACTGGGGGCTGGCAGGCTGTTACAACTGGGGGCTGGAGGCTGATACTACTGCGGGGTTTGACCAATGCATTCCCACCCCCTCGGCTTATACTCGAGTCAGTAGTTTTTCCCAGTTTTTGGTGTAAAATTAGGGGTCTCGGTTAACTCGGGTTAGCTTATACTCGAGTATATACGGTAATAGGTTATTCATAAACGGTTAATAGAGTTAAAATTCAGGGATGCAAATCAAATAACTTCCTTGTAAATACATTTATAATGACTTCTACAACAAGAACGAAAATTCCTACAACCTGTGCACAACTTTGTCTAGGAGGTTTCCATGAGTCTACGAGAAGAGGCTGCTCAATAGTCAGAAGTGTTGTACAATCAGTCATCTTTAAAATTACGGCTACGAGCCACACGTCAAGTATTCCTCTGTTACTGAAATCTGGCAGGGCCCATCCATTCAGCTTTCTGGAATTTCTTTAGGTTAGTAGGGTAAGATCTATGGATAATAACTGATCAATGTCAGCATGTAGGTGGAAAAAAAATGAATATTTAATTATCATATTATGAATGTATATTATCTTATTACTTCCGTATTATATTAGTTAATCATTTTTAGGATAGTGCATGGTAAGTTCCCATTATATTCCCTTATAAAGTAAGAAACAAACCACTATTTTTGTGTAGCTTTTCAAAGTTGTCTAGGGTTGGTACCACAAGAATATGTTATCCGTGAAAATAGACTTTATCTGGACGGATGTTACAGACCCCCAGTTTAAGGACCTGAGGACACATGTATCACACTTTTAGCTCGCTTTTTCTTTTTCTTGAGACTTTTCATGGCGCTTGTGTCATTGCGACTATTTTTGCGCCTAAAACAGTTCCTTTCCAAGTTCGCCATGTCTAGATTCTGCAGTGTTCCCTCCAGACCGAACTCTTGTCTTCTCACCATCCACTAACAGGCCTACCTAACCTTTCCATATTAATCTGTGTGGGTTCACAAAACCCCAAGCAGCAGGCCCGCTGTTTTGGGGTTGTGCTGGACTCGACCTCTCCTTTGAGCCACCACATTCAATCTCTGCTCGCTCTTGCTGGATGCATCTCAGAAACATCTCTAGAATCCACCCATTTCTTACATTTGACCTGTAAAATGCTAATGTTGCTCTGAGTTCACTTCGTCTGACTATTGTAACTCTTACTAAACGGTCTTTCAGACTAAACGCTACACGGATGCCTGCAGTTCATGCCAGTCACTGCACTGGCTTCCTGTCTCCTTCGAATACAGTTTAAAATAATAACCCTATCCACCAAAGCTCTGTATAATGCTGCACCCCCTACCTCTCCTCTCTATCTCAGTCTATCGCAACTCGTGCTACTAGATCCGCCAGGATCTAAGATAACCTCTACCCTAGTGCGGACCTCCACTCGCGGTCTCCAAGACTTCTCTAGAGCTGCACCCTTCTATGGAATGCTCTGGCCTGGACTATCAGACTAACACACAACCTCCAAAGTTTCAAAAATGCTCTTAAAACCCATTTCTTCAGCAAGCCTATAACACTCGCTAACTGAATGACGCTTTAACACTCTTTTTTTTTTTTACTAACCCGTCCTGGTCCTCTCCCATCTGTATCCAGCAACCAGCAGGCCACCAGCTTCAGGCTTCTCGGAGTCCCATTCACCCGGACCTTGCATATAAGAGACGGCTGATGAATGGGTCAGCGACAGCATTCTATTATGATATTTTGTTCTATTCCCTTGAAGAATGGTGTGGAACCGTTAATATTATTTACCTCTTGTGTCACCCCACTCTTCCCCATAGATTGTAAGCTCTTGCAGTCAGGACCCACTCCTCCTTTGTTCCATACGAATGTTTGTGCTCTGTCATGTTCTATTATATTTGCATTGTCCCCTATGATTTGTAAAGCGCTACGGAATATGATGGCGCATTAAATATTATTATTATTTAGTATATCACCTT
The DNA here is from genome assembly GCA_019512145.1 of Engystomops pustulosus. Classification (NCBI taxonomy): domain Eukaryota; kingdom Metazoa; phylum Chordata; class Amphibia; order Anura; family Leptodactylidae; genus Engystomops; species Engystomops pustulosus. Next base: position 17,243,806 of record CM033643.1, read on the forward strand.
ACTACAGATGTGAAGTTGTGAATTTTTATAAAAATTTGCAAAAAAAAGTTGCAATTTTTTGCGCAAATCTAAGACTGCCCCTTGCCAGGCGTAATAATTATCTGGGGACTGTTTGCGACTTTGGTTTAAAAAGTGCCAAATTCACTACCGACCAACCCCACATGTATTAATAAGGAAAAACTGCTAGGAAAGCAAGAAAAGTCTCAAAAAACAAGACAGAAGAAGCCGGACTTATGATAATGTACCCTCTGTGGGTCCTAGTAATGTGAGTGGGGTCCTATTTTAGCTGCTAAAAAGAACAGTAGTCATGACCTCTTCTCCTCGCCATGCCCCCTATTGGGGGAAAAAAAAAATGGAAAAAACCTATTGTTCGCACCTTTTTCTACGCCAAAGTCATGTTCAAATGCCCGTCAGGTATCACTTGGACTATAGCTATAAATGAAAATTAACCTATGTAGCAGTTATCAAAACTTTGGTTATTTTTTGGATTGACAGGTCCTCCAGCCTCAACAAACAGCGCGGACTGTCCCACTAAACACCAGCGGATCCTCTGGTGACTCCAGGCTTTAACCCAAACATTGGATTGTCCAACTGGAGAACACCCACTTGAAAGCTACTGGGCTCTACTCCCTAGAGGTTCATGGAGGGGAGGCCCAAAGGATGATTTATCTGGTAGGCCCAAAGATCCCAGTCCCACATTGTCCCCAATAAGAAAAACATAGTCACATTATGGGGCAGATTTACTTACCCGTCCATTCGCGATCCAGCGGCGCGTTCTCTACGCTGGATTCGGGTCCGGCTGGGATTTATTAAGGTAGTTCCTCCGCTGTCCACCTGCTGCCGCTGAAAAGCATCGGAACGTGCTGGAATTCACCGAGCGGCTAGTGAAGGTAAGTGCAAGCTCTGCGACATATTTTTTTTTTAAATGCGGTGGTTTTTCCGAATCCGTCGGTTTTCGTTCGGCCCACGCCCCGATCCGATGCGCACCAATCCGATCGCGTGCGCCAAAATCCCAGGGCAATTCAGGGGAAATCGTGTGCAATCGGAAATATTTGGGTAACACGTCGGGAAAACGTGAATCGGGCCCTTAGTAAATGACTCCTATATGTTGCTATGTTTGTGAATAACATTGTTCATTAGATATGTTATGTTACTTATTTATCCCAAGGCACTATGTATCCCAGCAGTATTTTCCGGGGACTACAAGTGACAGCCACCCACACCCCACCCCCGGCCACAATGTTGTGATCCACGTTGGGCTGGGGAAACACAAAGGAGCAGTATTGTGACAAGACCAGTGGAGTAACACAACGGGCATTGACCGCAGAATAACCATTTAATTTGTCAAATTACTTCAGGTGCTCCATAATTATAGGCTGAGCGCGGCTTTTATCTGCACAGAAGTGTGCGCCGCTTTAACAGCTTTCACTATTGTAAAAAAAGAACATGGTAAAGAGATTATTAATCATATAGGTACATTAAGCTTTAAGGGAAGACAAGCCATGTAGCTAAGACGGCATTACAAATGACTCACACCATCCAGATAGAGGCAAGAATAATAGAGGCGGCGAGGATGCAGCTGCGTGTTGTGCTGTCACATAGGGCGACGGGAGAGGGATGGACAAGCAGGGAGGCAGCAGCAACTATGGCTTAGGATATCGAATTTTAGGGTTTAGGGAGCAGAAAATTGCAATTCTCAGACCCACATTTTATAGAGACAAACACCAGAAGATGCCCAGTGTTCAGAGGCATAGCTACCGGAGGGTGGGGAGACAGTGGCTCGGGGCCCCGGATTTTGAGGGGCCCATGAAGAGCTTTCAGTCTTTTGTGTCCCTAAGAGGAACACAGATATTGTGATATCAAGGGTCTAGAGCAGCCTACTCTCTCTAGTAATACATGAGCCGGCAACCAACACAGGCATTGCTATTGTATTACAGGTACTAGTATGTGTTTTTCTGTGTGTATGTGTTTTCTGTGTGTGCGTGTGTCTGTCTGTGTTTGCTGTTTGTATCTACATTAGTGATACACCTATTCTCTACGGCACCATATTTCAAACACTCTACACCCATCCTACACTACAATTAATCACAGCACTACTACACCGCACTCCTATCCTGTATAATAGGGCACAGCACTGCACTACTACTCCCATCCTCTATATATATGGGTACAGAACTGTACTACACTCCCACCCTCTATATTTTTGGGCACATCACTGTACTACAACACCCATATATATGGGTTGAGTACTGCATTACTACTACCCTGCGTTACATGAGCACGGCCACTACTTACTACTACTCCATCTCTGTATAAATATGGGTACAACACTGTACAACTATTCCCATTGTGTATATTTATGTATATTGATTGATAGCATGGTGCCCATTCTTATAGCGATGGAACAGAATGATGCGACAGAATAACATGGTTATGGATGGGTCATACCACAGATTTCCAAAACATTCTTAAAATCCCTCTACTATTGGAATCAATGGAAGGCCACGGGAAAAGGAAGCAACAGCTCTGGTCTCTCAAGCAGCGGCTCTCCACCACCATCAGCTCTCTATCAGTAGTGACTCTCCATCATCAGAAGCTCTCAGGAATCATCAGCAGGGATTCTCCATCAGCAGTGGCTCTCCACCACCTATGGATCTCAATCAGCATTGTCTCTCCATTAGCAGTGGCTCCCCCAAGGCAGTGACTTTCTGTCAGCAATGGTTCTCCATTAGCAGGGATTCTCCATCAGCAGTGGTTTCCATTAGCAGGGACTCTCCATTAGCAGGGACTCGCCATCAGCCGTGGTTCTCCATCAGCAGTGGTTCTCCATCATTAGTGGATCTTCGGTAGCAGTTACTATCCATCAGTAGTAGCTCTCCTTTGGCAGTGGCATACGTAGAGCTCTCCATCTGTAGTAACTCTCCATTTATAGTAAGTCTCCATCGTAGTAACTCTCCATGGGCAGCAGCTCTCCATCAGCAGTGGCTTTCAATTAGCAGTGGCTCTCTTTCTTCATGGCTAGTCAGACTAAAAGTGATGACACCACATACATTGGGGCTTATTTATGAAAGGGTGGATCGCACTTTCATCGGACTGTTCGCGTTTTCAGGTTGTGCGGGCTTTGACAGGTATTAACAGGTGTCTGCGCTGGAATTGTGTGCAAGCCATTGGTTTTTAGGGCATGCAACAGCATGGCTTCCATAAGCACAGGATTAACTTTCAAATTGTGTCGCAAGACAATGCACTTAAATGCACCAGGAAAAAGAAGGTGAACTCCGGTGGACCTGAGCGGGGAAGTGACACATGCAGGATATGGGGCCACGATCTTGTGTATTGCGGGACAGGGCATTATCATCAGAAGATGCACTTTCGTGAACTCCGCAGGATCGGGTAAATAATGGGCCCCTGTGTGTCTTGATATCTGAGCCCAATATACCATTTTTCCATATTTGATACCATGTGGAGTTTTATTGCTGTGACCCGTGTTTTCAGCTCAGCCAGATTTGTACTGTCATTGATAACGATCAAGGTACATTGGCTCTGTCGTGTGCTGCCTGGGAAGGCAGACATTCATGTGCAGGTAGGGTTACTTTTTCACCTAAAATTGATTGGAGTGGTTGTATTTATTTTGGGTAAGGATTGTCAAGACTTCTACCTGGCAATGATTGCATTTCTGTCCCATTGATGGCCTAACAAATATTGAAGATGTTGTCAGGAGGCTTAAAGGAAACCTACCATTTCAGATCATCGGTGTAAGCTGTAAACACCGAGCACCAGCTCAGGGTGAGCTGGTGCCGGTGCTTAGTTTCGTTAGTGTTATAAACGCGGTATCGCGGTTTAACACTTTTTAAACTTATAGCAGAAAACTGCTCGGCACTGCGTGCGCACGATCGCGCGCGCGCCTACATAGGAAATGCCGCAGGCATTGCGCGCGCACAGTCGCGCGCAGCGCCGTAGCGGCTTCTGCTAAAAGTTTAAAAAGTGTTAAACCGCGATACGGGTTTATAACACTAACGAAATCAAGCACCGGCACCAGCTCGCCCTGAGCTGGTGCTCGGTGTTTACAGCTTACACCGACGATCTGAAATGGTAGGTTTCCTTTAAAAAAAGTGGCTTATTCCTTTCTAAAAACATAACCACACTGGTATTGGGGTGTGCTGTATGGAAGGGAATGGAGCAATACCACACACTACCTATGGTCCGGAGAGGAGCTGTTCTTGGAAGAAGGCAGCCATGTTTTTTCAACCTCTGGACAACTTTTATAAGAAGCATTTAAAGGTCTATCTGAAACCTCAGTAATCGCAGTGCACTCAGCCCTGTCACCAGGGGCGTAACTCGAGGGGGTGCAGAGGGTGTAGTCGCAACTGGGCCCAAGAGGCTTTGGGGGCCCATAAGGTGTCACTTTCCCATATGAGAAGATTAATACTATAAACCATACATTATAGTCAGGCCCTGGCACAAACTCTGCAATGGGGCCATCAGCTTCTAGTTATGTCGCTGCCTGTCACCTCCCTGTCATAGCGTGGGGCTGCCCGATGTGCTTGACCTGTCACTACAATATTCAGCGTATGAATTTTATACATTTGAAATTTATGCAGCCAAAACTAATGCTCTGCAGTCCCCAATTCCAATTTCAAATCACATACTTATTTTTCTATGAAACTTTTATTTCATTCCAGTGTTTCCTTAATTAACCTCTCAGTTCCTTTGTGACAGAAAATAAAGGACATTTCCCCCTGAACAATGATGAAATAGCGCGGCGTTGCGTAATCGCTCCTCCATTATCCGCACATTTGTTCTGTGTTTGCGGGTTCCTGAATGCCTTTTGAAATAAACATCCATTTCCGTGGATATCGGCAAGGCCTGCTCTTTGTTCTGTATTCACTGAGAAAATTCTCAAGATCTTTTGTCTGTTGTGAGAGCTGACATATTCATTTAATACATACTGGTACTGTAGCGATTGCCACACAGCGCAACACTTAAATCCCCTCAGCCTGGAGGAGACATAGTGCGAGCAACGCTCAGGTGGAGAATCAGGCTCACGGACACGGCTGGATGGCGGCTCACCTCATACAAAGCCATATGTAATGCTGCTGCAATAGAGACCCATGAGACCATGAGACCAGTGGGGTGAATGTACACTCTATGACCCACTGATTTTTTTGTGTGGCAATGGAATGTATAAATGAAATGTAAAATTTCACTGCATAGATGACAGCAGTGTGAATTCTCCGCAGATTTCTGCATTATTTTTATTCGATAAATTACTGCCAGATCCAGTCAGTTCTGTTAGATTCCATCCGAACAAAAAAAAATTTGAAACTGTCTCTATGCGTACAATACTCACAAAGGTTGTATACCTCCCTCCTAGGAAAAAAAAGGGGGTTACCTCACAATTGGGAGGAAAAAGGATCGACTAAACAAGGTGCGTATAGAAATAAATCTTTATTAATAGTGTATAGTGCTCAAAGTTAAAAATATATAAAATTGCACATAATGAGGCACAAAAAAGGAAGAAGACGGGCCCAAACCAGACAAAACAGAGTTATAAATAATATCTGTTAATATGGTAAGAACTAATGGGTTGTTGATCACAGAGTGATGACTATGTTAATCTCTGTGATGCATGTGGGTTATGATGCATGGTCTGCATATCCCTAATTTAGCCAGTGGCTCTTGGGAAAAAAAATATTTTTTTATAGTTTTGCCAGAGAGTGAGATTGTGGAGTTATCTGCTGTCTGGGAGGGTCCGCGTCCCCGACGTGTTTCGGCTCCACAAGAGCCTTCGTCTGGGGGTAGCGTTCCTCCCATGCTCGAACCAGTATATAAAGAAAAGGATGGACCCATGAGCGTTCGAGGACACAACATGTGACAACAAGTCACGCGATCACGGACCGCGAACACGGACTTGTTGTCACATGTGTGGTCCTCGGAACGCTCATTGGTCATCCTTTTCTTTATATACTGTTCGAGCATGGGAGGACGCTACCCCCAGACGAAGGCTCTTGTGGAGCCGAAACGTACGTCGGGGACGCGGACCCTCCCAGACAGCAGATAAATCCTACAATCTCACTCTCTGGTAAGAAACCATAAATTCTTTTCCCAAGAGCCACTGGCTAAATTAGGGATAGTGCAGACCATGCATCATAACCCACATGCATCACAGAGATTAACATAGTCATCACTCTGTGGATCAACAACCCATTAGTTTCTTACCATATTAACAGATATTATTTATAACTCTGTTTTTGTCTGGTTTGGGCCCGTCTTCTTTCCTTTTTTGTGCCTCATTATGTGCAATTTTATATATTTTTAACTTTGAGCACTATACACTATTAATAAAGATTTATTGTTTATACGCACTTTGTTAGTCGATCCTTTTTTCCTCCCAATTGTGAGGTAACCCCCTTTTTTGTCTATAGTATTGTGGATCAATAGCTGACTAAATGTGATATATTTTAGGGGGGCCGAATATTGAGCCACATATCAGGCTCTGGTCTACGCTTTTGAGGTGACGGTTGCAAACCCCTCATTACCCCATTACCTGTTTCCATCTGTTTATCTAACTCCCTCCTAGGAGCTGTATACATATTACATGATATACAGTGGGTACAAAAAGTATTCAGACCTCTTTAAATTTTTCACTTTTTGTTTTATTGCAGCCAATTGGTAAGATCACTTTATTTTGACAGTAAAAAAACTGAAATGTAGATATTTTTTGCTAATATACTAAACAAGATAAACTGAAATATCACATGGTGATACACATTCAGACCCTTAACTGTGACGCTCATATTTAACTCACATGCTGTGCATTTGCTTCTGATCCTCCTTGAGATGGTTCTACTCCTCCATTGGAGTCCAGCTGTGTTTAATTAAACTGATTGGACTTGATTATAGAAAGCCACACACCTGTCCATATAAGACCTTACAGCTCACAGCATACATTATTTATTTAGCCAGAGTGGCAATGGACAACTTAGGACAACATACATATCTCTCTTTAAGAAAACCATGTTGTATTTAAATCTACATAATGAAATGCCAGGAATGAGCCAGTGGAGGGCACTGCTATAAACAGTGCATTTATCAGGCCGTTCATGTAAATATAGAGGACTTTCTATCTACTTTGGTCTTTATAGGGCAGTGGTGGCGAACCTATGGCACGGGTGCCAGAGGCGGCACTCAGAGCCCTTTCTGTGGGCACCCGGGCCATCGCCCCAGCACACCAGACAGGACTCAAAGAATCTTCCTGCAGTTCCAAGCAACTTAAAAGATGCTGCTTTTAGTCATATTTTGATACTTACTTCGCTACTTGGGACTGTAGGAAGGGGGAGAATTAGACAGAGTCTAATTTTTGGAGGACCTTCAGCTGGCCCCACGATTCTCTGTGTACAGAGGGACACTGGAAAGAAGCTAAAATGATGCAAATTTTCCATCTTTCTACTGTGTTTCTGTCCTCAGGAGGCAAATATGATTGAGAGTTGTTGAACAGGGAGAAGTAAGTTACTGCTTTAATTTTTGGTTGGCACCTCGCAATAAATAAGCGGGGTTTTGGGTTGCAGTTTGGGCACTCGGCTTCTAAAAGGTTCGCCATCACTGTTATAGGGGAACTGTAAAATGTTTAATCAGGAAAATATCTGAAGAAAAATCTAAAAATAGTCATATAATAAAAAATAGTCAATAATATAACCCTTAAAACAACATGATATTTTTCTGTAATATAACCTAAATGTTAAGCAAAAAAATCATTTTCTTCTGCCTGTTCTGAAAAGTAGAAAAAAATTTCCTCTAGAGTAAAGAAATACAAAAAAAAAATGAAAAGGACTATAAAAACACACACGCCACCTCTATTCTTTTAATTATACATAACACTGATACTATAAATAAGACCTTGTAACTAATGAACTAAAATCTCAATTAACAATGATTCTAATTTTTACCCAAACTTTGAGTCTCTCTCGGCCCCCGATCGTGGCTTGATATATATTTTATTTTTGCCAACTGATAATCACAGCCAATCAGTGCAACAATTTCTCATTATCATTTTACTAAAGAAAGAATCCCATTAAGCACTTGTCAGGATGCGACTATGCCGTATTAGCAAAATTAAATTGACCTTTGCCCTGGCGCAGGAGTAATTTCAATTCGGAAGAGAAAACAGCTTAAGAAATGATTCCAACATTTTTCGGATGATCATAATAATAGAGCTTCCGACGTTGTGTTAATCCCATTGTCGACATCTTCTCATTAATGCTCCCCGAAGACGTTGGCAGCAAATCAAGAAGATGATTTTATTTCTCTGTCTTACTTTTTATACACTGTATATGCAACACCACCTGTGTGTGCCGAAAACTTCTAGAAACGGTTCAAGGTTGATCTATACAAATTACAAAAATCGTTCTCTGCACAGACTGTGGATGTGCCCCAGAGATCATTCTGCAGCCGTTCCATAAGTATCAAGGTTTTCTACCGCAATTTGGCTGCAGCAGAGGGGCAGAGCTCATTCTTTGCTTCCGAAAAGTGGAATTTTACTCTGGAATCCACAGCAGATAAAAACGATTCTGTGGTTCAAAAATCTGCCACAAAAAGATAGTGGATACTTCTACTGCAGGGGTCAGGAACCTTTTTGGCTGAGAGAGCCATGAACGCTACATATTTTAAAATGTTAAGAGCTGTACCACATGCACATGCCCGCCATTAGACAGGTAGTCCCGGTGTCACAGGTGCCCCTGCGATCTACGTCTCGGGACGCAGGCAGACCCGTGACCCTCTCCATGGCGGTGCCCCTTTCCGAGGTCACTCCCCTCTCCATATACCTGCTTCCGCCCAGGCTGGTCAGCGTGCACGTGGAGATAGGTAGTAATAGCACATGCCCCCTAGTATTTTGGTTGCCACAGCACATAATCCCAGTATATAGGTAGCCACAGCACATGCCCCCAAGTAGATAGGTAGTCACAGCACATGCCCCCTGGTAGATTGGTAGTCACAGCAAAAAAAAAAAAGAATATTCACCTACCTGCACTCCCTGCAGCCCGCTCCTCATCGCTCCCACGCTCTTCTCTTTGACCCAGGCTTAGACGATGGCAGAGATGGCGCCTGGGTCGTACAAAGGACGTAGGCAGTGGTAACATCGCTGCCTGTGTCCAGTGATCAGTGTAAGACACACAGCAGCCATCACTATTTATTAAAGATCTGCCTGAAAGGCAGATGCAGCCAACAAAAGAGCCACATCTGGCTCCCGAGCCATAGGTTCCCTATCCCTGCTTTATACTGTATAAGGCTAAGTTTTTCCCTCTGCCTGCAAACCAGACCATTTTTGAGGTCAGTAGGGGGAATTTATTAAGGTAGATCCAGTGGCAGGTTCCTTTAATGTATAATAGTATAAGCCTTTTTAGGGCTAATTCTTTCGTGGCTACCGGGGCGTAGAGTAGCTTTGCTGTGTAGCCTCAGCTCCGACTACTCTATGCCCCAATAGTCTCTTTGATCCTCCTACCCAGACATCTTCACTCGTCTGCAAAGCTGGGTTCTGCGCATGCGCAGTAGCTCCATCTTCAGAGCTGAGACTTCGCAGCACAGAACCTAGCTCCTTGTAGCTGAAGATGTCTTGCTAGGTGGAATGCGAGAGGCTACTGGGGCGTGGGGAAGCCGCGCCGCATAGCCTCAGCTCCAGCTACTCCACGCCCCCAATAGCCTCTTTAGGAAATTTGCATATTGGGGGACTTAAAATTTTTAAAAGTTATGGGCCACGAAGAATTAGCCCTAAAAGGGCTTTACTACTATACATTAGAGGAACCGGATATACCTTTTGATCATAAAAACATTAAAATTAAGTTGCTGAAATGGGAACACCCCTTTAAGGACACCCAACTTACAGCAGACCCCTAGTTACAGATGGACCTCTCTACCCATTATGATCTCTGGATGCTTTACTTTAGTCCCAGGCTGCAATGTGTTCCCATTACAGCAAAAAAATGAAATCAAAATCTGTGCCACTGGCACAAAAAATAATTTTATCTGGAGCTACAATTATAAAATTTACTTGTTCCAACTTACATGAAATTCAACTCAAGAACACAAACATAAAGAACCTCTTTTGTATGTAACCTGGGGACTGTCTGTATATTCATGCCCCTGTAAAGCATTAAACACTGCAAATAATAGGGCTCTAGGCCCAAACACAGGGCTGAGGAAGCCATAGTTGAGTGTATGAGCCAATCAGGGTCGGCCCCAGGTTTCAGAGCCTCAGTGGGCCCGTTTACAGTGAACTCACATGGCAGCATTAAAAATTCAGAGGCTAAAACAGTCTCCTGTTCCCTTACATATTCCCTAGTTTATCACCCCAAACAGCCCCCTCACAGTTATTTTATATACAACTCATGGTTATTATATACAGTCCCCCCTTACCATTCATTATATAAAGCCTTATGTGGGCCCCCGAGCATCTCTGGACCCTGGCACTTGCCCGGGTATGCCCAGTCCTGGCGCCGGCCCTGGAGCTAATAGCAATGTATGGGGACGTGAGCTAGACACAAAAATGCAAAGGCTTATATAAAATACTAGCTGTAGCTCCCGGCATTGCCTGGGATGGTAAATAACTGCTCTTAGCTACAACAAAATAGAATTGGTTAACAAAAATATTTTATATGTATCTATAGACTGTCTCAGACTGTCTCTTTCAGTGACTGTCACTAGCAGTCTCTTTCAGTGACTTTGTCTCACTGGCAGTCTCTTTCAGTGACTGTATGTCGCCAGCAGCCTCATTTCAGTGACTGTTTGTCACCGCCACTCTCATTCCAGGGACTGTCTGTCGCCGGCAGTATCTTTCAGTGGCCATCTGTCGCCGGCAGTATCTTTCAGTGGCCATCTGTTGCTATCAGTGACTGTCTGTTGCCGCCAGTCTCATTTCAGTGACTGTCGCTGACAATCTCTTTCAGTGACTGTCTGTCACCTGCAGTCTCTTTCAGTGACTGTCTGTCGCCTGCACTTTTATTTCAGTGACTGTGCGTCGTCGGCAGTCTCTCTCAGTGATTGTCTGTCGCCGGTAGTCTATTTCAGTGACTGTTTGTTGCCGACATTCTCTTTCAGTGACTGTCTGTTGCTGGATTTTGGAAAGTGCGGGCCGAAAATCTAGGCTGAAAGCCGAGTCTATCGTGTTTCCTGAGTCACAGGAAACAATTTTGCAAAATTTGGTGATTGTAAATGCGACTCCTTTAGCGTCCATACACTCACACATACACACACAGACACATACACTCAGCTTTATATATTAGATGTCTGCATGAGGGCTTATGCTGCAGAAGGAAATTCAGTACAGAAGATCAATACATAATAAGTAGCATCAATGGGCTCCCATAGGCCACCTACACACGGTCCGGATAACATGTGGATTTTAGTGCAGGGGATCAACAGTACAATACAGCAAAACAAGTACAGGCAGTCCCCGACTTACAACAATCTGATTTACGAATGACCCCTAGTTACAAACATGGTCCTCACCTGCACATGCGCGGCTGAGGACCCCGTTTCTATCTAGACTTGACCCGTCTCACTAAGATCGCGGTCGCGTTATACCAGCGGCTTGTTGTTTATGAGCACGAAAGTGCTTTACAAGCCACTGATATAACGGGCCCGCGATCTTAGATCCAACTTACATACAAATTCGTACAAACCTACAGTCCCTATCTTGTACGTAACCCGGGGACTGCCTGTAGCAGCATTTACACAAATCCCATGCACAAGCTGCAGGAAGGATTTAGAATCCGCAGAATTCGATCGCTGCCGATTCTGGAAATTCAACCTTTGCTAATTTTTTTTACTTCCAATGTTAGAATGATTCTTTTTGAAAGTTTGTTCTTCTGAGAATATTTATTTGCTTTTGGCCTTTTTATTAGAACCACTTGAGGGGATGTATGATGTTTTGATCATTTTTCAATTAAAAAAAAAACTTTAATTTTGACTTTTTATCCTGTTAAACCAATGAATGTATTTCTTAAAACATCTGTTTAAGGAGAGGCAGGAGGCCGACTTCTCAATCCTGTCCCCTCAGTCCTTCTAGAATAGGCCTTATCAGTTCACCTCCTATTAGGCACAGCCAGGGGAAGTCTGGACACTACGGAGCAGAGTTGTCACCATAAGTTACTAGAAGCCACTTCCGCTTGTACTGGTACGTGGGAAAAAAAAATCCAAATGCAGTGAAATTGGTGAAAAAAAGCATTTGCAGCGTTTTCTTGTGGGTTTGGATTTTACGGCTTTCACTGTGCGCCCCAAATGACAGGTTTACTTCATTCTTTCGGTTGGCGTGATTACGGGGATACCAAATTTGTATAGGTTTTATAATGTTTACAAAAATTAAACCCTCCAGTACAAAAAAAAGTCTTCATTTTGCCATCTTCTGGCGCTGATAACTTTTTCATACGTTTTTCAGTGTACGGAGCTGTGGTGGTGCAAATTTTTTACGACATTTGATGACATTTTGAGGACTATACAGACTTTTGATCACTTTTTATAGAATTTTTTGTATTTTTCAAAATGGCTAAATAGTGGCATTTTTCAACTTTTTCGAGCTATTTTCCACTACGGTGTTAAATGCATGCAATTGGCATTATTATATTTTGATATATTGGACGTTTTGGGACGTGGTGATACCTGATGTTTATGAATTTATCAGTTTATTTATATGTATATCAGTTCTATTTGAGTTTTTAGGTTTTTTTTAAATTACATTTGTTTACTTATTTTTATTTCATTTTTTACTACTTTTCAGACCCCCTAGTATGGCAGTATATATAGGGATTTTCCACATCATCTATTACAATGTGCAAATTGCACACTATAAGAAATGGTGTGAAACAAGACAGCCTTGGGTCTTTGTGTGACCCGAGGCTGTCATAGCAACCAATGAGCCACGAGGAGCCGCATGGAGAAGAGTATGGCGGGAGTGAGCGCCCGAGGGTAAGTATAAATATTTATGGGGCAGCATGGCAGCTTAGTGGTTAGAATTACAGCCTTGCAGCGCTGGGTACCTGGGTTCATATTCCAGGGTCAATATCTGCAAAGAGTTTGTATGTTCTCTCCATGTTTGCGTGGTTTTCCTCCAGGTCCTCCGGTTTACTCCCACACTCCAAAACATACTGGTAGATTGTGAGCCCCATTGGGGACAGGGACTGATTTGGCAAACTCTGTGAAATCTGTGTGCGCTGTAAAAAAAATTAAATAATTTTTTTAGAATCTCGCTTATAAGCCGCACAAAAATGTGCTATAAACTCCGGCTTATACTGAAGTATATACAGTTCTTCTAGTATGATGACTCTGTATGATAACATGACAGGGGTAATTCTTGTACATTACATTTTGCACTTTCCAGTTGTTTATAAAACTTTCTCCAGTATGGGAGCCATGGTGACTGGCGAGGCTCGACACCGGGTGTTAGTAATCCCATTATTGTTAGCGGTAGCTAATGGCTGGCGAGCTCCTGCCACTGTCAGAGTCCAGAAGATTAATGTAGTATAATAGTGCTGATGCTTCTAGAACGCACTCTCATTCAATCTCTCTGCCAGGAGACAGCCAAAGAGTGATGTCATGTAAAATGCTGAATGCAGGAATTAGGAATGCATCAACAGATGGGGAGAGAGGCTTTGTACAGGTACTGGCGCTCATCAGCTAAAAGCTATCAAATATTCCACTATAGTTATTCAATGTCATTGTATGAAAGTAGACACTGCACCCATCCTATACAACGGTGCAAAATGTAGCATTTTTCTAGTTGTAATGGCCCATAAATAGTGATGAGAGGATGGGAACCTGAATTTCAAACAGCCGTTTTGGGTCTGGGTCCTGACAAAAACCTGCATCCCCACCAGTTACACCCATGATCAGTGCTGGCAAAGTCACCAGAGGCATTTAAAGAGATAACACAAGTAGGGGTGGCATGGTGGCTCAGTGGTTAGCACTACAGCCTTGCAGCGCTGGGGTCCTGGGTTCAAGTCCCATCCAGGTCAACATCTGCAAAGAGTTTGTAGGTTCTCTCCATGTTTGTGTGGGTTTCCTCCCGGTCCTCCAGTTTCCTCCCACACTCCTAAACATACTGGTAGGTTGACAAGATTGTGAGCCCCATGGGGACATCGACTGATTTGGCAAATCTGTGCAGCGTTGGGGGGTTTTAGAGCCACAACTGGACCAGAACCTCCAATGTAGACCTGACCCAGGCGAGAACTTCTTTTGTGGTTTGAATCCACTCAACACTATCCATAAATAGGGTCAGATTTACCCATAATGCTACCTATGAAATGGCTTTGGGCCCCAGAGATTGTGGGGGCACAGACATCACGTGGATGCTGCTACAGTTTGAAGAAGGGAGCCTAAGGAGGACCCTCAGACATCACTTATCACTTGGGGATTAGTGTTTCTATACCTGGTATAATGTGTGTAGAATTTGTGAAATTTTATCTGGAGGGAAGGAGCCACAATAAAAAATACCTATGTACTTGTAAAGGGCAAGTTTTCGACAAAAAAAACACAAAAATATCAGTCCAGTATCAATTGATTTCATAGATGCCCTATTCACTAAGAGGAACTGTTAGCAGGTTTGACCATACAAAGTTGAAGCCAGTTTTATATATTGGCCGTGTAGATGTGGGTAATGATATCTTTGTGTGGGCTGTTAGTAGCAGCAGGACTGTGAAAACCACATTTATATTTCAGGATTGTAACTTTTTTCAAGTTTCACATCGGACACAGCCTCTCACAGCCGTGCTCCTGTCTCTCCGCTGCAAAGCTTGTCCCCTTATGCCACATATCTTAGGATAAGACAATACAGGCAGTCCCCTACTTAAGAACACCTGACTTACATACGACCCATAGTTACAAACGGACCTCTGGATGTTGGTAATTTACTGTACTTTAGCCCCAGGCTACAATAATCAGCTATAACAGTTATCACAGGCGTCTGTAATGAAGCTTTAGTGTTAATCCTGATTCTTATGACAATCCAACATTTAAAAAATCCAATTGTCATAGAGACCAAAAAAAATGTGGTTGGGGGTTACAATGATAAAGTATACAGTTCTGACTTACATACAAATTCAACTTAAGAACAAACCTACAGACCCTATCTTGTATGTAACCCGGGGACTGCCTGTAATGTAATTGTGATATCCAGGAGCTTTGCTTCACATTCCCCATAGGAGTCCATTGCTGCAGTGGTAGGGATTTGAGAAATCTTCAATTAATGTCAAATTGGCATGAAAAGAATTTGGGTGATCATAGCAGCTGATGCCCTTTGTTTGCCTTCTAGGAGATCCCATACAGTGCATACGTGAATACGTGCAGTACTCAGTCCTATATTATCCCCAAAATAACATAAAATAATATTGTAGGAAATGTAACTAAAAAAATTTGTTCAGTTTCTAATCAGATACCAGCTTTATTTTTAGATCTTTTCTTTTCTCTGTGTTCTGCTATCAATCTCATGATGCCGCAACACAACATCACATGGGCAACTATCAGCCTGCTGGGAGGACAGTGTTTTTATTTTTATTGTCCTCAACAATCTTAAGTACAAACCGGCATCTTCATTAGGTATTATCAGGGACATTTTTCTTTGCCTTAGACAATTTTTAAAATACAGACAGTCCCCGAGTTACATACAAGAAAGGACTCAGATGTTTGTTCTTAAGTTGAATTCTTTTTGCCCCAGTGACAATTGGAGTTTAAAAATTTTTTGCTGTAATGGGACCAAGGATTATCAATAAAGCTTCATTACAGACACCTTACAGCTGATCATTGCAGTCTGGGACTATAGTAACATCCAGAGACTTCACCAGAGGTCAGAGGGGTATGTCTGTAACTAGGGCTGTAAGTCGGGTGTCTTTAAGTAGGGGACCGTCTGTACTAAAATTTGCATTTATTAGGCAAGTAAGAGTTGATTTTTCTAATACCTCATATAAAAAGGGGGAAACATCCACATAATGTTCCCATTCGGAGAAGAAAGTCCCGATGGGGTTGTGTGAGTGATGTAAGTCATCGTCGGAAGGATTAATGTATACCTTGGGAGAAATCGAAAGTTTTGCTGGTTTTTCTGACTCGTATTCCCTGTTCTGGGGCTTCTGTGCCAGCAGCAATTAAGTCAAGCAGTAAATGTATTACTAATGATTTGGAAGAATTGGATTCTATTCCTGAAGAAGATTATCAAAAATCTCCTTTAGGCTCCAACCTGTCTCTTGTTGAACCTCTAATTATTGCTTCAGAGGAGGCACTTCACCGAGCGTCTACACGGTCTGACGAGAACAAAAGTATCATCTGACACACACCTCAAGTATATTTCCTGTACATGGAGCCATTAAGAACCTGATACTTGATGAGACCGATGGCCCCGCTCCGGCCCCCCGGAGAAGCCCCCCCCGAGGTTGAGATTCTCTCCCGTGAAATAATGTATTATAATTATGATGTTTCCTTTCTGATAGGAATGTTTCTAGGCTATGGCTTCCATGTTCTTACATAAGTACAGGAGAAAGAGTCACTTAAATATGTGTAATGGGAATGTGTTACACATTTACTTTTGACCAAGTGGATCATTTTTATTCTACTTTATTTTTAAATTATAGATAATTTTATTTGTATTTTCTGTCCATTATTATGACATTTTTCCATGGCTCTGGTAACAGCATTTAGTTAAATTGTCAGTAGTGATGTAATGATGGGTCAGTGTTATCTATATAGAGGTCATTGTACAGGGAGGGGGAGGAGATAAGCTGTGACATCATTTTCTATGTCAGTGTATGTAATGATGGGTCAGTGTTATCTATATAGAGGTCATTGTACGGAGGGGAGGAGATAACTGTACCATACTATGTGCAGTAGTGATGTAATGAGGGATCAGTGTTATCTATATAGAGGTTGTACAGGAGAAGGAGATAGCTGTGACATAATATTGTCAGTAGGGATGTAATGATTGGTATAGTGTTATCTATATGAGGTCATTGTACAGGAGGGGAGGAGATAAGCTGTGCCACTCTATTGTTAGTAGTGATGTAATGATGGGTCAGTGTTATCTATATTAGAGGTCATTGTACAGGGAGGGGAGGAGATAAGCTGTGAATCATTCTTGTCCGTAGTATGTATGATGAGGTCAGTGTTATCTATTAGAGGTCATTGTACAGGGAGGGGGAGGGATAAGCTGTGACATCATCTATTGTCAGTAGTATGTAATGATGGGTCAGTGTTTTCTATATAGAGGTCATGTGACAGGGGAGAGGAGAAGAATGAGCTGTGACATCCTATTGTCAGTAGTATGTATGTGGGTCAGTGTTATCTATATAGAGTCTTGTACAGGGAGGGGGAGGAGTAAGCTGTTGACATCATCTATTGTCAGTAGTGATGTAATGATGGGTCAGTGTTATCTATAGAGGTCATGATAAGAGGAGGGGGAGTGAGATAGCTGTGAACATCATATTGTCAGTAGTGATGGAATGATGGGTCAATGTTATCTATATAGAGGTCATTTGTACAAGGAGGAGGGAGAGAAAGCGTGGACATCATCTATTGTCAGTATGTGATTATGATGGGTCAGTGTTATCTATATACGGTCATTGTAAGGGAGGGGAGGAGATAAGCTATGTGACAATATCTATGTCAGTAGTGAGTATGATGGTAGTGTTACTCATAGAGGGTCATTGTACAAGGAGGAGGAGAAAGCGTGTGACATATTCATTGTCAGTTGATGTAGTGATGTAATGATGGTCAGTGTTATCTATATAGGCAGTGTACAGGGAGGGGAGGAGATAAGCTGTGACATCATCTATTGTCAGTAGTTGAGTAATGATGGGTCAGTGTTATCTATATAGAGGTCATTGTACAGGGAGGGGGAGGAGATAAGCTGCGACATCATCTATTGTCAGTAGTGATGTAATGATGGGTCAGTGTTATCTATATAGAGGTCATTGTACAGGGAGAAGGAGATAAGTTGTGACATCATCTATTGTCAGTAGTGATGTAATGATGGGCCAGTGTTATCTATATAGAGGTCATTGTACAGGGAGAGGGAGGAGATAATCTGTGATGTCATCTTTTGTCAGTAGTGATGTAATGATGGGTCAGTGTTATCTATATAGAGGTTATTGTACAAGGAGGAGGAGGAAATAAGCTGTGACATCATCTATTGTCAGTAGTGATGTAATGATGGGTCAGTGTTATTTATATGGAGGTCATTGTACAGGGAGGGGGAGGAGATAAGCTGTGACATCATCTAAATGTTTTAACAGCTGCTACCACATGCAATGCCCCCATAGACAGGTAGTCCACGGTGTCACAGGTGCTGCCCCACCCCATTCGATAGTCCTCGGGTCGCAGGCAGACCGTGACCTCTCCATGGCGGTGCCCCTTTCCGAGGTCACTCCCCTCTCCATATACCTGCTTCCGCCCAGGCTGGCCAGCGTGACGTGTAGATAGGTAGTAATAGCCACATTCCCCCTAGTTATTTAGGTTTGCCACAGCACATAATCCCAGTATATAGGTAGCCACAGCACATGCCCCAAGTAGATAGGTAGTCACAGCACATGCCCCCTGGTAGATGGTAGTCACATCAAAAAAAAAAAAGAATATCACCTACCGCACTCCCTGCAGCCCGCTCCTCATCGCTCCCACGCTCTTCTCTTGACCCAGGCTTAGACGATGGCAGAGATGGCGCCTGGGTCGTAAAACGGACGTAGGCAGTGGTAAAATCGCTGCCTGTGTCCAGAGTAATCAGTGTAAGAACCACAAAGCAGCCATCACTATTTATTAAAGATCTGCCTGAAGGCAGATGCAGCCAACAAAGAGCCACATCTGGTCCGAGCCATAGGTTCCCTATCCTGCTTTATACTGTATAAGGCTAAGTTTTCCCTCTGCCTGCCAACCCAGACATTTTTGAGGTCAGTAGGGGGAATTTATTAAGGTAGATCCAGTGGCAGGTTCCTTTAATGATAATAGTATAAGCCTTTTTTTAGGGCTTAATTCTTTCGTGGCTACCGGGGCGTAGAGTAGCTTTGCTGTGTAGCCTCAGCTCCGACTACTCTATGCCCCAATAGTCTCTTTGATCTCCTAACCAGACATCTCACTCGTCTGCAAAGCGGGGTTCTGACGCATGCGCAGTAGCTCATCTTCAGAGCTGAGACTTCGCAGCACAGAACCTAGCTCTTGTAGCTGAAGAGTGTTGCTAGGTGGAATGCGAGAGGCTACTGGGGCGTGGGGAAGCCGCGCCGCATAGCCTCAGCTCCAGCTTACGTCCACGCCCCCAATAGTCTCTTAGGAAATTTGCATATTGGGGGACTGAATAAATTTTAAAAGTTATGCGGACGAAGAATTAGCCCTAAAAGGGCCTTACTACTATACATTAGAGGAACCGGATATACCTTTTGATCATAAAAACATTAAAATTAGTGCTGAAATGGGAACACCCCTTAAGGACACCCAACTTACAGCAGACCCCTAGTTACAGATGGACCTCTATACCCATTATGATCTCTGGATGCTTTACTTAGTCCCAGGCTGCAATGTGTTCCCCATTACAGCAAAAAAAAAATAAAAAATCTGTGCCATGGCACAAAAATTAGATTTAATCTGGAGCTACAATTATAAAATTTCTTGTTCCAATTACATGAAATTACAACTCAAAGAACACAACAATAAAGAACCTCTTTGTATGTAACCTGGGGACTGTCTGTATATTCAGCCCCTGTTAAGCATTAAACACTGCAAATAATAGGGCTCTAGGCCCAAACACAGGGCTGAGGAAGCCATAGTTGAGTGTATGAGCCAATCAGGGTCGGCCAGGTTTCAGAGCCCCAGTGGGCCGTTTACAGTGAACTCACATGGCAGATTAAAATCAGAGGCTAAAACAGTCTCCGTCCCCTTACATATTCCCTAGTTGATCACCCCAAACAGCCCCCTCACAGTTATTTTTATATAACAACTCATGGTTATTATATACAGTCCCCCCTTACCATCATTATATAAAGCCTTATGTGGGCCCCCGAGATCTCTGGACCCTGGAACTGCCGGTATGCCCAGTCCTGGCGCAGGCCTGGAGCTAATGCAATGTATGGGGACGTGAGTAGACACCCAAAATGCAAAGGCTTATTAAAATCTAGATGTAGCTCCCGGAATTGCCTGGGATGGTAAAAAATGCTCTTAACTACAACAAAATAGAATTGGTTACAAAAATAGTGTTATATGTATCATAGACTGTCTCAGACTGTCTCTTCAGTGACTGTCACTAGCAGTCTCTTTCAGTGGACTTTGTCTCACTGCAGTCTCTTTCGTGACTTTATGTCGCCACCAGCCTCATTCAGTGATGGTTGTCACCGCCACTCTCATTCCAGGGGAAGTCTGTCGCCGGCAGTCATCTTTCAGTGGCCATCTGTCGCCGGGCAGTATCTTTCAGTGGCCATCTGGTGCTATCAGTGACTGTCTGTTGCCGCCAGTCTCATTTCAGTGGACTGTCGCTGACAATCTCTTTCAGGTGACTGTCGGTCACCTGCCAGTTCTTTCAGTGACTGTCTGTCGCCTGCACCTTATTTCAGTGACTGTGGTCGGTCGGCAGTCTCTCTCAGTGATTGTCTGTCGCCGGTAGCTATAGTTCAGTGACTGTTTGTTGCCGACATTCTATTCAGTGACTGTCTGTTGCTGGATTTTGGAAAGTGCGGGCCGAAAATCTAGGCATGAAAGCCGAGTCTATCGTGTTTCCTGAGTCACAGGAAACAATTTTGCAAAATTGGTGATTTGTAATGCGACATCCTAGCGTCCATTACACTACACATACACACACAGACACATACACTCAGCTTATATATTAGATGTCTGCATGAGGGATGTGCTGCAGAAGGAAATCAGTACAGAAGATCAATACATACAAGTAGCATCAATGGGCTCCCATAGGCACCTACACACGGTCCGGATAACATGTGGATTTTAGTGCAGGGGATCAACAGTACAATTACAGCAAAACAAGTACAGGGCAGTCCCGACTTACAAACAATCTGATTTACGACGACCCCTAGTTACAAACATGGTCCTCACTGCACGATGCGCGGTGAGGACCCCGTTTCATCTAGACTGACCCGTATCACTAGATCGCGGTCAGCGTTATACCAGCGGCTTGTTGTTTATTGAGCACGAAAGGCTTTACAAGCCCACTGATATAACGGGCCCGCGATCTTAGATCCAACTTACATACAAATCGTACAACTACAGTCCAACTTTTTACGTAACCCGGGGGACTGCCTGTAGCAGCAATTTACACAAATCCCATGCACAAGCTGCAGGAAGGATTTAGATCCGCAGAGGGATTCGATTGCCGATTCTGGAAATTCAACCTTTGCTAATTTTTTTTACTTCCAATGTTAGAATGATTCTTTTTGAAAGTTTGTTCTTCTGAGAATATTTATTTGCTTTTTTGCCTTTTATTAGAACCACTTGAGGGATGTATGAGTTTTGATCATTTTTCAATTAAAAAAAAACTTTAATTTGACTTTTTATCCTGTTAAACCAATGAATGTATTTTTAAAACATACGTTTAGGAGAGGCAGGAGGCCGACTTCTCAATCCTGTCCTCAGTCATTCTAGAATAGGCGTATCAGTTCCCTCTAGTAGCACAGCCAGGGGAAGTCTGGACACTACGGAGCAGAGTTGTCACCATAAGTTACTAGAGCCATTCCCGCTTGTACTGGTACGTGGGAAAAAAAAATCCAAATGCAGTGAAATTGGTGAAAAAAGCATGTTGCAGACGTTTTTCTGTGGGTTTGGATTTACGGCTTTCACTGTGCGCCCCAAATGACAGGTTACTTCATTCTTCGGTTTGGCGTTGATTTCGGGGGATACCAAATTTGTATAGGGTTTATAATGTTTACAAAAATTAAAACCCCAGTACAAAAAAAAGTCTTCATTTTGCCATCTTTCTGCGCTGATAATTTTTCATTACGTTTTCAGTGTACGGAGCTGGGGTGGTGCAAATTTTTACGACATTTGAGACATTTGAGGACATATACAGACTTTTGATCATTTTTATAGAATTTTTTGTATTTTTCAAAATGGCTAAATAGTGGCATTTTTCAACTTTTTCGAGCTATTTACATACGTGTGTAAATGCATGCAATGGCATTATTATATTTGATATATTGGACGTTTGGGAGTGGTGAAACCTGATGTTTATGAATTTATCAGTTATTTATATGGATATCAGTCTATTTGAGTTTTAGGTTTTTTTAAATTACATTTGGTTACTTATTTTTTATTTCTTTTACTACGTTTTCAGACCCCCTAGTATGGCAAGTATATATAGCGATTTCCAAATCATCTTACAATAGCAAATTGCACACTATAAGAAATGGTGTGAAACAAGACAGCCTTGGGTCTTGTGTGACCGAGGCTGCATAGAAACCAATGAGCCACGAGGAGCCGCATGGAGAAGAGTATGGGCGGAGTGAGGCCCCCCGAGGTAAGTATAAATATTTATGGGGCAGCATGGTGGCTGGTTAGAATTACAGCCTTGCAGCGCTGGGGTGGTAACCTGGGTTATATTCCAGGGTCAATATCTGCAAAGAGTTTGTATGTTCTCCCAATGTTTGCGTGGTTTTCCTCCAGGTCCTCCGGTTTACTCCCACACTCCAAAAAATACTGGTAGATGTGAGCCCCATTGGGGAAGGGACTGATTGGCAAACTCTGGAAATCTGTGTGCGCTGTAAAAAAAATTAAATAATTTTTTGAGAATCTCGCTATAAGCCGCACAAAAATGTGCTATAAACTCCGGCTTATACTGAAGTATATACAGTTTTCTCTAGTATGATGACTCTGGTATGATAACATGAACAGGGGTAATTCTCTGTAAACAAATTTTGCACTTTCCAGTTGTTATAAAACTTTCTCCAGTATGGGAGCCATGGTGAATGGCGAGGCTCGACAACGGGTGTTAGTATCCCATTATGTTAGCGCTGTAGCTAATGGCTGGCGAGCTCCTGCACTGTCAGAGTCCAGAAGATTAATGTAGTATAATAGTGCTGATGCTTCGAACGCCACTCTCATTCAATCTCTCTGCCAGGAGACAGCCAAAGAGTGATGTCATGTAAAATGGAATGCAGGAATTAGGAAGCATCAACAGATGGGGAGAGAGGCTTTGTACAGGTACTGGCGCTCATCAGCTAAAAGCTATCAAATATTCCACTATAGTTATTCAATGTCATTGTATGAAGTGAACGCAAACCAATCCTATACACCGTGTGCAAAAATGTAGCATTTTCTAGTTGTAATGGCCCATAAATAGTGATGAGAGGACGGGAACATGATTCAAACAGCCGTTTTGGTTGGGTTCAGACAAAAACCTGCCACCCCCACCAGTTACACCCATGATCAGTGCTGGCAAAGTCACCAGAGGCATTTAAGAGATAACACAGTAGGGGTGGCAATGGTTGGTCAGTGGTTAGCCTACAGCCTGCAGCGCTGGGGTCTGGGTTCAAGTCCCATTCCAGGTCAAATCTGCAAAGAGTTTGTAGGTTTCTCAGTTTGTGTGGGTTTCCTCCCGGCCTCAAGTTTCCTACCACACTGAAACATACTGGTAGGTTTGACAAGATTGTGAGCCCCATGGGGAAATGGAATGATTTGGCAAATCTGTGCAGCGTTGGGGGGTTTTAGAGCCACCAACTGGACCAGAACCTCCAAGTGGACCTGACCAGGCGGAGAAATGCTTTTGTGGTTTGAATCACTCAACACTATCCATAAATAGGGTCAGATTTACCCATAATGCTACCTATGAAATGGTTGGGCCCAGAGATTGTGGGGGCACAGGAATCACGGGATGCTGCTACAGTTTGAGAGAAGGGAGCCTAAGGAGGACCCTAGACATCACTTATCACTTGGGATTAGTGTTTCTATACCTGGTATAATGTGTGTAGAATTTGTGAAATTTATCTGGAGGGAAGGAGCCAAATAAAAAAATACCTATGTACTGTAAAAGGGCAAGTTTTCGACAAAAAAAAACACAAAAAATCAGTTCCAGTATCAATTGATTTCATAGATGCCCTATTCACAAGAGGAACGTTAGCAGGTTTGACCATACAAAGTTGAAGCCAGTGTTTTATATGGCCGGTGTAGATGTGGGTAATGATATCTTTGTGTGGGCTGTTAGTAGCAGCAGGACGTGAAAACCACATTGTATTGGATTGTAACTTTTTTCAAGTTTCACATCGGACACAGCTCTCACAGCCGTGCTCCTGTCTCTCCGGCAAAGCTTGTCCCTTATGCCACATATCTTAGGATAACAATACAGGCAGTCCCCTACTTAAGAAACACCTGACTTACATACGACCCATAGTTACAAACGGACCTCTGGATGTTGGTAATTACTGTACTTAGCCAGGCTACAATAATCAGTATAACAGTTATCACAGGCGTCTGTATAGAAGCTTAGTGTAATCTGATCTTTTATGACAATCCAACATTTAAAAAATCCAATTGTCATAGAGACCAAAAAAAATGTGGGTGGGGGGAAAAAGAAATCATACGTTCCTACATTACTTACATACAAATCAACTAAGAACAAACCTACAGACCCTATTTGTATGTAACCCGGGGACTGCCTGTAATGTAATTGTGATATCCAGGAGCTTTGCTTCACATTCCCATCGGAGTCCATTGCTGCAGTGGTAGGGATTGAGGAAATCTTCAATTAATGTAAATGGCATGAAAAGAATTTGGGTGATATAGCAGCGATGCCCTTTGTTGCTTCGAGGAGATCCCATACAGTGCATACGTGAATACGTGCAGTACTCAGTCTACTATTATCCCCAAAAATAACTAAAATAATATTGTAGGAAATTAAACTAAAAAAATTTGTTCAGTTTCTAATCAGATACAGCTTTATTTTTAGATCTTTCTTTTCTCTGTGTTTGCATCAATCTCATGATGCCGCAACACAAATCACATGGGCAACTATCAGCGCTGGGGAGGCAGTGTTTTATGTTTATTGTCCTCAACAATCTAAGTACAACCGGCATCTATTAGTATTATCAGGGAACATTTTTCTGGCCTTAGACAATTTTTAAATACAACAGTCCCCGAGTTAATACAAGAAAGGACTCAGATGTTGTTTCTTAAGTTGCAATTCTTTTTGCCCCAGGACAATTGGAGTTTAAAATTTTTTTTGCTTTAATGGGACCAAGGATTATCTAAAGCTTCATTACAGACACCTTAAGCTGATCATTGCAGTCTGGGGACTTATAGTAACATCCGAGACTTCACCAGAGGTAGAGGGGTATGTCTGTAACTAGGGATGATAAGTCGGGTGTCTTTAAGTAGGGGACCGTCTGTACTAAAATTTGCATTTATAGCAAGTAAAGAGTGTTTTTTCAATACCTCATATAAAAGGGGGGAAACATCCACATAATGTTCCCATTCGGAGAGAAAGTCCCGAGGGGTTTGTGTGAGGAGTGATGTAGTCATGTCGCGAAGGATTAATGTATACCTTGGGAGAAATCGAAAGTTTTGCTGGTTTTTCGGATCGATTCCCTGTTCTGGGGCTTCTGTGCCGCAGCAATTAAGTCAAGCAGTAAATGTATTACAATGATTTGGAAGAATTGGATTTCTATTCCTGAAGAAGATTATCAAAAATCTCCTTAGGCTCAACCTGTCTCTTGTTGAACCTCTAATTATTGCTTCAGAGGAGGCACTTCACCGAGCGTCTACACGGTCCTGAAGAGTACAACATCTCACCTTATACTTCCTGTAAATGAGCCATAAAGAACCTGATTACTGATGAGACGATGGAGTAGGAGGAGAAGCCGGGAGATTTTCTGTGAAATTTACTTGAATGTTTCTTTCTGATGATTGTTTCAGGCTATGGCTTCCATGTTCCTACATAAGTACAGGAGAAAGAGTCACTTAATAGTGTAATGGGATGTGTACACATTTACTTTTGACCAAGTGGATCATTTTATTCTACTATTTTTAAATTAAAGATAATTATTTGATTTTCTGTCCCTTATTGACATGTTTTCTTGGCTCTGGTACAGCATTAGTTAAATTGTCAGTAGTGATGTAATGATGGGTCAGTGTTATCTTATATAGAGGTCATTGTACAGGGAGGGGGGGAGATAAGCTGTGACATATCTATTGTCAGTAGTGTGTAATGATGGGTCAGTGTTATATAGTAGAGGTCATGTACAGGGAGGAGATAAGCTATGACATCATCTATTGTCAGTAGTGAGTAATGATGAGTCAGTGTTATCTATTTCAGGTATTGTACAGGGAGGGGGAGGAGGATAAGCGGTGACAGATATTTCAGTGAGTGATGAATGATGGGTCAGTGTTATTATTTCAGGTCATTGGACAGGGAGGAGGGAGGACATAAGCTGGGAACTCATCTATTGTCAGTAGTGATGTAAATGATGGGTCAGTGTATCTATATAGAGGGTAATTGGCAGGGAGGAGGAGATGAGCTGTGACTCTAATCTATTGTCAGTAGTGATGTAATGATGGGTCAGTGTATCTATATAGAGGTCATTGTACAGGGAGGAGGAGATAAGCTGGACATCACTATTGTCAGTAGTGATGTAATGGGTCAGGTTATCTATATAGGTCATGTTACAGGGTGGGGGAGGAGATAAGCTGTGACATCATCTATGTCAGTAGTGAGTGTAATGATGGGTCAGTGTTATCTATATAGAGGTCATTGTACAGGAGGAAGGAGATGAGCTGTGACATCATCTATTGTCAGTAGTGATGTAATGATGGGTCAGTTTATCTTTATAGGTCATTGTACAGGGAGGGGGAGGGAAAAGCTTGTGACATCATCTATTGTCAGGTAGTGATGTAATAATGGGTTCAGTGTTATCTATATAGAGGTCATTGTACAGGGAGGGGGAGGAGATAAGCGTGTGACATATCTATTGTCAGTAGTGATGTATGATGGTCAGGTGTTATCTATATAGAGGTCATTGTACAGGGAGGAGGAGATAGAGCTGTGACATCATCTATTGTCATAGTGATGAATGATGGGTAAGTGTTATCTATTTCAGGTCATGTACAGGGAGGGGAGGAGATAAGATGTGACATCATCATATTGTCGTAAGTGATGTATGATGGGTCAGTGTTATCTTTTTAGGTCATTGTACAGCAGGGGGAGGACATAAGCTGTGACATCTTCTATGTCAGTATGATGTAATGATGGGTCAGTGTTATCTATATAAGGTCATTGTACAGGGAGGAGGAGGAGATAAGTGTGACATCATCTATTGTCAGTAGTGAGTATGATGGGTCAGTGTAC
Source organism: Engystomops pustulosus (assembly GCA_019512145.1). NCBI lineage: Eukaryota > Metazoa > Chordata > Amphibia > Anura > Leptodactylidae > Engystomops > Engystomops pustulosus. The sequence continues at coordinate 17,271,095 of CM033643.1, forward strand.
TATTTCAGGTCATTGTACAGGGAGGGGGAGGAGATAAGCGTGACATCATATTGTCAGTAGTGGTACTTAGATGGCGTCAGTTATCTATTTCAGGTCATTGTACAGGGAGGGGGAGGACATAAGCTGTGACATCTCTATTGTCAGTAGTGAGTGTAATGATGGGTCAGTGTTATCATATAGAGGTCATTGTAAAGGGAGGAGGAGGAGGATAAGCTGTGACATATCTATTGTCAGTAGTGATGTAATGATGGGTCAGTGTTATATATTACAGAGGTCGTATGTAAAGGGAGGGGTAGGAGATAAGCTGTGACATCCATCTTGTCAGTAGTGATGTAATGATGGGTCAGTGTTATCTTTTCAGGTCATGTACAGGGAGGGGGAGAGATAAGCTGTGCATCATATATTGTCAGTAGTGATGTAATGATGGGTCAGTGTTATCTATATAGAGGTCATGTACAGGGAGGAGGAGAGATAAGCTGTGACATCATCTATTGTCAGTAGTGATGTAATGATGGGTAAAGTGGTATCTATATAGAGACATGTACATGGAGGGAGGAGAATAAGCTGTGACATAATCTATTGTCAGTAGTAATGTAATGATGGGTCAGTGTTATCTATATAGAGGTCATTGTACAGGGAGGGGGGGAGGGAGATAAGCTGCGACATCATCTATTGTCAGTAGTGAGTAATGATGGGTCAGGTGTTATCATATAGAGGTCATTGTACAGGGAGGGGAGGAGATAGCTGGTACATCACTCTGTCAGTAGTGAGTGTAAATGATGGTCAGTGTAGGTTCTATATAGAGGTCATTGTACAGGGAGAAGGAGATAAGTTGTGACATCATCTATTGTCAGTAGTTGTAAGATGCGGCCGTGTTATCTATATAGAGGTCATTGTACAGGGAGAGGGAGGAGGATAATCTTGTGTGTCATTTTGTCAGTAGTGAGTATGATGGGTCAGTGTTATCTATATAGAGGTTATGTACAAGGAGGAGGAGGAAATAAGCTGTGAACTCATCTATTGTCAGTAGTGATGTAAGATGGGTCAGTGTATTTATAGGAGGTCATTGTACAGGGAGGGGGAGGAGATAAGCTGTGACATCATCTATTGTCAGTAGTGATGTAATGATGGGTCAGTGTTATCTATATAGAGGTCATTGTACAGGGAGGAGGAGATAAGCTGTGACATCATCTATTGTCAATAAATGTAAAGTATTGATGAATACTCTATGGTATTTGTAATCTTCTTACCTGTATAAAATCTTGCACTTTGTTAAATAACTAGAATTTATTGACAGGGGCGAATACTTTTTAGGAAGCAGTGCTGATAGCTCTAGTAATAAATAGTTAGAAAAATACATAAATGTTCACAGTTAATGAAAAACCACTTAATTATCATCGACCCCTCAAAAAAAAAATATGATTAGCAGCCCCAGTGACTATCCATAGAGAATCTAGCGGCTGTATTGAGCTGCATCACAATGGGAGGTAAACCCAAATCATTTATAAAAGGTAAATGCTGGCAGTACACAGGCAGCCCTGGGCACCGCGCTGCAGGTGTGATTTATGAGGCAAGGGACCGGTTATAAATCACACTCTTTGTTTTAAATAGCAGCGTTTCATAGAAGTGGCTTGGGAAAAAGTACTGTTAAGGAAAAAAAAATGGAGAAACAAGATTCAGCAAGAAATAGACCACCCATCTTCTCCATTTAGGATGGGGAATTTGTTTCATACAACACAATTTTACAAAGTCAAAAAAAATACAAATATTTAAAGGGATTGTACAAAATTAAGCAGTCATTTTGTTGACTGTGATGAAGGACAATATTTTCTAAAAGGGATGAACTACTGATGCACCTTTAAATAATGGACAGTCATGTTGGCATTCGGCAGCACTGTCACCAATATTGTTGTATATTGCTTATAGTATGAGCTCCAACTACTACAAAAAGTAGGAAAGTAGGAGTTGGCCAACTCATAGTTGGCATTCACATTTCCTGTGCTAGTTCACAACACCTGGCACAAAATTTCTAGTTGAAGAGGTATTAGTCAGGGCCCTCGTTGTTGGTTTTTGCCTTGACTTGACAGCGACGGACGCTTTGGCATTGGGAGCAGGGCTACTTTTGGTTAGGATGGTGCCCCATGTGGAACCTTTTTGTTTAGTTCTTCACCTCCCTTCTGTGCCCTTTGTATAAATATATTCCCTGTATTTACTTGCAGATTACATTAAGCAGCATAGAGTGTGATGACCTTATCAGGCTACCTTTACCACAAAGGAAATGCCCCCCTTGAAGGTAGCTACATTGAATTGTATCTGTATCTGATAAACTTAGAAGCACATAGGGATTGGAGGATTGGGTATGGGCCCCTGGCTGCCCTCCTACGCAGGATTTTGCACTGTGAAGTTTTACAGGTTTGACAAAGATATGGGCAACCAAAAAAGGGGGCACTTCCTCCTGCAGCTTGTGATAGGTCATTAAGCTGTATAGAAAGGGGTATAGGTGCTCATCATAGCGGGTGCATGGCAGCCAGGTGCACATATAGATAGGGACCTGATATTGTGTTAGACACTACTCATATTAGGACATATTACATATTCAATCTTACCTCACACATATGCTCTTAAATTCATTGCCTATAGTAACCAATCAAAGCTCAGAGTTCATATTAATGACCTGTGGCAAAATAGAAACTCAAAGCTGAGCTGTGATAGGTTGCAGACAATTGTTAATAAGTGGATTTTGAAAAGTGTGGAGTGAAAATTTTGACTTAAACCTGAGACTATAATGTTCCCTTAGTCACAGAGAGCGGCTGTGCGAAATTTGGTGATTATAAATGTGATGGTGCAGATTCCTTTGGTGGACATACATACACACACATATACATACATACATACATACATGCATGCATGCATACATATGCAAAACCCCTGCCAATGTATAGGCAAGGGGGTACTTGCGAATAGGGCCCTCTCTCTGTCAGGATCCATCTGGTGAGCCTGCGCAACTCACCCTGAGGATAATGCAGGGAGAACTCCATGGGGTAATTTGCAGCTGTAGCCTCTGCCTGGAAAGCCAATAGTTAACTGGGTGTAAGATGTTATCCAATCCGTTGTCTGTATTGTAAACTGGAGTGTGATTGGAGAGGTGCTACCATCTGACCAGGGGGAGTTTAAAACCCCTGTGCATGGGGAGCACATGGTCCATTTTTAGCTGCTCTGACCTCATGGTCTAGGTCCAGTCTTCCGAGTCAGAGTGAAGAGAGAGTTGGTGTGGAGCCCACCTTTAGTGCTGTCACAGGAGTCAGGAGACTATAAAACAGAGCTGTAGCTCCCACAGTTTTGATACAGCTCAATCTCCATTATCCTAGCTGGCATATACCATCAGGCTGTTGCCTTATCCTGTGGACCACTCTTCATGACCACTCCAGTACCAGAATCTGAATCTGCTGTTTCGGATCTGCTGTCAATTTGATTTGCATAACTTGGCCTCCGTCTGATCCCTGGATACGGCTGTTACCACCAAGGGCTTCCCCATCCATTACCCAGGGACTTATCTTACAGACACCCGGGGGTTGCCCCAGGGAGAAACAAGTTCTTCAGCCTCTCTCTCCATATTTATTGCATACACCACCTGCTGGACCTGCTAGGCTGTAGGTGAGCCCTCCGGTCCCCATACCAAGCAGCGTGACCACAGCGTGCCCTAGGCCGCAATCTCAAGCCACTCCGGTATTCTGGGCCTGGCTGCCTCTAGGCCCCAAGACAAGGCTAGGCCCCGGTGGGGGATGTTGCACATACACACGCACACATACATACATACATACATGCATTTACGCACATACACGCAGCTTTATATATTAGATGAGTCACATATAGATGGCAGCACATGCTGCTTGTGACTATGTGGTGCCCTTTGTTGTATGTACTATACATTAAGTATGTCCATTCCTATATAACATGCCATGTGGTTGTACTTAGGCAACTGGTGACATGGATGGCAGATGTTCTGTTATTTTACACGGTGAATCAAATATTTTTGGGTAAGATGATTAAATACTGTTATTTCTATTGATACATAAACTTTGCATTACGGATTCTCCAGATTTCAGGAGAGCTGTGTACACAACACTGGACAGGAGGACATTGCTGTCTCCGCACACATCATATAATGGATGAACCTTGTATTATAGAAGAATTATAGGACCAAGCTCTGTACTGTTTCAGATGTTGAGCTACATAAATATTTGCATTGCCATTTGCTTTTCCTTGGCAGTGATTGAGTGTTACTATATATACGTATATATATTAGTGGAGGTAACGAAAGACATTGGAAGGTTTTACAAAACTTGAGTTGAGGCCACAAGGACACTTTGTGTATTTGCCCCTTAAATAAAAATAAACCATCCAGTTTTTAATTTACATTTTAGCTGTGATGGTCATTGTGCATTTTGTTCCAAGTTTCTAAGTTATCCCCTATCCGCAGGACAACCTGGTGATCGGTGAAGCTTTGACTGGTGAGACCTTCACTGATCATGAGAATGAGCCCATTGTCATCAAGTGAATGGAGATCCCGTTCTCACTGATGGGTGGAGTTGCAGGTCCAGGATGCATTGTGCTGCACCATTTACTATGTGAGTGCCGGAGATAGCCAATCACAGAGCTCGGCTATCTCCAGCACTCCCATACAATTGAATGGACCCCTTCCCTATCCCCTCACTAAGCTTTCTGTTGTTTAAGTGATACGTTTTGACATCAACTGACATTTGCCATTCTGACCTGCCAGCCAAATTTTTCTCAAAATAGCATGATGACTGCCTGAATCATAGTAAGAGTTTCAGCCGGGCAGCAAAGAATGGATTTAAATTCCAGGATTTGGAGCACTGCTGCACTCTTAAACTGCTACATTCAACGCAATCTTATCCCTGCTGTAATATCTAACCAGAAGCCAGTTAGAGAAGAAGGGAGGGGCCATGCTGTGCTTGGTGAAGATCTTACACACAATTGTACAAAATTTCATCAAGTCCAGCAACAACCCTGGAATATACACAAGGTATGATCACACAATGCCTAACACTGTCTGCAGTTTTATATGGTTAACACTGCTGATAGATTTCCTTTAAATACCTGGGAATGTAAGAATTTCATGTAGACAGATGGTAGAATAACATTTGCACCACGGCCCACTTTTGCAACAATAGAAGACATATGTTTAATATCTGGCACACAATAGAACTTTGGTAAAGTTTGGACCTAAAATTTTAATGAAATTGATTTTGTGACATCATCCAATGCAATATAAATACAGTAGTAGGGGTGAGCTGACCCGTTGCCCGATCCCAAACTCGGACTTCAACCAGAAGTTTGGGTTCTCCGTTTGGGCTCAGCCAGTAACACCCACAATCTATGCAGCCAACATTTAAAGGGTTTACACCCATGATTGGTGCCGGATGTTAGTGGTCGGTTCTGCTATCCAACTGGAACCTCTTTCCAAGGTTTGGTTTATTGTTTTTTTTTTGTTGTTGTTGTTTTTTACCCTTAAGTCTTTTTTTTCTCCATTTCTGAAAGTAAAGTTGAATTTCTGTATTAAAATTATGTAACAAAATTCTACAACATTTGTCCCCTGCTATTCACTTCCTAATGAAGATAAGTTTCTGTATCTCAGGAGGTTGACCTCCATGAGAATAGAAGGCTATGGAAAACTCCAGACACACACGGTGCTGCATGACTACTTCAACAAACTCAGAGTTGACAAACTCAGCAATGTTACCTCTGAAATTATCCTTTAATTATTGTCACCGCGGCACATATGCTCAATATGTTTGAAAAATTACCACAATCTGTCGTCCTCTATGTAAGGGTCACCGCGGAGTCTGGAGAACAGCACTGATGTTATTGTATGTATGTACCTGCTTGTGGAAGGGGATTCTGGGATTATTGCTGGAGGGGGGGGGGGGACTTTCCTTGTATAAGACGATTTTTCGGAACCTGTATTTTTACAGGGGAGCAAATTAAAGCAACGAGAAGATTAGGAGAACATATTTCAGTGTCTATCTATATCCAGTCTGTGACCAGGATGGCCATAATTGGTTCACAGACCACATCTGGTTCACCAACCTTTTGCTCCTGGCTCTCTAATCCTGCTACAAAAAGTAGATCACATCTGTCCAATGAAATTTTACACTTGTGATTTGACTTTACAGATGGGAACAGGAATGCGTCCACATCTACCTCCATGTGTTATCTGCCTCAAGCTTTAGAACAGAGAAGTTTCTTTTTATTGTACTAGCCTATGATGATAAATCACTGATGAGAAGTGATCTCTACAGAGAAGGAGGGGAATCTCTTGTGAGACTGTTTCTGGTATGAAAACTGTAAGGCTATATTCACACGGCTGTTGGGGGACGTATATACGACCGGCGTATATACAGAGTATATATAGGTTGGCAATGGGCACACGGCACCATATGGAGTGGTATGGTGCCGTACCGTTCCGTACCCGGGAGAAAGATTGCACATTTCCTATCTTTACCTGGAATACGGTGCTGTGCACCATACATCCTCATGGAGAGGGGCCGGATGAGCAATGCTCCCCTCTCCTCCTCTTCCTCCTCTCCCAAGCGCCAACCTGTGCCCGCCGTGCTACGGGACGGCGGTCACAAATTCATGTGAATGTAGCCTAAGGTTTTAGGAAATCATTTACATTTATTGATAAATGAAGCATTTTGTGTACAGCTTTATTTTAACAATTTTGTATCTCTATAGTAACAGACTACAGACACACCTAGTGTAGTCTGATTTTCTATATAACACCTGGGTCCTGGTAGCCTACCAAATGTAGGGGATGAATGTGAGGTAGTATGGGCGTAGGATCATAATGCAGTACATATTACTTTTTTGACAACTCTTTTTTTGTGAGGTAGAAGAAATTGCCATTCTGACACAGTGGGGCTTATTTATTCACCCGTCGCAGAAAGTGCATTGTCCGGCGATCATGCCGTGTGCCGCACTTCACTAAGATCGTGCGCCCGATATCCTGCATGTGTCGCTTCCCCGCTCAGATCTGACACCTGACATCTGACACCTGTCACCTTCTTCTTCCTGGTGCATGTAAGTGCAATATGAAAGTTAAATCCCGGGCCCCTCCGAATCTGTTGGTTCGTCCGATGGCATGCCCCCCGATTTCTGTCACATGAAAGCCAGCACAACTGCACCAAAATCTGATTGTGTGCGCCAAAAACCCCTGTTAAATACCTGTCACAGCAGTGCAAAACCGGAAAAAGTCAGAATGTCCGACGACAGTGCATCCGCGAACCCTTAGTAAATAAGTCCCAGTGTTTTTCTGCTATTATTATATTATTTATATACACTGGCTCACATAAAGCTCCTGCACAAGGTATATATGGGTCTGAATAATGTACTTGATTGTGGGATACATTCTCTTACTATGAGAATTTTTTTCCCCTGTGTTATCCTCAGCTCTTAAGCTGTTGTATTCAATTTCTGCTGGTGGTTACTTTTGTCACTAATACGGGCAGCACTAGAATACAACCTTTTCTCCCTGTCTACCTTTGCCAATATTATCCAATTACTTTTTTATCTATGAGGACATGTTATAACTGGTATTGTCCCCATAGCTTTTTTTGGCCTTAGTCTCTTGCCAGGTGCACATACATGCTGCGGTAGCTTCTTTATCTACCCATTTTTTTAGCCAGATATCTTTTCAATGTGATAGTCTTACGGTTCTCCATATGATAAGTGTTTTTGTAATTCATACATTTATATTTCTTGTTATTGTATCGAATAAAATTTTGAAATTTTATACTTCGTTTACATATATCATTGTGCTCTCGCCCTCTTTTTTGGTGTGTAGTAGTGGCTCTCTGAGCCGAGCGAGTGGGTACATTTGGGTGATGACCCCTCCCCTTTTTTGAGGTTCTCTTTTGGTTGGCTAACCTGCACCAGTTTTTTGTCTGACTGTGCAAGTTCATTTCAGAGCAAACTGCTTGCACATGTATTTATAAAAGTTGCAGCCGCACTATACCCGATGCGACACAAAATTCAGCACTAGAAATCCCAGTGTCAGAAACCCTGCACTATACGATACGATATTTATCAGAAGTGTCTGAGGTAAAACTGTTCTAGTTGCCAGTGGAAACCAATCAGAGCTCAGCTTTTATTTTATAAACAGCTGCGGGGAAACTGAAAGCCGAGCTCTGATTGGTTGCCATGGGCAACTAGAACAGTTCTGCTCTAAGTGACTTATGATAAATCTCCCCCATAGTGCAGTTTTTGATAAATGTGGGCCAATGTCCTCAAAATTATGTCCTCTCTGTATCTGACACTGAATCTCTCTAAAATTGAACTTGTGTTTTCAACATTTACTAACCACTTCTTATAGGTATAGGTTTAACACAGTTGCTCTCTCCTGGTGCAGGTTATAGCTGAAATCTGATTTTATCCTGAGGCACAAGGCCGGAACCTTTCAGTAACTCCAGAGTGTCTTGAGCTGCTGTGTTGGGGAATATGATGACTTTTACCCATTGACTGAAAACCCTAGCAAAAATGAAGTTGTAGACAGAAGAAGGTAGGTGCACCAGCAGGAAGAGACCTACCCCTAGTGCCCCAGAAGTTTATTCGCATAAAAAGGAAAGTTGAATTTTCTCTGAAATCCCTGAATCTGGGGCACCCTGTGTGCTTCACAGGCCAACTGTGATTTTATGTATTTCTATATAAAAATAGCTAAGGGAGTGTTTTAACAACAACAACATCAATAATAATAATAATAATAATAATAATAATAATAATAATAATAATAATATTTAAATAATCAAACAAATAATTCTGCCACCCACCCAGTATGACACAAACTTGGCTCCTAATCAATAATCAGTAAGAAAATTAAAAATTAAATATTCCATGTATAACGTTGGGTTCATTGGATGGCATCCAGTAAATCTCCGCTATGTCAACTGATGAGGTTTTATCTATCTGTACCCTGGCTCATATTATATTATGACTTTCCACAGAAAGCGCAGATCTATTTCTCGTACATAAGAGAGATGTAAAATGTCTCATATAGCCAAGCGTCCATCTAAGTAATGCCCAAGTTCATCTTTTAAGTGAGCGGGAGGATGCAAATTTCACTTCTTACAAATAAGAGCCTTAGGATGAAGCATTGAGACAAAACATAGATTATAAAGCTAATATAATAAGATCCAGTTACCATATGTTACCACTGCCAGCTGTTGACCTTTTACTCACTATATCTTGTCAGTTCTTAACTGTCCCCTCTCTGTTATCTATAGAACAGCAATCTGGCACCGATTCTGCCCCGGAAAACAAAAACAAGGAACTTTATGATTTTCATCATGTCCGCTTAGAAATTACAGAATTGTCAGGTTAAGGCACTACAATTTTTTTTAGAATTAAATAATAATAATTAAAGAGGACCTGTCACCATATTTTGCCCCCCGGACTAACAATGTCTGCTGATAAAGGGTTACAAGTCCTCCCCGTATCATCTTAAAATTAGCTGCCAGTGGAGCCCTGTACCTTAATTGCAGCCATTTTTCTGACTCCACTGAGAGAGGAGAAAAGTCATTGATATCAGTGAGCCACGCCCCATTATTCTGACTGACAGCTCTGTGTCTCTTCACATCACTGCTCTGCCTCCTTGTACTTAGGGACCGTCTGCTAATATCCAACTACAGACATATAAAGCTCTATGTACACATGGGAAATATTGTGCCAGTCTTTTTACACGGTACCTTGTGTTACATTCATGACATGTGACCAGTGACATCATCACAGGACCTTTAGACTTGTGAGAATAGCAAACTGTACACCATGTATGTGATTACATGAGATCACAGCAGCCTCCATGGCGGATGGAGAGGAGTAGAAGTCCATGGAGGCTGCTATGACTTTATGTGGTCAGATACATGCATGAGGTAAAGTTTGCTATTATTAAGAGTCTAAAGGGCCTGAGAGGATGTCACTCTGGTCACTTGACATGAACTGTGACCAGTAAGGAGGCATAAGGTGTGGGGAGGAGTATATGGGAGGGACGGGCCAAGCAGGACATGCCCTTTCTAATGCCAGGTAATATAAGATAAAAGGTGATTTATGGGGATGTAATCAAAACAATTTTTAGCTAAAAGAAGGGGGTCAGTAAGTGAATAGAGCTCTGTATGATCCTATCACTGGCTGTATATGTGCAAATGTGATGATAGGTTCCCTTTAAATAATTAAAATAATCAAATAAATTGACAAAACAAAGAGTGTATAAGGAGAACTCATTTATTGGACCGGGAGCAGTGTAATTCTTTATCTTTCGTGTGATGGTGATGCATGGAATTAGGACACATCCTGACGTTTTCTCGACTGAGGATCCCAACAGCATGACAATCATTGTTCAATTTACCGTTAAATGTGAGATAGCCAATCACTGTGCTTTTCAATTTCCAATACTCCGATTCTATTGAATGGAGTGCAGCATTCTTGTGATAAGTAGGGGTGCATCTTTGTGAACATGGGGGGGGGGGGGGTTTCCCATCAGAAATGCCTCTTTTGATCAGATTGCTATTAACTATCCTGTGGATAAGAGGTAACATTTAAACTTGGTTAAACCCCTTTAAACATATTTAGCATCATTTCCTTTCAGATATCTTATTTTAGTCGAAAAATTCAAAAGCGATTAAAGTCATATGAAGGCAATTTGTTATCAAGGTGTGTATGAGGGGTTTAGGGTGCTCACCTTTCTCATCACCTTTCTGGTTCTGACCCTGCCTGGGCCTCGGATCATCTCTGCTTACCGATTCCTGTTGATGCCCTAACCAGCCAATGATTCCCAGAGGTGGGTGGAGTGTTCATTTTCAAGATGTGGAGAAGAACAGAGCATTAGGGACCCATAAGGGATTGATGGTACCAGAAAAGGAGCTTGGGGTGAGGAATAAGGAAGTGAAGACCCATAAGGGATCGGTGGTGGCAGAAAAGGAGCTTGGGGTGGGGAAGTAGGCAGTGAAGACTTCTAAGGGATCCATGGTGCCAGAAAAGGAGCTTGGGGGAGGTATTAATAAGGTGTATTTTGCCTTTTTTTTAACCCATTCTGGGTCTTATATTAACAATTTTACCTGCCCAAAAAACCCTTTAACTTTCATGTTTCTACTTTCTTGATTTTCCCTAATTGGTCACATTAACTACACCTCGTATTTTCCCATATTTACATATTCCAGTGAAATATACTAGTTACATATTATGCAGTCAAGGGTAAATTCAGGACAAGCATGAATTTCATTATTCCTGTTCCATCACACCCACAAATAATATGGAAACAACATGTGCTAGCAACAAAATACCCTGCCATATGTATCAAGAGCACTATCGTTCCTTTAAGACATATGAAAAAAAAAGAAGAGATAGAAAAAATGACAGGAAAACGGGAATAATACCGTTATATAACAATAGCAATGACCGGGCTAATGGCTATGGCTGACACGTAGCTATAAACACTGTGTACAAAAACTGCACTATAGCATCGGATAAAGCAAAATATTTAGCGTGGAATAATATGGAGAACTGGGAAGTGAATTGCCGCAACCTTTAAGATATCCGCGGCTTTTGTCAACAAATTATAAATAATGTTGCAGCGTTACCTTTCTAAATCAATGGGGAAAAAAAAAAAAAAGCTTCTATAGTGGGCACTTTGCGAGATCCATACACCTACACACTACAGATGGTTTCGTTTTATAAGAGATGAAACTGCATTTGGTGGAACTGATTAAATATAAAAACACCGCCATCTGCCACTTATTCTAATATAAAATGGTTTGGGCAGATGCTGACATCTTTCGAAATGATTGATTCATCTCTGACAAGAGACAATTCTCTCCGGCTTCCAGCTGCCCACTGCTCTCCCAATAGCTGCTGCATGACTTAAAGCCGGTCACAGCAGTTACATGTGGATGTCGCAGGTGACTGAAGGGCACTTTAATAAATAGCCAGCTAGAATTACTGTCAGATGCTGCACTCGCTGCACAAAGAGAGATTTGTTTTATCACAACAGTACAGTAAGTGACATGTCCCGGATCAGGTCTTCCATCTGACTGATTATACAAAGAAAGTGCATTACATACTGCACCCGGATATGGCAAGATAGGATTGTGACATTTATAAAAATTGGTATTTGTGCAAAAAAAAAAAAAAAGCTTAAAAAAGAAATCGCTTTTTTTGCGCGAAATGCAAGGTGCAGTTAAAGGAAATCTACAACTTTGGAAAAGTAAAAAAACACAAAGAAATGATCACCTCCGTTCCTCTTGATCTTGATCCTGGTGCTGTCACTCGTGTCTCTTGACACGCCGGGATCTCCTAGAAAATAGACTTATATACAGCAACACGGAGCGTGGGGGCTAGATGTCCAGTACTCCAGGCTGCTACTTATTCACGCCCTCGCCAACTCCCTAGACTGCTAAGAGGTAGGTGACATTATGCGAGAGGCCTGAATTCACACCTCTCGTGTGACATCACCAGTCAGAAAGTTCATGATCGATCTGGTAATGGAGTGAATAATTAGCAACCTGGAGCGCTGGACATCTTGTCCCTGCACTCCATGCTGCTAATTATAAGTCTTTTGTCTAGGTGATCCTGGCGTGTCAAGACTAGTGGAGGACAGCACCTGGATCATCAAACAGGATCACAATTTGTAAACCAAGCACACTTACATGCAGGTGTATGCCCCCACCGGCAGTATCCACTCTTTTGTTAGCTACTTTTGCCCTTGTTTTCACAAAAATAGGCTTTAAAATTATGCAAATGAGCATAAGGGCTCCATAGCTGTTTCAGCCAAGAGCCCCTTATGCTCATTAGAGTAATTTTTAAAGCATTTTTTTTGGACAAACAAGCAGCTAAAATAAGAATAAATCCTACCGGAGGGGGCACACACCTGCATGTAAGTGTGCTTGTTTTTCAATCCTTGTGGTAGATTTCCTTTAAAAAAAGTTTGACTTATGCTCCATTTACTTCTATAGGACTTCAAGGGCTGTTTGGATGGCCAATCGAGGAAGTCCTATTTCCTATGCGTCAGGTTATAGGAAGTTACGGTTCTTTATTATGTCATTGGGGGTCGCAGAAGTCAGACTCCAAATGATCTAACATTTTCTTGTGGATAGGAAAAAAATGATGTGACTATTAAACTTTTTCACGGCTAAGTTTGGATCTTCATTTGGGGCTTCCATTATTCTTCTTCATTTGAGGCTAAATTCACATGACATTTATTTCCCTCCTATGTAAGGATAAATCTTGGGTGAATTCCTATTGTAACAATGGAGGACTATAACATAAGGCACTATATACACTCCCCCCCCCCCCCCCAAATGCAGAAGGAGGAGTGGGCATCTGCACTTGCCAATGATTGCCTCCAGTCATTGTTCAAGGACATTTCCCCAGCAATGTAACTTATACAAGCAGTCCCCGGGTTACATACAAGATAGGTTTTGTAGGTTTGTTGAATTTGTATGTAAGTCGGAACTGTATATTTTATCATTGTAGCTCCAGCCAGAACTTTTTTGGTCTCTGTGACAATTGGATTTTTAAAAATGTTGGGTTGTCATAAGAATCAGGAGTAACACTAAAGCTTCATTACAGATGCCTGTGATAAATGTTACAGCTGATTATTGCCGCCTAGGACTAAAGTACAATAAATTACCAATATCCAGAGGTCCGTTTGTAACTAGGGGTCGTATGTAAGTCGAGTGTTCTTAAGTAGGGGACCGCCTGTATAGACGTAGGCCTTATATAAACACCGCTGGGGAGGTCTCGGGGCGTATGTTCAGCGGAGGCTGGGATGGAAGCAATACAGTTCTGCAGCAGGAAGCCTCCTGAGTTTCTAGCTACATGTAACATATACTGTGGAGTTAGACACAAAAAGGAGTCCTCCATATACCGGTAAGTGTCTATGGACCCATTTAGCATATATACGAATGGATCTTTCCTGGCATGCACGCTAAACATGTGCAATAATCATGATGTGAACCAAGTCTTACAAAAAATATAAACTGCTGTAAAATAAGTCATGTTCTTCTTTCAGACCCTCCTGCTCTTTTATCATTGTGTTTCAGGTTCCCCAATGACCTCTCTATCCAGATCTCCATGAATTATGTGACAACCTAATGATGTCAGTCAGTGGTTGCAGCAATGACCTCATTGGTGGCTTCACAACTGTTTAATGTCATCCGGCTAGGGAGACTTGGCAGGAAATTGGGGACATGGTGACACTGGATGGGGAGTAGGACTAACTTTTTACTGTATATAAAAAAAACCCTTAATTTTCTGGCTAGAAAGTCCCTGTAAATCTTAGAAATTTGGATTCCCAGCTCATTGTCTATAAATAGTCTCCCATTAGTGTAATCTACGAGGATGTTGCTGCTAAAGTCAACGGGCCGTAAGGTGTAAAAGCTCGCTTTATAACCTGACAACAGATTTTAGTGCAAGACCCAAAGGACATCCTCTAGTTCAGAACCAGAATTTCAAGCCGGCTATTGAAGCCAGAAAACTATCAGAGCCAGACAGCTAGTCCTAAAACACAAAAGAAACCAGTCATCGGTTTTCTCAGGCATTCATCCAACTGGTGATGTGATAGAGCCGGGCAGTTTTCCACCGCAATGCAACGTGGCCTGGACGGGAAGGCAGGTCAGTGGTGGAGCACAGGGAGGTGACGCATGTGTCAACCAGTGATGTCAGGAGATGCCTGGTGTCATACTGCAGTCTACGTCTACTGCAATATACAATATATATCTCTGTGATAAGGGTTTAGGAGGGATGGCACTATACATAAACACACTCAATCACCTAAAGTCTATGGGAAGGGTCACATTCCCACTCTGTAGTTAGACACTATACAGATGCTTCCTTCCCAATTCTGATGTGGGCAGACAGGCCTCGTTTTTTTTTTTTTTTTTTTATAATAGGACGATGTTATCTCTTACAAAGAACTGTTAGTATTTAGGAAATTCCAGCATGGATCCCGATGATGTCACCATGTCTTCCCTCTGCCTGACTTTCAGCTGCGATTCTCGGTATTATTTGTTCTACAACGTATTACTAACTTTAGGCACTTTTCCATGCAGCTGGACTTTTTTCCAGAATACTTTCCCCATTAAGACTATATCATAGTATTGTCTTCTATGAGTCTTTTTTTTTTCAGATGTATTCCATGAAAAAAGTTTAATGCCATCCCCATTTTTCACAACTGCAATCTTGTACAGACAGCCCCCGGGTTACCTACAAGATAGGTAACATAGGTTTGTTCTTAAGTTGAATTTGTATGTAAGTCAAAGCTGTATATTTTATAATTTTAGCTCCAGACAAATTTTTTTTGCCCCAGTGACAATTGGAGTTTTCAAATTTTTTGCTGTAATTGGACCAAGAATTATCAATAAAGCTTCATTACAGACAACTTACAGCTGATCATTGCAGTCTGGGACTATAGTAACATCCAGAGAGCTTCACCAGAGGTCACAGGTGGCAGAGGGGTTCGTCTTTAACTAGGGGTCGTCTGTAAGTAGGGTGTCCTTAAGTAGGGGACTACCTATATCAGCTTTAGAGCGGAAATCTCACTGCATCTTTGGCTTTTGAATTGCTTTGTACCAATTATTATACAGAAATATGATGCTGGTGAAACTATCTGCCCCTTACATAACAGGCACATAAATGATTTTGCCCCCAACATATCTTAAGCACCTTATAAAACATGTTTACATCGTACCCCTAAAAATACCATTGTCACTTATAGGGGGTCATTTATCTTATTTCCCCCTTCTCTGCGCTCTTTTTGCGCCTGTTGTGAGGTTTTTTTTTCACCTCATTTGTCTTTGTCGTTTTGGCTCTCTGTCAAATGCAGGTTTTTTGCAAATGTTAAAAAAGGCGCAAATCGCATATAAAAATACACTGCAGCCCCTCAATAGATAATAAATAGTATGGTCCCGGAATTGAAGACTGTAGCTTCACAACCAAAATATCTCTTTATAATTTCCTTTTAAATTGCTCTTATGATTTCTGCTAGTGACCACTAGTATACAGCAATCTGATGCAGTTGTAACTATTCACCGCTTACACTATAGTTGTATATCCAAGTTGTTAAGAATCAATGTGACCAGGATTTTTTTTTAATAATAACCAGCAGAATTGTGAACGCAGCTCAGCAGTATAATAACGACTCTAGAGTATTAACACATTTACTCAACTTCTTTCTCTTAGAAGAAATATTTTTTTTTGGACCCAGAATAAATGAAATGTAAAATAATGAAACTCATTGGGGAAGATTTACTTACCCGGTCCAGTCGCGATCCAGCGGCGCATTCTCAGAGGAGGATTTGGGTTCTGCCGGATTCACTAAGGTAGTGCGCCTGATGTCCACCAGGTGTCGCTGCTGCGGTGAAGTCCGTCGGAGTTCACTGAAGTTCACTATTTGTTGCTGGGTGCAGGTAAGTGCGTGTCGAGCGACACATTTTTTTTCCCGAATCCGTCAGGTTTTCCGATGGCCACGACCCCCGATTTCCATTGCGTGCATGCCGGCACCTATGTGCCACAATCCGATCGCGTGCGCCAAAAACCCTGGGCAATTCATCGCAAATGGGTAATTTTTGGGAAACCCGACGAAAAAACGCGATTTGGGCCCTTAGTAAATGACCCCCATTGTATTTGTGACCCTTCATAAATCCACCTTCTCACTTCATCAGAGCTTCTGCGTTCAGTTATTCATTAATGTCATGGGTTTGGCAACCAGAAATTCTTTTCCAGCCCTCAGGAGGGACTTTCTAGATAACTTACTATTAGTAGATGTTCCTTCAGGTTGTAGTTCAACACCAAACCATCTCTGATGGGCTACGAGCAGGTGACTATAAGGTGAGGCCATCTGACATATCACTATATCCTTCTTATCGTCTACATTAACGGGAGGTCTGTGTTTGGTCTTTGTATTGTTGAAGATAACAGACCCTTTTAATGAAATTTAAAGGAGATTGGATGATGGATCATAGTAATTTGAAAAAAAAAAATTCAGATCCAGGAAGGTTTTCTTACATATTTGTTTTCAGAAACGGAATTTTTTCCCCAATATTGTTATTGTTACTTCTTCCATAGGCTATATCTCCACTATTATAATAGTTTGGACTTGATGAACCTGTGTATTATTTTACCATTAACTGCTTATGCATGGTGGCTCAGTGGTTAGCATTACAGCCATGCAGTGTTGTATGTTCTCTCCGTGTTTGCATGGGTTTCCACCGGGTACTCTTGTTTCCTCCCACACTCCAAAACACACTGGTAGGTGGATTAGATTGTGAGCCCCATTGGGGATAGGGAGTGATTTGGAAAGCTCTGTGCTGCGCTGCGTAATCTGTGTGCGCTATATAAATAAAGGGATTATTATTATTATTATTATTATTATGATCTATGGGACTGTAGCTCAACTCTTGGAGTGGCCTGTGTCTACTTACCTTTTTTCATTTTCTCTTTTTTTTATTTTCTTCCAGTAAACCCCCCTCTACTGACCTGAGACAATAGAGATGGTGAATAGATTGTACCACGAATGGGAAGTATAAATGCCTCACTTGTAGTCCAGCTTTGTTGTCATGGTGGAAGTTTGCTTTAATTATTAAAGGAGTATAATGTAGCCGTGTAGACTCTCTCTCTTTCTCTCTCTCTCTTTCTTTCTCTCTCTCTCCACCTCAAAATTAAGCCTTATTCTGCATATAAAACTGGTGTTCATGTTGAACTTACTCTATAAATTGGATTTTCATTTCATGTACTTGGCGTTATCGGCTCGGAGT
Source organism: Engystomops pustulosus (assembly GCA_019512145.1). Lineage (NCBI taxonomy): Eukaryota > Metazoa > Chordata > Amphibia > Anura > Leptodactylidae > Engystomops > Engystomops pustulosus. The sequence goes on from CM033643.1 coordinate 17,288,917, forward strand.
AATCACACAGATAGGTGGCTATTGATTTAGCATTAGGGCTCATCATTTTTCTCATGTCTCTTCTATTGATTCTTCTGTTTTTGATAATGACAATTATTCATTTGAGGTTTTTTTTGGATCTTGAGATGGAGCAGAGTCATTATTTATTATGTTCCAGTAACCATTTTCGATCTGGTTTTGTACAAATGAATCTGATAATATCATTTGCATGCTAGCAACAGTAATTTTGCTTTGCTTTGGTTAAATTGTAAGATACCAAGTTTCTTTATCCAGAAGGTACTTCAGAAACCCATAAAGCCATAGGATAAATCATTTGTAGAAGTGTGACAACCCAGCACCCCTCCTCAAACAACTGTTTGACTGCATTCACACAGCCATGTGCTTGCCCAGGTTAGATCTTGATCAAACACTGGGCTGAAAAGATGGCGGAAGCTCCTCACCTCTCCGCCCTTCACAGGAAGATGAGTGGCTGCCTGACTATGCATCATGACAAGGAGACATAAAACACTGGGGCACATTTACTAAGGGTCCGTCGGACGCATTTCTGCCAGGTTTCACAATTTTTTTTAGATTTGCCCCGGGTTTTTGGCGCACGCGATCAGATTGTGGCGCATCGGCCCTGGCACAAATTGACGCCGGACAACCCGACTGATTCGGACAAACCGCAGTTAAGAAACCAAATTGTGTCGCAAGATCAGCACTCACATGCGTCGGGAGGAAGAACGTGAACTCCGGCGAACCTCAGCGGGGGAAGCGACACATGCAGGAAATTGGTCGCACGATCTTAATGAATCGCGGCAGCTCCGAATCCTCATCGGACATTCCATATCGGCGGCGTCAACAGGACGGGTTAGTAAATGTGCCCCACTGTGTTGAATGTCGAAGCAGGTTACACATTTCACACTTCCTGCTGCAGGGTGACGTATATATGCTCAGCGGAGGATTTACCAGCCTATGGGGGACAGATTCAACTGTACTGCATCCATCCCCGGCCTACACAGTGTTTACTATGGGTGTTTCCCAGTGATGTCACTCTCCATACCAGGACAGTAACATCACTTGGGAGTACCTGGAAAAATCACAGGCTGCGGCTGATGTTCACATGTCCTCCCGCTTTCAAGGGAGAGGGGCTAAATTAGACAACATATCCCACTGTCTACAGTGAAAAACATTGTAGCACTCCATTGTGAGGACATGCCAGGAATTCTTCTAACGTAGTCAGACAACGGAGGGGAAAAAAACGTGCTGAAGAATGGTTGGCTCTTCACATCTTCAACAAATATTTCATACAATGTTATCTCATCTAAATCTAAGTAGAACCCAGTAGTGTATACCATTAACGTGTTGCCTACAATGTCTATTTTTAATTGTATATATATATATATAACATATATATGTACTGTAATAATTCACAAAGTTGTAGTTTTACTCCAAACTTCCCCCTGTTTATCCTGCGTATCTTTTAACGAAGCAGCAAAGTTATTCCCGAAAGTTGGCACAAGTCCTAGAGTCAAGCAGGGCTTTTAAGAGATGTTCAACACAAGTCAACATGTTAATTACCTGTCATTACCATCACCTTCATGTACAGTAAGTGAGCAAAGAGTATAGCTGAGTATTCATCGGGAAGCCTTTAGTTTTTAACTTAAGCTCTCATCTTATTCTCCTAAATTAATCCACTAGGGACAAGGGCCAATGTGAGTGCATTCACTGCACAGGGATGGGGAATATGTTAACTATACATGAACAACAGCCTGGAAATCAACATGTAGTAAAGTGAGGTAAAACAGTTATGCTCTCAGAAGTTGAGGCATTTGCAGAACGCAGCACAGAGACGCATGAGGGAAATTGTGTGCCAAAACCTCTGGGTGGTGCAGCAATTAGCATAATACACAGTAATAGGAATTTAACCTTTCACATTTCATACCATGTGGTACTCTCACCATCTGGGTAGGGAGAAAAAAAAAGATCAAGTTTCCTTTTCAGCTACGCTTTTGCCAATTGGGAGCTTTTTCGACAGCGTCACTCCAGATTGGTGTTATTTTTACTAATCGCTGAACCACATTTGTGGTTAAGACTCCTATTACATTCCAAAAATATAAAGCACTTATTATATGAATACAGAAAATATTATTTTTTAATCAATAGTTTGCCAGTCTAGTTTGGTATCTTCATTTAAAAACAAAAAATTGGGTCTGATCTACAGTAAACTGATCTGACCACTGCACAGAGAATGGAGCTCTTCGCTTTCTGGATGCTCTCTGTGTATCAGGGTTTCATCTGTGCCTGTATCATCCTCCCTCTCCGTTTTAATTCTCTTCTCTTTGTCTCTGTGTTTCATAGTTTGGCAAGTAAGAGATCGTTGACCAGTGATCTCTTACTGCTTAGTTTAAGTACAGCAAATAGGCAGGGATAACTGGGATGATGGTTTAGTCTTAAGGCATATTATCTCTTCTCAGACCTTAATTAACAATCTGCTGCTGAGAACAGCTGATTTGTGACCATTCTGGATACTGTACACCCAACAATCTGATATTGAGGAACAGGGGTGTACAGTCATGGGCCATGGTGTAAGACTGCCAAGGGCGCTGGGCTGTATGAATATTATACCCCCTACAAGTCCGGAATTCACTTCCCACATGGTACTAAAATCAGCTTCTTGTATTTTTCATCCCTTCTGCTGCTTTCAATCTGTGGTTTCAGGACTGTTGAAGCAGGAACATATGTATGAGGATTTCATGGATGAAGGTCATTCTAAGTATAAAATTTGGTGGTTGGTTTTGTTGGCCATGGCCCCCTGGAAAGCTTGGGCCCTGGGCTACCGCCCAAACAACTGTTGAGGAACTACTGTACGGATAACTTATCTATATTTTTGGACTGGATCACCCCTTAAAATACTGCCATAGAATGACTCCTTCATTCAGATTCCTTATTTTAATATATATATATATATATATATATATATATATATATATATATATATATAATATGAGGATGAGTGTGGTTGACACAAGAGTTTACAGTCTATGAGGATTGAGGGGGTGGACACCAAAGAGCGTGTGGCAGTCTCATGAGGATGAGGGGGTGGCACAAGAGCTTACAGCTTAGAGGATGGGGGGGGTGCCCCACGAGCTCCCCCCGTCTCTCCGCAGGCTGCGGGGAGGGGAGCCCACAGGCGCTTACCGTCTATGCGGCTGCGGGGTCACACCCGCGCTTTACCGTCTCTGAGGCTGAGGGCTGGGGATGCCCCAAGACGTCCCGTCTCTGCGATGAAGGGGGGTGCACCGCGCTCCTCAGTCTCTGAGGATGCGGGGGGTGCCCCCCGGCTCCGTCTCTGGGATGAGGCAGACCCGCGCGTACCAGTCTCTGGCGGATGCGGGGTGCCCACACCCGTTACCCGTCTCCGCGGCTGCGGGGGACACCCCGAGCCTTCCCGTCTATGAGGCGCGGGGTGCTGGCCGCCACGCGCTTCCAGTCTAGGAGGCTGAGGGGGTGACACCCCACGAGCTACAGGTTATGCGGATGGGGGGTGGCCACCCACGAGCTTCCCGTCTCATGAGGCTGAGGGGTTGACCCCCCGCGCCCTTCCCGTTATGAGGCTGCGGCCGCCCCCCGCGCGCGTACCCGTCTATGCGGATGCGGGGGGGGTGCCACCCCGTTCCAGTTAAGAGGATGGGGTGGGGGGGGGGGTGCACCGCGTTACCGTCCTGAGGCTGACGGGGGAGGGGGTGCCGTGTTGTGACTGCCCCCAAGCGCTTCCCGTCTATGCGGCTGCGAGGGGGTACGGTGCGGTGACCCCCGAGCTCCAGTCTATGGAGGCTGGAGGAGCTGCTCCACGGCTTACAGTCTATGCGGGATGAGGGGGTGCCACAAGCGCTTACCGTCTCAGGGCTGCGGGGTGCCACACCCGCGCTTCCCGTCTATGGGATTGCTGGGGGATCGGTGCACCCCCGAGCATTCCCGTCTACGCGGCTGCGGGGTGCCCCCCCGCGCGATTCCCGTTTATGAGGCATGCAGGGAGGATGAGGGGTGACACAAGAGCTTACAGTCTATGAGGATGAGGGGTGACACAAGAGCTTACAGTCTATGAGGATGAAGGGGGACAAAGGCTTACAGTCTATGAGGATGAGGGGTGACACAAGATCTTACAGTCTATGAGGATGAGGGGGTGACACAAGACCTTACAGTCTATGAGGATGAGGAGTGACACAAGAGCTTACAGTCTATGAGGATGAGGGGTGACACACGAGCTTACAGTCTATGAGCATGAAGGGGGGGCACAGGAGGTGACTTGTACTATAGTTACAGTTATAGTTTATAGTTTAAATAAATCAATAACTAATGCTGAATGAACCAGTGACCAGCGGCTATCAATATGCACTGAAACAGGAGAAAACAGTGGAGGTTTAGAGAAAAGACAGTGAAAGTTACATGCCAATAGGGAATGTGATTGGCCTGCCTGAGAAGATGGATTTTTAGGGAACGTTTGAAAATTTGGTAGTTAAAGGAAACCTACCACTTGTAGTGGCAGGTTTCCGATGGCAATAGTTTCCCCTAAAATAAGACATCCCCTGAAAGTAAGACCTAGTACAATTTTGCCTCGGCTTAGAAATATAAGGCCCCCCCTGAAAATAAGACCTAGCGGCAGTCATTGCAGCGTTTTCCCCCACGCCATACATGAGTATTGGTAGATCTTTTAGATGCTGCAGAAGGTTGTGGGGAAGAATTCATGGAAGTAAATCACTGACTGTTGTGCTGCAAATGTGAAACCATCAGCTAGCAAGATAAGAAGGGTCACTTATGCTTTTACTTAACATGAGACATTGGGGCCAATGATTCTAATAGAAATGGAGTCACAATAAATACAGCATGAAATTCAGAGTTTGGAGAGTCACAAGAATGTTAGAGAAGTAGATTTTTTGTTTAACGATAAATGTAAATTCTTGTTCTTGGAAAAATAAGACATCCCCTGAAAATAAGACCTAGTGCCTCTTGAGGAGTAAAAATTAATATAAGACACTGTCTTATTTTCGGGGAAACAGGGTATATATTTAACTCCAACATGAACCCAATACAGACCAGACAGATGTTTAGTGCAAAAAAACTTTCTTAAAGATATTATAGAGTTCTTGGTGTATACTGCAATGTTTATCAGTGGTCCCTACCCGCAAGGCCATAGCCAAAGATCAGACCATGGAACACTTAGTCTCGGGTCGTGATTGCAGGACAAAACAGCCATGACTAAGTCCCTAAATGGAGGGAAGCCCACGGGAGTTGCCAGCAGGTGCAAAGTGATGATGTCATTGTTCCTGCCAGATTCAGAGCTATGTAAAGCCACCGCAGAGTGGAGGACTGCTGCAGAGGAACCTGGAATTGTGAGCATATAATCTTTTTTTCATCTGACACCATAAAGAGCACATGGGGGGATCAGATTATCTAATAGAAAAGAGGACATTATAAGAATGGGGGCTGCAAAAATGGGGGCAATGTAAATGGGGGCACTACAGGAGAGGTGACGGAAATGGGGGGCTACAGAAAGAGGATTATTGTATGGAGGGTGTAGAGGAAAATAGCATTACATGGATAGGGCCTTAAACGGAGTTGTTAAAGGGACATTGTAAATGGGGTCCAACAGAAGGAGGATTCATAAGCGGGGGCTATAGATAAGCAGAAGGGAGGTGTCACATGATAGGGGGCTATTACAATATGTGTGGGGGCACACCTTGCCGGGTGGATATGGGGGTAAGTACTCCTCACCCCCCCCCCCCATATCCACCCGGCAAATCGGGACCAGAATAGGACCTGACCTATATTTTGCAATGTAGCCACCCCACTCAAACCATGCACAATACACCTCAAGGTAGCTGCCATTTACATTTGCATTACATATCCTTTGTGTGCGATAACACATATTACAAAGCAAGTAAAGGTGGCACATATTATGCATTGGTGATATGTCATGGAAAGACAGTTGAAAAAACACTCTTTTCATTGTAAGGAAAGATATTTTTCTCAACTTGTCCAAAAATGGTTAAATTTGAGAAATAAAATATGCGGTTGATACAGCTTTAATTAAGTCCAGACATGAAAAGCTGTATTATATTCCTCCGAAACCCTGTGATTATGTATTTTTGTGTGTTTGACAACAGCTTTTAAGAGATCAGTTTTCAATAAAACAAGACCCATATTTGCTCTTGGTCTTGTCCCAATGTTTGCTATGAATTATGATTTGCTCACAGACTAAGTGACTCCAGAAGTGTAAGTCATTGACAGTCAAATATCAGAGGCAAAATCCTCTACTGTACTCGATGCTGCTCCGAGCCCTTCCCTTCTGAACAAAGAGACATTTCCAGCCAATCCAACATTTAATTCCTGTATGCGGCTTTATGTGTTATGATCTCTGTTATGATCAGTAAACGGTGGCACCAACAAAAGGATTCACAATTCATTATTGCCGCTCTCCGCGGTTAACAAAACTAAACAGGTCCCAGATTGGGACAAAACAGCCAAAGTGCCTTAAAACATTGGAAAAATGGATAGCGAGCGTTACAGCGCACTCTGCCCAGAAATACTATTCTTTCCTGAATTATACATATTAAAATTGGACATTTTTCCTCTTTTAACTAGCCTCTTGCTGTTTTAGGTTTGCAGAATTCCAGCCAATGTATGGAAGTGACTCCCAAACCGCTGCTTTTAGCAGTAGAGGCGTACTAAATCCACTAATGTTCACAGTCAAGTGTAAGTGAGAGCCGCACAATTTTACGGTGCGTTGCTGTGATTAATGGTCTTATTTTTTTAGTTTTCCGTCGTGATCTTTGTCAAATTGGGAAAATTCTTTTCACACCAAAATTCTACCACCTTCTACAGTCTGTCTGCACGTTGGATGCGGTACTGTAGCTAAACTCTACTGAAGTGAATAGGGATGAGTTGTAATAACAATAGTGTTGAGCGGAACAAAAGTTTGAGTCAGGGTTCTGCTCAAGCTTCACCCCCCATCATGGTTGCGATCAGTGCTGGCACTCCCGATTACCTCATTGCCTCCCCAAAATGGTGGCACATGGTTCCAGTAATTTAAAAGCTGCTGGCAAAGTCGCCAGCACCGATTGCGGGTTTTACTTCTGCGGGTTTGGTGCATAGATCAAAACTGATTTTTTTTTTACCCGAATTTTAAGGGGTCCACTCATCACTAAATACCATATATAAACTGTAGATAGACCAGTGGTATGTTGGACTGCAGATAATTCCGTCAAATAGCAAGCGCTACCTACACTCAACTCAGCCGAGTCCCGTTCTTTCTAATTTTAAGAAATGGCTCAAGCAGCGATTCCTTGTATGAGCCCAAGCCAACACCCAAGGACTGAAAGAGGAGGAATTTGATACTTGGTTGTTTATGTGAGAGGACCTTTGTCATATCTGAAGATATTAATATCTTGAATAGCATAAGGTAGGTAGGCGGCGCTATGTAGTTTTGCCCTGTTTCCCAGTGAACACCAGAGAGATTGTTCGCAGTTGTATGACTATCTATCTCATATCTATCCATCTATCTATTATCTATCTATCTATCTATCTATCTATCTATCTATCTATCTATCTATCTATCTTCTCATATCTATCTTTCTATCTATCTATCTGTCTATCCATCTATTTATTTTCTCATATCATCTCTATTATCTATCATCTATATAACCTGCATTGTAATGAATGAAAATGATATTTCCCATCAATGCTATTTCAAATGTCTACTAAAAAAGGCACTTGTCTTCAACTCATTGTCCTCCGATAACACGCCTCTTACCATGTATAGTTATCTATCTGGAATAATTCTTAAGAAATAGATTTCCTTGACCTTATCTCTTCCAATTTAACACAATACCCGCAGCTCGATAAATGATGCATTTTTTCATCTATAATCGGCCTTGGCACGACAGTTTCTGCATCTGAAAGTGGGTACACAATTGTGAATCATGGTCATTGACACAGCTATTGTAAAGCCACCCATGTGGTCCCCCTCGATCCTATTTTTGTGTTCTGCACCATTATAAATACAAATGTAAAAATAATCGACAGTGAGGTAACAAAAGCTGCACGAAACGGTAGAGACCAAAACCAGTCAAATACAATAGGAATCAAATGTAGACACAACTGTGCACACCCTATTGAGTGTGAGATACTGTGCTATTAACCGCACAAGGGCGTCCATCAACAACCGTGGGCCCCTGGATTTCAGTATTGCTTTGAACCCCTGGCTCAAATTTTTATCAATAATACTCAGACGTTGGAGACTCGCCAAGTAAAAATGATGGCGAAGAATACGGAGGGAAGACGACTAGGCCGGGCGGCAGAGCGGCAATGGGGAAACCCGACATAGTGTGGAATAAGTGAATCATAAGCGATCGTGTGAACCAACTATCAATGCTTCTAACATACAAAGGAAGCCAACGATACGGGCACATTTACTTCCACCCGTCCGGAAGAGTTCCCAAGTGCATTGTCCGGCGATAATCCTCTGTGGCCGCGTTTTCAAGCTGCCGAGATTGCTGCTTGTCGCTTTCCCCGATCAGGTTCGCTCGAGTTCACCATCTTCCTCTTCCTCCTGGTGCATGTAAGTGCATTGTCTTGAGACCACAATTTTAAATTAAATCCCTCAGTCAGATCCCCCAACAAGCAACGCCCCCCATTTGTGTCACATGAAGGCCGTCCCCGCTGCACCGCAAAGAAAACCAAACCGATTGCGTGCACCAAAATCCCTTTCTAAATCCCTGTCATAGCAGCCCAAATCCGAAAACGTCTGAAACGGGACCCTTAGTAAATCCCCACATTTTTTGGCGCATAAATTGTGCATAAGTTTACACTGGGATTTTAATTTTGGTGCAAGGGTTTAATGATTGGCGCATGGCCGAAAAGGTTCTGAACGACTCCACATTCGTGAAGGTGAAACAGAACTTAATGGACCACTTAAGACCTAAACGGTAAGTTTTGGTTTATTGTATCCAGTAATAGCTTGGTTCTGTATTGTATTCATTAGGTACTATTTGCTGTTACCGTATATACAGGGAACTTGTTCTTTACCATATTGGTACAGTAAAACTGTATTTTATAATGAGTTGTTTTTTTCTGTTCCCTTATCTATACATTGAGCTTATCATAAAAAGCATCTCCTATTCTTTTTCATGTTTTGTGTGTGTAATGTTATTAGGGGAAGATGTAACCACATGATGGTCAATTTTTGTTAGCAAAAGATGCCTTGTTCTTGGTCAAACGTTAGTGCCTCTGGGCACGCACCAATAGGGGGATAAGCAGTGTAAAGACGCCATCTCCACACCCACACCAAGAGGAACCTCTGCTCAAATGTGTTTTTAAGTGATTAACAATTGACTTTGCTTGTTTGTGCAGATAGAAGTTATACAATGCCGGTGTATTTTCATGACTCAGATGTGTTAAGAGTAACGTAACTACATTGTTCTATGCGCCTATGAGGATAAAGGTAAAACCTCGTTTTTTTGATGCCGATCACCTCACACCAGAATTTGTCTATTACACGTTTATCGTGAGAAGGAGCAATAGAAGGCGGCAGCATCAGGGACACACATCCAACATTACCAACCATACCATAAACCATATGAGAAAAGTCTGAAGCTACTAAGTGGAAAACTAAATCTCAGCTTTCTCCACATTATTGAAAGCATCAAAATTAAAACCATCTACAGTTACGAGATTTTCATGGTAAAACAGATATGTTCTAGTAAAGAATATTTTATAGAATTGACACAATATAATTTAGTACGATGTATGGTACTGGGATTGTATGGTAACACCTGTATGTACTCTATGTATTTGTCATGTTCTTTAATATGCTACTGTGTTAATGTAATGTTTATATGGTACTTGATCGTTCTGTATAGATGTCTTGTATGTTCTTGTATGACTGTATTGTACAGTCTGTAATGTTATCTCACCTTTATGTACTCTATGTTTTGTATGTTCTTCTATATGGTACCTATATGTACTAGTATAATGGTACTTGGTGTTCGCTAGTGCTATGTGTTTCTTGATATGTTCTATATGTAGATTAATGTATTTGTATGTGTAATATAACTATGACACTCCACCGGCCATTTATAGGTACACACTCCGTCCACACTGCTCGTTAACACTTAATTTCTAATCAGCCAATCACATGCGCACTCAGTTGCATTTAGGCAGTAGACATGGTCAAGTACCAATCTCCTGCACTCAAACCGGCATCAGTGGGAGAGAAAGGTGATTTGAGGCCTTTGAACTGCATGGTGTTGGTGCAGAATGGCTTGGTCTTGATGTATTTTCAGAACTGCTGATCGATCCTGGATTTTTCACGTCACGCACAACATCTCAAGGTTTACAGACGACATGGTCCTGAAAAGAAAACCATCCCATGAGGCGGCAGTTGCTGTGGGGGAAATGACTTGTTGATTGGCCTAGAGGTCAGCAGGAGAATGGCAGAACTGTGTTGAACTGATGAAAGGCACATGACTCAAATCGCCACCCCTTTACAACCAAGTAGGCAAGAAGATCATCTCTGAATGCACTTACTCGAACTGTTGTGGCAGTGGCTACAGACACAGAAGACCACACGGGTGCCACCCTTTCACTAAGAACAGAAACTGAGGCTACAATTTGCACAGCTCATCCAACTTGGACATCGTAGAAGATTGGAAAAACGGTTGCCTGGTCTGATGAGTCTCGATTTCTGCTGGCGACATTCGATGGTAGGTCCAGAACTTGGCGTCAACACATGAAATGCAGGATCCATCCTGCCTTGTATACAACGGTTCACGAGGCTGGGGGGTGGGGTGTCATGGTGTGGGAGAATATTTTCTTGGCCTCTTGGGCCCCTGGTACCAATTGGAGCATCGTTGCAACTCCACAGCCCTACCTGATATTGTTAGCCTGACCCTGTTCCATCCCTTTAATGACCACACTTACCCGATCATCTGATGGGCTACTTTACAGCATGATAATGCAACCATGTCATAAAGCTTTGGAATCATCTCATACTGGTGTTCATTGAACATGACAAGATTCACTGTAACTGCAAATGGCCTCCCAGCTCACCAGATCTCATCCAATAGAGCATCTTTGTGGATGTGTTGAACGGGAGTTCGCATCATGGATGTGCAGGCGACCAACTCTGCGGCACTGTGTGATGCATAATGTCAATAATGGTACCCAAATCGCTGAGGAGCTTCCAGCACGCTGTGAGAATCTATTGCCACAAGAATTGGGGAGGCATTCTGAAGGCAAAAGGGGGTCCAACCCTTCCACATCGTTGTACTTGTATCGTAGTATTGTGTTCTTGTATGTCTTTGTAATGTATGTGATGTGTACATATATGTATATGTCGCTGCCCTCTGTGAACATATGTGCAGAGCCCCTGATAACATAGGATTACAGCTCCACTAATAGATTCTTTACAGTAGTGTCTGCAATCAGTAGAGCCTCGTCTTCTCTCTCCCATCTGTTTGTCCCTGTTAGACTTCAAGCTGACATATATAAACTTTCTCGGTTTCCATGATCCTACTTCACCTCTAACTACGTACATATAAAATAAAACATTTTTACATACCAATCTGGTCTTTTATAATATTACAGAATCAAGGGACAAGTGTACATTTATTTCCCCTTCAAAAACTCAAACAAAACCGTTCCATAGTCAGAGACTGTTCTTCTGTTCAGCCTCAAGCTTAATGGCCGCGAATGGAATATCTGCACAGGAATAACAGGCACCTTGGAAGAAGTCTGCTGCAGACACTAACATCCTGAGATGTTTCTTCTCCACCTGCAGAAAATCTCACTGCTGTTTAACCTCTTATAAGGCTAAAATATGTGTGAACGACACTGTCAACGCTCCGTCTTTTTTGCTTAAAGGGGTATTCCCACGAAAACAATATTGTTAAATATTAGAGATGAGCGAGCACTAAAATGCTCGGGTACTCGTTATTCGAGACAACTTTTTCCCCATCCTGCTCGATGCTCGTCTCGAATAACGATCCCCATTAAGTCAATGGGACTCGAGCATTTTGTCCAAGGGGACCAAGGCCTGCACAGGGAAGCTTGGCCAAACAACCTGGGAACCTCAGAAATAGATGAACACCACGGAAATGGACAGGAAACAGTCAGGGGCAGCAGCATGGATGCCGTGTCGTGAGGCTGCTTAATCGTACCATGTTGCCAATTATGGCAACAGTCATGGCCATGACAGAGTGACCGAAAGGCTGATAGCATCTAAAACAGGCATAATTTGAGACCCTGACGCTATGGGGACGGCATGGATGAGCAGCGCAGCAGCGACAGGCCTAGAGGGTCATGGCGACATACCTAAATGGACTCAGCTTCACCAAAGTAGGTGACCAAGAAAGCGCTGAAATGAAGTCCTATGTAACCAAAGGTTGACGGTATATTTAGTCGATAACACAGCATGGTGGCGGACATAGTGACCAATTCCATAACAATCTTGGTAAACCAACCCCGACAAATTACCTGACACAGCTCTTTTGATAGGGGACGACAATGTGGAGGAGCCCATGGAGACGACTTCCATGATTAAAGGTCGACGTATGGGGCATCTATAGCGCTGCTATGGATGCAACTTCAGGTCTCCAGCATGGGCGCCGATGGGCTAGTTTCCACTATGTATACGGTGAAACACTGAAATTCGCGCTGACACAGCTGCTTGTATAGGGAATGATGTGCTGCATATCCTCTCGTGCTCCCAGCGTCTGGGGTAAATCGAGAGTGAAAGTTCGCATGAGACATTGGTGGAACTGTGGAGTGATTGTGGAGGCAAAATGTACAGAAAACAGCAGGGCACATGCATGGATTGCCTCTGAGCTGCCGAATCGTTGGAGGAGCTGGCGTCCGCTTATGCGATCTTTCCCTGCCAAGCCCCTGTCTCTCTCCGGCTCCATCCCCCCCAATGGGCCCGGGGGGCATCAAGCGTTTATTTGCAAAATTATAATTTGTACAAAGCAGGCCTGGGTCGTTTGAATATGTTCCACGTTCCCGGGGAAGAATAGGAAAAACTGCATAGTGGGTTCTACTTTAGAATTGTGGGTTTTTTTTCGGAATTGGATTCCATGATTAAGAGCGACCGTAATGGGGTGCGGATACCATATGTGAGCGCGTACTATGGGAGTATGCAACTTCAGGGGGGTCTGAACCAGTCGGACAATTCCAGCGCGACATATTATCGTGAACTAAATCGTACACGCTGTGGCGGTCTGCATAGCGGTTGACCATGGATCAGATCTAGGATCTACATCAGGGTGAGTGAAGTAATTAGACAGGTGCTGGCATTAAGCAGGTTTGAATATGAGTTATCAGTGTATGTTAGGTTGAAAAGCTATTTGGTGTGACATCGCATTCGCTGCCGAGGCGACTCATAGTCCTATCCCTTGATGTTTACACTAAGGGAAGTCCGATCTGTCCTCTGGCCTCTGTCTGCGTCGTCGTCCCCCACCGAACAAGCACTAGCCGTGCTAAGAACATTTTGTATAAGATCAGTGTTAGTAGTGTTCGCTAAACGTTTGGGTTATGGCGGGTGAGGGGAATGTAACATTGCGCGCAGAGCGCGACATATAAATGAGGTAAAGTTAAAAGTTTGTGCCAGTAATAATTTTTGGATGTACACAGGCAGGGTGTGCGACAAAGTTAACCAAGTTTTATGTGAAGCCCATGAAAACACAACCCAAATTCTGCCTGACACAGCTCGTTATGAAGTGGACCATGTGTAAGGCACATATGGACTGACTTTGGAGCAAGCTATGGCTTGACGTGGGAGGTAGCATGGAGACAGGACCGTGTGTGCAGGTGAGCTAAAAACGACGTAATGTGAGCTGGCTCAAATGGAGCAATTTCTATTTGGATAGTGCCTGTTAGTGAGAGCAGGAGGGTGGTCCTCACTAAAAATTAAATAGATTGATTGCTGTTGTGGCACTCATCCATAGATATATTTGTTATATAAAACCTGGACCCTGGGGTCGTTTGGCCCTCCACATAAATGTAAATACTAGAGACTCATACAGTATAGCCGTTATGCCACTTGGAAAAAATAGTCAGGGTTTCTGGCTCTGCGTACCACTGTATACTACAGAGGCAGCGATGTTTGAGGTATAGGGAGGACAGAGAGTAACAGTCAATTGCAAGGATGAAGGTATCATACATTATCCGGTTGAGCTTCTTTCACCTGGGGAGAATGAAAATCCTGAGAATCCGGCTTTATTTATCTCTTGATAAGCGTTACCTGTCAGCGCTGTCATCGACAGGCGTGTACGCTTATTCGGTGAGATGCCACCAGCTGCACTGAAACCCTCTCGAACATCACGCTAGCGGCAGTGGCAAGGCAAGAACCTCCAAGCGTACAGCGCCAGTTTGTGCCACATGTCCAGCTTTGAACCACCCAGTAGTTGTAGGTAGCTGTGCGACATTAGGACGATGGTATGTCAGCTACGTACTCCCTCACCATCTTCTGTAAAGATCAGCAGCCCTACTCTGCCGAGACTGGGGACAGGTGACAGTGTCTTGCTGGGGTGACATAAAACTGGCAAAGCCTTGTAAAGCGTAACCTTGCCACGTGCGGGAACAAGCTGCCTTCTCGCCTACCTCCCCCTGCTACTTGTCCCGCAGAACTACGCACTCTGCCCGCCTAGCGCTGTCAAAGGGAAATACTGTTTCATCACGTTGTTCACCAGGGCCTGCTGGTATCATGCACTCCTCACACTCTTTCCTCTCCAGGGATGAAGAGTGGAAGAGCTTTGTGCTTGAACCGTGGGTTCCAGAGAAGTGAATACCCAGTTCGTGCTGGAATAAAGTCTTTGACGCGAGGGTTCACGAATAGGCCCTAGTCATTAAATCTGCCACTGCCCTAGTAACCAGGACGGCCAGTAAATGTCACTCACCCATCGACTGGATAGGCCTGCGTCTCCATTTCGGCCCTCCTCCAACTCCTCCACTCCGTCTTCATTCGTGCCACATGCTGAAGCGACATGGTGACCGCTACGTGGTCTTCTTCTCTCGCCAACATTCTCCTCCCTTCCTCCTCATCCTCCTCCCCTGCTCCGATATGCCGTAGAACACAGACCTGAGTGCTTTGGCTATCAACATGAGAATCTTCTTCCCCCGTCTCTTGTGACGACGCAAAGCTCCGACGTTCATGCGACCAGAGATGTTTTCAACAGCCGAAGCTCGGGTGATGGTGAGGCTATGAGGGCGGCATCGCGCACTAGACCTGTGTTGCTCCTCAAAGTTCTCAGCACCTGACAGATCTCAACATCCGTCCAGCTCTCATTGTAAGACTGAGGAAGCTACCTGCTACTACCAGTTCTGGTGGAAGTTGACCTCTGGGCAGTCCCTACAATCGCTCTGCGCTGCGGGTAAACTCTGGATAACATGGTTAATGTTGAAGTCCACCTCGTGGACATGTCGCACAACAGTTGGTGAGCGGGCAGTTGGAGGCGGCGCTGCGCTGCCCTGAGAGTGGCAGCATCTGTGCTGGACTTCCTGAAATGCGCACAGATGCGGGACACCTTCGTGAGAAAATCAGACAGATTGGGGTATGCCTTGAGGAAACGCTGAACTATGAGATTTAACACATGGGCCAGGCATGGCACATGTGTCAGTCTGCCGAGTTGCAGAGCCGCCACCAGGTTACGGCCGTTGTCACACACAATGCCTGGCTTCAGGTTCAGCGGTGCCAGCCACAGATCAGTCTGCGCCGTGATGCCCTGTAATAGCTCTTGGGCGGTGTGCCTTTTATCGCCTAGGCTCAGCAGTTTGAGCACCGCCTGCTGTCGCTTAGCGATGGCACTGCTGCTGTGCCTAGAGCTACCGACTGATGGCGCCATGCCCACGGATGGTTATTCGGAGGAGGAGGTGGAGGAGGGGTGGGAGGAGGCATAGTAGGCCTTTGAGACCTGGACCGAGGTAGGCCCCGCAATCCTTGGCGTCGGCAGTATATGAGCAGCCCCAGGGTCAGACTCGTTCCTAGCCTCCACTAAGTTAACCCAATGTGCCGTCAGCGATATATAGTGGCCATGCCCGGCAGCACTCGTCCACGTGTCCGTGGTCAGGTGGACCTTGTCAGAAACGGCGTTGGTCAGGGCACGGATGATGTTGTCTGACACGTGCTTGTGCAGGGCTGGGACGGCACATCGGGCTAACAGGCTAAGCATTTTGGAGATGTGGACGTTGAGGGCTTGGGCGTGTGGGTGGGTTGCACTATACTTCCTTTTGCGCTCCAGGCTCTGGGGTATGGAGAGCTGAACGCTGGTCGATGCTGTGGAGGATCGTGGAGGCGAAGATGGGGTTTTCGCATGGGAGGTGTTTGGGCCGGGGTCCTGGGCAGGGGGTTGACTAGCAGATGACACAGGGGAAGGAGCAGTGGTGTGCCCGGCCGGAGGTGAGCGGGCTTGGTGCCATTGAGTGGGGTGTTTAGCATTCATATGCCTGCGCATACTGGTGGTAGTTAAGCTGGTAGTGGTGGAACCCCTGCTGATCCTGGTTTGGCACAGGTTGCACACCACAGTCCGTCGGTCATCCGTTGTTTCTTTAAAGAACCTCCAGACTTCTGAAAATCTAGCCCTCGCCAAGGGAGCTTGACTACGTGAAACATTTGGCGCTGATGCACCAGCTCTGGCTCTGCCTCTCCGTCTGGCCCCACCACTGCCTCTTCCAACCTGTTCTCGTCGAGGACTCGCCTCCGTCTCAGAAGCACTGTGTTCACCCGGCCTATCAACCCAGCTTCAGAAAATGGGCATCAGAAAATAGCTCAGCAGCAACTGGACAAGTGGTTTGTGACTGTGGGAAGGGTCCAGAAAACAGTTTCTCAGAGTATGCTGGTTCAAATGGCAAATTTTCCTGGGAGGGGGCAGACTGGGGGGAAGGAGGCTGAGGTGGAGGAGCTGGAGGAGTGCTGATTTTGGTGACATGGGTGGACTGCGTGGAAGTCTGACTGGTGGACAAATGGCTAGAAGCATTGTCCGCAATCCACGACATCACCTCTTTACACTGTTCTGGCCTCAACAGTGCTCTACCACGAGTCCCAGTAACTTGAGACATGATGAACCTAGGGAGTGTAGCTCTGCGGCGTTCCCCTGCTCCCTCATCAGCAGGTGGTGTCTCACCCCGCCCAGGACCACGGCCTCTGACCCCTGCATTAGTTGGACGCCCACGTCCACGCCCTCGTCCTCTACCCCTAGCCCTCGGGTTAAACATTTTCAAAATTAAAGTGTGTTTGTTTGTTTTTTTTTTTTAAACAAAACGATGCTATCCTATTGCTATGGCTAGTTTATAACCTACACTGACAGCACACAACTGGATTTTGTGCTGTGCCTGATGACTTTGAATTATAAAAAGAAATAAACGTAAAAAAAAAAAAAAATCAGCAGACTGTGCCTAATTCAAATCAAACCCCTAATAAATTGTCCCACTTCGGTGTTTGAGGTGGATATGTGTGTCACTACTAGCTGCACTACTAATGGCAGCAAGCCACGCCACAAGCAAACCAAAAAATAAAATATAACACTATGTAGGCCTAATGGGGTTCTCCTATGGCTATTTTCTAGCCTACACTGAAAGCACACTGCTTTGCCAGATTACCTTGAGTTATAAAAAGAAATAAACGTAAAAAAATAAAACTCAGCAGACTGTGCCTAATTCAAATCAAACCCCTAATAAATTGTCCCACTTCGGTGTTTGAGGTGGATATGTGTGTCACTAAGAGCTAAACACAACGGTCGCAAGTCTCCCTGCAAATTCCTCACAATATGGTACTAGCTGCACTACTAATGGCAGCAAGCCCAGCCACAAGCAAACCAAAAAAAAGTAAATAAAACGTTTATTGTTAGCCCTAAGAGGGCTGTTGGGTTCTTGTAGAATCACTCCTGCCTAACACTATTCTAATAGAACACCCTAACCTTCCCTGACCAGCACAGCTCTCTCCCTAGCGGCATCCAGAGAATGATCCGAGCAGCGCGTGCAGGGCTATTCATTCCAGTCACCTGATCAGGCCAGCCAACCACTGCTATCGACGTGTAAGGGTACCACGTCATGCTGGGTGGAGTGCAGAGTCTCCTGGCTTGTGATTGGCTCTGTTTCTGGCCGCCAAAAATCACAACGGCGGGAGATGCCATTTTCTCGAGCGGGCGAAGTATTCTTCCGAGCAATGAGCAGTTTCGAGTACGCTTATGCTCGAACGAGCATCAAGCTCGGACGAGTATGTTCGCTCATCTCTATTAAATATACTCGGGATAACAAAATAACACATTTTATATTAAATGTTATTAACAAAAATACAGCATTTCACAGATATGATTTCAACCTGTCTCTATCAGTCCTGGTGTTTATATTTTTGGTTTCCCTGGGATCCGACCGTAAATCTTCTCTGTCCTCTCATGAATAGCTTCTCTTGTCTGCATACTGCAGTGCTCTCTACCTCCTGCTCCTCCCCTCTGCATTACAAGACAAGCTCAGACACAGGCACTTCATGCCAGCAAGCAGCAGCGTGCAAAGACTTCCTCTACAAACTATGGATTAGATCTTTATAGCAATGGAAGGATGAATAGCAGAGCTGACTCTGTGTGTTATAGTTGAATTGTAGAAGAGCTAGAGTGTGTCATTGTGTTTTATATTCATCTCATGGATCTCTCATAACTCTGATTTGTCTCATTTCTCTCTTTCTATGTGTCAGATACTAGTTAATGTTCATAAGCTAAATAAAATTGCAGATGAACCCTGTACCCTGATAATCTAAGTACATTGTCAGCACATAGCATCTCATAGCACAAGAGGAATCATGAAGTGTCTGGTTAGAATCTGGAATCTTACACTGACCATCACTGAGTGATGACAGGGCTAAAACAGCAGTAAAATTGTAAAAAAGTAAGGGGCTTAAATGATCTTTATTCTGTAAACATCACTAGGGGATTAAAATTTCAGAACTTTTATGGAGAAACCTCTTTAAAAAATATAGTAAGTATGGTAAAAAAATTGTAAGAACCATACATTTAAGACAAAATGACAGGAAAATCACAGTATTGCAGTAACTTATATAATGGTCTGTAGTCACTTTAGGAAATACCAGCATTGCATCATACAGTGTGCAAGCATATAAAAAATAGAGACACGCTTTATGAGCCTCCAATCCTGGAACTGATATGAAAAGGGGTGTGTTTTTTTGCGTAAAAGAGGCATGGCTTCAGACAAAAGGGGAGGAGCTTACAATTTGACACTTTATTTCTGGTATAAACTAGGCTAACGAATTGTAGGTGGTAATTGTATGTCAGTCAGTGGTAAACCGCGCCAGATTTACCGCAGTGCCCAATTTTGGATGAGAAATCCCTATAAGACTAGTCGAGTCAAACTTTAAAGTTACTTTTAGACAGTTTTAGTAAATGTATGCCTGCATTAGACATAATAAGATATAATAACATATACCACATGGACTTGCAGGAAGAATATTATAAGACGGAGATTTGTTTTTGCTCCAAGATGGCAAAGAGATAACTTTTAAGTTTCCTCCTAAGACGCTCATTTCTTCTTGCTCGGTTTAATGAGAGGCCCCCAGATCTCGCATTGTTCTACCTATTGAGTGAAAGTCTGCAAACGAAGAGAGCAACGGAAAAAATAGCTGCACCAGCTGTGGTTTGTTATTTATCAGAGAAGGAAGAAAAGCCAAAGGAAGAACGCCACTGCACACAAGTAAAACTAAAATAGCAGCCCCTTCGCACAGCTGTTGCCGAAACGAGACAAATTAGTAGAGAAACGGGGTATTCTAGAGAAAAGAGAGAAGAAATTCTCACATTCCTTAAAAGAAACAAATCTGATAGAACTGATAGGGGCGACATGAGTTACAGCGCCCCCTATCCTGCTAGACATCTCTAGGTGACGTGTGCGACTACACTCACATCCCGTAGGTCTATATTAAACCTTTAAAATATTACAGTCTATTTTATGTCCAATATAACGAAAAAAGTTAAGTCACTGGATTCAAAGTCAATTTCCAGCCAAAATTCGAGTATTCAGTTCTGGCTAGAGAATCGACCTCCCAGCCGTACTTACCAGGTGTCCTGCCTTTCACATATTGGCAGGGATGGGGGTTGGTATGGTCTGTACAGGTAAAGTTATATTTTTTTTGGTTTAGGCTCCACATGCAGATCCCAGCAGGAGAATACAGGAAAGTGCCCCAGGATTTTAGAAGAAAATCCTCCTTTTAAAGGAAATCTAGTTTAAAATCCATCACAAACCAGGGAGAGTTACTCCAGGATCTAGGCACTGTGACTGTGGTAATCTTCTTATATTTGTTAATATCGCCTCTTTCCTTCTAAAATCCATTTTTAAAATTATGCTAATGAAATGCTGTGGGCCGCTTTGTGCCACAGCTTCACAGGCTGTTAAACTGGGCAGGAGCACTTCTCTCCACCCACTGTGTGATGAAATGTCCTCTGAGATTACAGCAAGCAGAGGGAGTGGAACGAGGAGTGTAACCAACTGTTAAACTGCTGCTCTGGTAAGCCCCTCCCCCCCAGCACCTCTGACTCATTTGCATAATTGTAAAAATTAAAAGGATGTAGGTCATGGATAACAAAAAGAAGATTTGCACAGTCACGGTGCCTGGATCAATGAGTAAGTGTCCCTGGTTTATCATACTGGATTTGGTTGGTAAATTTCCTTTAATTAAGCCTTTTTTGGGCTATAAATTTACAGAATTCATACAATATTGAGCAATGTACATAAAGTTTTCAGCCCCCTGCACACATACTTAGTTTTGGACCACACGCAAGCTGTTCCTATCAATGGATAGGACACTTATATTTCAATAGGCACAACTGTGGTTTCCATGGCCCAGTGTCTGAGACAACTGCCGGGCAGGAAAAACAGGTCCTATTCCTGCCCGAGTTTTCGGCTCAGGTAGGTTATGGTTAGCAGCAAGTGAGCAAACCTCAGAGGCCAATAACACAATCAATTGAGCATTTGCCCATGAACGTCAATATACATGGAAACATAAGGGGTAATTTATCATCATGACACTGCACTGGATTGCCCTATAGCCTCAACAGCTGCCTCACTCCACTGTTGGGCACTACCCCCTATATGCTACTACATGCCCACTTGCCATGGAGTTGGCTTAAGGGGGTAAATAGTCGAAATTCCTGACCATTTCAAGGCTTGTTTGCCAATAAATTGGTGTACAAGCCCTGATATATCTGCACCAAAGTATCATTGCTGGGTGTATCTGATGATGTCAGAGTATGACCAGAAGGACTTGGAGAGCAAGTAATCCCAATACGGCAGTCACGTTGGATAGTGAATATAGTGATAATCCAGAAAATTATGGCAGTATTGAGGAGGATGTGTGAGTAAGTCCTGGTAAAATCTTACTGAGAAGTTTAGCAGGGAGGATATGGTCGGATCGCTCCTGTCTTTACACTCTCTCCTCCTGCAGGCAAAAACTCTGTCAAGCGACTCAATCTTTTGGTGGCGCCACCTAGTTGATCAAAACTCTAAAACTGTCCATATCTACCAGTGCATTGGTACCCATTGGCTTACAAGACCCAAAGTGATAATCCATCATCCCAGCTACAGATCGTTCTCCCTTCAAACAATACTCTTGCCATCATAATAACCCATGCATGTGACTTCAAACATCAAACATTTGTGTATTCTTGAAACACAGCTAACCCCAAACCTTCCAGGGCGGACACCCATGGAAAAGGAGAATCCTGGTGAAAGTAAGAGGGCATCCCATTTTCTGGTAATAGGATTGTCCAAACCCAATACAAGGTTGAAGAAAGTCGTTGATGTGCCGTGTGTGTAGGGTGGTTGTAGTAGTGACTGCCTTGAAGGTGACATCACAAGATGGTTCAGAAGATCAAGATCAGTTTAGAAGAGGTCCTGCTGGAGCCGACACTGGGAGTAGACTAGATGGATCTAGTAACTTTATCTTAACATTTTAACACTAGACATGAAAGCCACTCTGAGTTTGAGGTGGAAAACCCCTTTATCCCTTTTAACTAGACAAGTCTTTAACGATTTAGTCAAAAACAAGAAGTTATGCCAAGTGTTATCATTCTTGTAAAACCACCATCTATCCTATTGACACAAGCAATAAAGGATTTTACTATGTCCAGGAAAGAGGCCAACACAAAAGTATCGTAAAACATCACTTACCTCTACCAGTAAATAATAGAATGAAATATTTTAACGTTTATTACTGATTTCTAGAAAGTTCTTTTGTCTGAAGCTCATTCCCTTGTTATATGGGTAATGTCTTACTTCTTCTTACTATTATCTATGGTTTCTACAAAGATTCTATCTCCTATAATACTCAATATTGTTGCTTTCAAAAACTAATTAACTCAAGTAGGATGCAAATAATTGTCTAATTGATGATTTGATGCCATAAAAGACATAACCGGCCCTTATTTAGAGGACTTGGTTTCTGTAATCTCTTTACATGCTTAGGGGCTTTGTGTTCAGCTTTATGTGTCTTAGGAATTTTCGGCAGTGTAATATATGATGACCTTGTTTGACCAGTTTAGGACATGATGATGGTGGTTGAAGTCTAAAGATCTGAAGGTTACAGCGGCATTATCTGCATGTAGGGGAGCTATGATTAGAAAAAATTATCAAAAATTCTGGAACTGAATTATAAATATTATTGAGCAGAACTGAAGCACAACTCCTCTACCCCGCCACCCTCTCTCTCCCCCCCTCGTGAACTGGGAGGCGCCACCATTTTTGGGGGAGATGACATCTGATGTCTGGTGACATCTTTGGGAGGAACAACCATGCCCAAAATAGCACTGAGCGGTGCAGCCGGTATGATAGTGCCACTGGCGACTTTGCCAACATCATTTAACCCCTTCATGTTGCAGCCTTATTTTCAGCATAACAAATTTCACTTCTTAGTGACAGTAATTATTATTCCATGCCGTGTACTGGAAAGCTGGAAAAAAAATGCTGAGAAATTGGCCAAAAAATACATTAGCGCCATTTTCTTGTGGGCTTGGTTTTTACGGCTTTCACTGTGCGCTCCAAATGATACGGCTACTTTATTCTGTGGCCTGGTATGATCATGGTGATCCCAAATTTATATCGGTTTGATAGCGTTTTAATACATTTTTAAAAAAAGGAAACCCGTAGGGAAAAAAAAAATGCCCTCTTCTGATGCCAATAACTGTATGGATTTGCTTAAAACTGCATTTTTGCGTGAAATAAGATGTTTGTTTTCCTTGCTACCAATTTTAGGATGGTCCAACCTTTTGATCACTTTTTCTAAAAATGTTTATATTTTTTTAAAATGGCTTAAAAGTGATGTTTCCCGTTATTGAGTTCACCGCCGTGTTCCTACCATATACTGCAATACAGTAGTGCCACTTTAGCCACTAGCCACTAGCACATTGTAACAGATCAGCAAAAACCATACAGCCTCAGGTCTTAAAAATTCTAAAAAAACTGATCGCTGCCCCCCCATGACACAGAGTGACAATCAAAAACAAGATGGTGTCGCCCATGTGTAAAGGTTTACCACCCGTGATTGGTGCTAGCACCGATTGCGGGTGCTAGCAGTGGGTGTTTGCTGCAATATGCAGCAAACTCCACGTCTGTATGATGACAGCTTGCCCCATGAGCCCTCCTCATACATCTGTAACAGCTCCATGCAGTAATAGTACGGTGTGGAGCATTAAGAGGTTAAACAGTTAACACCTGCGATTAGTGCCAGCACCGGACCGGTACAGATTTTTAAAGTTCAAGTTCAGCCAAGACAAAATTTTAATGAAGTCTGCTCATGACGACAGGCAGACCCCGGGTTACGTACAAGATCGGGTCCCTGGGTTTGTACGTAAGTTGAATTTGTATGTAAGTTGGAACTGTATATTTTATAATTGTAGATCCAGGCAAAAAAAATTTTTTTTAACATTGACAATTGGATTTTGTAATTCTTTTGCTGTAATGGGGCCTAGGATTATCAATAAAGCTTCATTACAGACACCTTACAGCTGATTATTGCAGCCTGGGACTAAAGTAAAGCATTCAGAGAGCTTCACCAGAGGTCACAGGGGCCAGAGAGGTCCATCTGTAACTACGGGTTTTCTGTAAGTCGGGTGTCCTTAAATAGGGGACCGCCTATATTTATAGTTATTCTGAAATTATGTAAAAGTATTCCACAAAAAGCTTTAGTAAAGATATGGGCATTCTGCTATGTCTCATATAAAGAAATTATAAAGGCTAAAATTGTTCTAAAAAGTGAAATTTAAGCTTAGAAAACAAGGGACAGAAATAGTTCACCAATTTCCTGTCCAGCAGGTGAGATTTCACCAGTTACACCTGAGCCGTCTTATACTGGTCTGTGCACAGGATTAAGCATCATTCTTTGAATCACTTCTTTCCTGTGAATCAATTACAGAAAAAACGAGGAATTAAAGTCATGAAATATTCAAGATTATGTTTCCCTCCTTACTAGGCTTTATCGGAACAATGCAGAAATATAGAATTTATTATGATCTTACATCACGGGACTCAAAGGAGTTTACTATCACAAAGAATATGCCATATCCCCAGGATGTGCCATCAATGTCTAAGCTGTAGCGTTGGGTCAGCATGTCCTGAGGTGTCACAGATCCAGTCTTAATATTGCCATGGAAAGGATTGTAGCTCTCTATATTGACGTCTATTGGAGTTCAGAAAAACACTCACCTTTCCACATATCAATGAAGAGTACAACATATTCATGTAAATCATCTCATGAGGGTCAAAACCCACCTCAAGGTTCTCAAGGTTGTGGATACCATTAATGGCCGAGGCATGTTCCCATATAGAATATCACTTACTGATATTGAGTTGCAAGTTTATTAGTCAAATTCACTAGTCTAAACTGCAGTTTTATGGCTGAATCCATAGACCAGTGGTGGCGAACCTATGGCACTGGTGCCAGAGGCGGCACTCAGAGGCCTTTCTGTGGGCACCCGGGCCATTACCACAGCACACTAGACAGGACTCAAAGAATTTTCCTCC
Source organism: Engystomops pustulosus (assembly GCA_019512145.1). NCBI lineage: Eukaryota > Metazoa > Chordata > Amphibia > Anura > Leptodactylidae > Engystomops > Engystomops pustulosus. The sequence continues at coordinate 17,313,961 of CM033643.1, forward strand.
AGTTCCAAGCAACTTAAAAGATGCTGCTTTCAGTAATATTTTGATACTTACTTCGCTACTTGGAACTGTAGCAAGAGGGAGAATGAGTAGACAGGGCCGAATTATCTTTGGAGGACCTCCTGCTGGCCCCACAATTCTCTGTGTGCAGAGGGACACTGGAAAGAAGCTAAAATTATGAAAATTTTCCATCTTTCAACTGTGTTGCTGTCCTCAGGAGGTAAATATGAAGAACGGGGAGCAATAAGTTACTGCTTTAATTTTTTGTTGGCACTTCGCGATAAATAAAAGGGGTTTTGGGTTCAGTTTGGGCACTCGGCCGCTAAAAGGTTCGCCATCACTGCCATAGACTAATGGCTAGGCAGGACGAGGATTAGGGTGAATCTTCCACAAAAGATTTAAAGTGACCAAATCTTTTTTTAAAAAGAAAATCTGACCAACTTTGTGATCTAACTGGTTTTGGACCATGCTTGAGAAAGAGATGGAGCTCCGAAACATTGCAAGCGAGTTCCACACTTGTTATTGTCCAATGCAGAGTATCCATTGCATTTTCCCCATGTTTGATTTACAAATATTTTTAAATGGACTATTATAACAAGGTCGCTTTCAATGGCGTATTGGTTTTAAGTGACTTGAGTTAAGAGATATTTGGCTTTGGATCACTCCTTAGGGACATGTTCCCTTAGCTTTCCCCTCATATTGGGATCTCGTCTATAAGGACCTTGTAATGAGGAGAGGGTTGTTTACCCACTTTGTCATTGAGCTGGTTTGGCTATGGATCACTTGTTACCTGCATGATTCCTTGGTATTCACTCTCATATTGAGACCACGTTATATATGACCTTGAATGGAATAGCAGGTTGTGGAACCACCTTGTCACTTAACTGGTTTGACTTTGGATCACTCTTTACCTTCATGACCCCTTGGTATTTTCTCTCATATCTTCTCTAGAAAGACCTTGTATGGAGTAGCCATAGTGGGCCCACCTTGTCATTTAACTGTTTTGACTTTGGATCACTCCTTAGGGGCATGATATCCTGGTTTTCACCCTTTCACTCTCATATTGGGATCTCCTCTATAAAGACCTTGTATGGAGCAGTGAGTGGTGGATCCACCTAGTCACTTAACTGGTTTGGCTTTGGCTCACTCCTTAGGGGTATCAAATCCTGGCTTTCACTCCTTCACCCTCATATTGGGATCTCATCAATAAAGACCTTGTATGGAGCAGCGTCTTGTGAACCCACCTTGTCACTAAACTGATTTGACTTTGGATTACTCCTCTCCGCCATGGTCCCTTGGTATTTTCTCTCATGTCTCTCATTTTCTCTCATATCTTCTCTAGAAAGACCTTGTATGGAGCAGCGGGTTGTGGACCCACTTTATCATTTAACTGGTTTGATTTTGGATCACTCCTTAGGGGCATGATATCCTGGTTTTCACCCTTTTACCCTCATATTGGGATCTCCTCTATAAAGACCTTGTATGGAGCAGCAGGTTGTGGACCCACCTTGTCACTTAATTGGTTTGGCTTTGGATCACTCCTTAGGGGTATCGAATCCTGGTTTTCACTCTTTCACCCTCATATTGGGATCTCATCAATAAAGTCCTTGTATGGAGTAGCGGCTTGTGAACCCACCTTGTCACTAAACTGATTTGACTTTGGATTACTCCTCTGCGGCATGGTCCCTTGGTATTTTCTCTCATTTCTCTCATTTTCTCTCACAGCTCCTCTATAAAGTCCTTGTATGGAGCAGCGGGTTGTGGACCCACCTTGTCACTTAACTGGTTAAAGGGGTTATCCGGGTTTAAAAAATTTTTTATGGCCGGGCTGGGGAGGGCTATTTAAACACAATAAACATGTACTTACCTCCTCCGGTGATGCCGATGTCCCGTGCCGCGGCCCGTCTTCTCCGTGCGCCGGTTTCAATACAAGGGCGCACAGGGAGCTTCCGGCCGGCCGGATGCTCCCATGCGCACCATCTCCCAGCGATTACAACGCTGAGAGATAGGGACGGATGGGAGGAGCCGTCCACAACGCGGACCGGAAGCTCCCTGTGCGCGGCTTCCGTGCCCCTGTTTGTTTACAGGGGCACGGATCGAAGTGACCGCGGCGCGGGACATCGGCGGTGCCGGAGGAGGTAAGTCCATGTTTATTATGTTTAACTATCCCTCCCCAGCCCGGCCATAAAAAGATTTTTAAACCCGGATAACCCCTTTAAGCTTTGGATTACTCCTTAGGAACATGGACAGAGATGGTGTCAGAGGACAATCGGAGGTCAGGCAGTGTTTAGTAAAACAGTGATGGGTCAGGGCAGGCAGCACAGGGATTAGAGAGCAGGAACAAGTCTGAGGTCAAAGACCAAATAAACAGACAAATAAATACTTAGAATAAAAAGATGTCAAAATCTGTGCAACCTGACGTCATAATACTCTCATATACAAACTGAAATCATTGTAAAAGACCAAGGAAAATCCACCTACCAGCCCAGCAGGGAAAGGATTAACTGTGACACCAAGTGGGCCGTACCTGTAGGACCAGATTTGTGCTGTTAGCAGCACTAGAGTGAATAATGGGTTTTGTGTGCACATGTTCTAATGCACAGATCCCGCTGCAGCGCGCAGTTAGCATGTCTCCTCTATTATGTGGTCAGCTGTGTCTTTGTAAACCTGGCCAATGCAGGATGGAGGGATGAATAAGTGCTCTTGTATGAGCACACCTGGGCCTGGGACACAGCTGTTTGCTTCACAACAGGGTTGCTGTTTGCAGTTGCGAAACATTTTCACACCCGCCACCCACTCGCTGCTTCTTTAAAACATTTATTGGCTTCCGAAAGACGAGGACTGGACTGTTTTTTCTCTCTGTGCAGCAGATATCCGTGTATCATCTCATAAAATCACTAAAATATCCTGCAAACTGCGGCTTTATAGGATTAGGGTGACACCGTGTGCTCACAAAAGATTTAAATGACAAATCTTTTTTTAAAAAGAAAATCTGACCAACTTTGTGATCTAACTGGTTTTTGTGGACCATGCTTGAGAAAGAGATTGAGCTCTGAAACATTGCAAGCAGAGTTCAAACTTGTTATGTCCAATGCAGAGTAGTATCCATTGCATTTTCCCCATGTTTGATTTACAAATATTTTTAAATGGACTATTTAAACAAGGTCGCTTCAATGGGTATGGTTTTAAGTGACTTGAGTTAAGAGATATTTGGCTTTGGATCACTCCTAGGACATGTTCCCTTAGCTTCCCCTCTATTGGATCTCGTCTATAAGACCTTGTAATGAGGAGAGGGGTTTACCCACTTGTCATTGAGCTGGTTTGGCTATGGATCACTGTTACCTGCATGATTCCTTGGTATTCACTCTATATGAGACCACGTGATATATGACCTTGATGGAACAGGTTGTAGAACCACCCTTGTCACTTAACTGGTTGACTTTGGATCACTCTTACCTTCATGACCCCTGGTATTTTCTCTATATCTTCTCTAGAAAGACTTGTATGGAGTAGCCATGTGGGCCCACCTTGTCATTTAACTGTTTTGACTTTGGATCACTCCTTAGGGATGATATCCTGGTTTTCACCTTTCACTCTCATATTTGGATCTCCTCTATAAGACCTTTATGGCAGTGAGTGGTGATCCACCTTGTCACTTAATGGTTGGCTTTGGATCACTCTTAGGGTATCAAATCCTGGCTTTCACTCCTTCACCCTCATAGGGATCTCATCAATAAAGACCTTGTATGGAGCAGTGTCTTGTGAACCCACCTTGTCACTAAACTGATTGACTTTGGATACTCCTCTCCGCCATGGTCCCTTGGTATTTCCTAATGTCTCTCATTTTCTCTCATATCTCTCGAGAAGACCTTGTATGGAGCAGCGGGTTGTGGCCCACTTTATCATGTTAAACTGGTTTGATTTGGATCACTCCTTAGGGCATGATATCCTGGTTTTCCACCCTTTTACCCTCATATGGGATCTCCTTATAAAGACCTTGTATGAAACAGCAGGTTGTGGGACCCACTTGTCACTTAATTGGTTTGGCTTTGGATCACTCCTTAGGGGTATCGAATCCTGGTTTTCACTCTTTCACCCTCATATTGGGATCTCATCAATAAAGTCCTTGTATGGAGTAGCGGCTGTGAACCCACTTGTCACTAAACTGATTTGACTTGGGATTACTCCCTGCGGCATGGTCCCTTGGGATTTCTTCATTTCTCTCATTTTCTCTCACCGCTCCTCTATAAGTCCTTGTTATGGAGAGCGGGTTGGGACCCACCTTGTCACTTAAACTGGTTAAAAGGGTTATCGGGTTTAAAAAATTTTTTATGGCCGGGCTGGGGGAGGGCTATTTAAACACAATAAACATGTACTACCTCTCCGGTGATGCGATGTCCGTGCCGCGGCCCGTCTTCTCCGTGCGCCGGTTTCAATACAGGGCGCACAGGGGCTTCCTGCCGGCCGGATGCTCCATGCGCACCATCTCCCAGCGATTACAAACGCTGAGAGATAGGGACGGATTGGGAGGAGCCGTCCACAACGCGGGACCGGAAGCTCCCTGTGCGCGGCTTCCGGCCCCTGTTGTTTACAGGGGCACGGATCGAAGTGACCGCGGGCGGGACATCGGCGGGTGCCGGAGGAGGTAAGTCATGTTTATTAGTTTAATATCCCCCCCAGCCCTGCCATAAAAAGATTTTTAAACCGGATAACCCCTTTAAGCTTTGGATACCCTAGGAACATGGACAGAGATGTGTCAGAGGACCATCGGAGGTTCAGGCAGTGTTTAGTAAAACAGTGATGGGTTCGGGCAGGCAGCACAGGGATTAGAGAGCAGGAACAAGTCTGAGGTCAAAGACCCCCAATAACAGACAAATAAATACTTAGAATAAAAAGATGTCAAAATCTGTGCACCTGAGTTCATAATACTTCATATACAAACTGAAATCATTGTAAAAGACCAAGAAAATCCACCTACCAGCCCAGCGGGAAAGGATTAACTGTGACACCAAGTGGGGCCGTACCTGTAGGACCAGATTTGTGCGTTAGCAGCACAGAGTTGAATAATGGGTTTTGTGGCAATGTTCTAATCACAGACCGCGCAGCGCGCAGTTAGCAGTGTCTCCTCTATATGTGGTCAAGCTGTTCTTTGTAACCTGGCCAATCAGGATGGAAGGAGAATAATAGTGCTCTTGTATGAGCACACCTGGGCCTGGGACACAGCTGTTTGCTTACAGCAGGGTTGCTGTTGCAGTTGCGAAAACATTTTCCACCGCACCCACGCGCTGCTTCTTATAAACATTTATTGGCTTCGAAAGACGAGGGACTGGACTGTTTTTTCTCTCTGTGCAGCAGATATCCGTGTATCATCTCATAAAATCACTAAAATATCCTGCAAACTGCGGCTTTCCCTCGATAACTGCAGCTAATCCTTTGATATATCGGTGACAAGTCAGAACTTCATAGTCAGCCTCAGAGACGCAGGAAGAGGAGCAGCCGGGAGCCGCTATCACACCCAACGCTCCGCACATCAACCCGAATACAAAGGGTTAAACACATGGAGGGAGGGAAATGATCGTGTTACTGTAAGGTCACAAATAGCTTGTTTTATTTTGACATCATGTTTTACACAACTAATAATATAATCTTTATTGTACAATCCACACATCATATTCAGCGCGCTGTACAGATTAGGCGTAAATATATAAAAAAACAAGATATTACAGAGTACACTCATGTGAAAAAACTAGAGTTAGGGTGTGACAAGAGCGTCAGTCTATGAGGATGAGGGGGTGACAAAAGAGTTAACAGTCTATGAGGATGAGGGAGTGACACACAAGAGCTTACAGTCTATGAGGAGAGGGGTTGACACAAGAGCTTACAGTCTATGAGGATGAGGGGGTGACACAAGAGCTCCAGTCTATGAGGATGAAGGGGTGACACAAGAGCTTACAGTCTATGAGGATGAAGGGTGGACACAAGAGCTTACGCTATGAGGATGAGGGTGCGACCACAAGAGTTACAGTCTATGAGGATGAGGGGGTGACACAAGAGCTTACAGTCTATGAGGATGAGGGGGGAAACAAGAGCTTACAGTCTATAGGATGAGGGGGGTGACACAAGAGCTTACAGGTCTATAGGATAGGGTGACACAGAGTACGTCATGGGATGAGGGGTGACACAAGAGCTTACAGTCTATGAGGATGAGGGGGTGACACAAGAGCTTACAGTCTATGAGGATGAGGGGGGTGACACAAGAGCTTACAGTCTATGAGGATGAGGGGGTGACACAAGAGCTTTACAGTCTATGAGGATGAGGGGTGGGTGACACAAGAGCCTTACAGTCTATGAGGAAGAGGGGATGACACAAGAGCCTTACAGTCTATGAGGATGAGGGGGGTGACACAAGAGCTTACCAGTTATGAGGATGAGGTGGTGACACAAGAGCTTACAGTCTATGAGGATGAGGGGGTGGACACAAGAGCTACAGTACTATGAGGATGAATGGGGCAAAGAGCTTACAGTCTATGAGGATGAGGGGGGGGTGCACAAGAGCTTACCAGTTCATGAGGATGAGGGGGGTGAACAAGAGCTTACAGTCTATGAGGATGCGGGGTGATACAAGAGCGTACAGTCTATGAGGATGAGGGGGTGACACAAGGGCTACGTCTATTAGGATGAGGGGGACACAAGAGCTACAGCATGAGGATGAGGGGGGGACACAAGACCTTACAGTCTATGAGGATGAGGGGGGTACACAAGAGTTACAGTCTATGAGGTGAAGAGGGGGGGTTGACACAAGACCTTACAGTCTATGAGGATGAGGGGTTGACACCAGAGCTCACAGTGATGGATGAAGGGGGTAACACAAGAGCTTACAGTCTATGAGGATGAGGGGGGGGCACAAGAACTTATAGTCTATGAGGATGAGGGGGTGACACAAGAGCTTCCAATCTAGAGGATGAGGGTGTGACACAAGAGCTTACGTCTATGAGGATGAGGGGTGACACAGATCTTACAGTCTATGAGGATGCGGGGGGACACAAGGACCTTACAGTTATGAGGATGAGAGTGACACACAAGACTTAAGTCTATGAGGATGAGGGGGTGACACACGAGCTACAGTCTATGAGCATGAAGGGGGGCACAGGAGGTGACTTGTACTATAGTTACAGTTATAGTTTATAGTTTAAATAAATCAATAACTAATGCTGAATGAACCAGTGACCAGCGGCATCATATGCACTGAAACAGAGAAAACAGTGAGGAGGTTTAGAGAAAAGACAGTGAAAGTTATGCCATAGGGAATGTGATTGGCCTGCCTGAGAAGATGGATTTTTAGGAACGTTTGAAAATTGTGGTTAGTTAAGAGAAACTACCACTTGTAGTGCGGTTCCGATGCCATAACGGGCACCAGCTCAGGTGAAGCTGGTGCCGGCGTATTTTAGTGAGTTTTAAACCGCGGTATGCGGTTTAAACACTTTTAAACGCTATAGCGGCGCAGGCAGGTACGCGCTCGGCGTGGATTACGGCACGAGGCTCTCATTCACTTCCTATGTAGCCGCGCGCACGGTAAGCGCCGAGCGCGTACTGCCTGCGCTGCTATAGTGTTTAAAAAGTGCTTTAAACCGCGATACCGCGGTTTAAAACACTAACTAAAATAAGCTCCGGCACCAGCTCACCCTGAGCTGGTGCCCGATATTGCCATCGGAAACCTGCCACTACAAGTGGTAGGTTTCCTTTAAGTATTAGTCTGATAGATCAAGGTAGTGCATTTCAGAGAATAGGTGCAGCTCAGGAGACATGAGTAGGTGGTTCAAATTGAGGAAGAAACTAATCTCAGCTCACTGAAACATCAAAGAGCACAGGCTTGACAATTGAATGAGATGAGGGAAATGGGGTAGAGAGGTGCAGCACTGTGCAGAGTTTTATCGATGAGGGTGATTCATCTGAATTCAATACAGAAGGCAATGGGCAGCCAGTGCAGCGACTGACATAATTAAAGTTTGCTTCACATATATATTGAAGAGAGTTACATTAAAACTTAGTGACAACATGCAGGTTAGTGCTATCAGATATGGTCCTTATTATTCTGCCAGCCCATTGAGACCTATGTTGGAATACAGTATTCCAGTGAATTGACATGCCTGTCATTGCGCAGCTGCATGCTCTAATACCAGCCTGCGTACAGCACTGTAAATAGATCTGGTCAGTAGCTGCAGATGGCTGTCAAGAATAGCTAATAACAGCAAACAATAACAATTACCATGTGTAAAAGGACAGACTGAAGAATGGAGGAAATCATGTTGACATCCCTTAATGTGCCGCGTTGTTTGCCCGGGTGTATAAAGGAATAATGTTAAATCAATAATATGCAGCGATATTGACTTACTATGAAAGAGCGCAATGCAAATTATCCTGCAGAATAAACAGTCAAATATTTATTGTTATTTTGCAGGATCCTGGGACCCCCGGGGGGCCGCAGTACAATCAATGGAAAGTTTATCATTCGTCTTTTGAACAGAAATTATTTGTTTTGTTGAATGGAAACATTTGTTACAAATAAAAATGATGTCTAAACGTTCTCTTTGTCTAAAACTGGGGCAGATCATGGTTAGAAGCAGGACAAGGCCTTTTTCATGCTCTAGGTGGACAAGACTATGGTGTCCCCTCCTCCAATAAATGTATACACTCTGACTATGACCACAACAATGCTGACATTCCAAGCCCCCTGGAATAGTAGATAAATAATAGGTACAACCAGACACTATACATTATATAAGGCCTCATGTACAAAACGTATGTTTCCTTTATTTATATAGTGCACACAGATTACGCAGCGCTGCACAGAGCTTGCCAAATTGGTCCCTGTCCCCAATGGGGCTCACAATCTAATCATCCTACCAGTATGTTTTGGAGTGTGGGAGGAAACAAGAGGTCCCGGAGGAAACCCATGCAAACAAGGAGAGAACATAAAAGATGTAGATGTAGACCTGAATGGGACTTGAACCCAGGACCCCAGCACTGCAAGGCTGTAGTGCTAACCACTGAGCCACCGTGCTGCCCATTTCTATGAGCTCTTACGCACGGCTGTTGTTTACTGAGCCAACAGCCAAAACCCAGAGCAGATCCTATTCTTTCCAATGTTTGAGGTTCAGGCAGTAGACCTCCCAGATCAATGACACACAGACCATAGCTCCCAGCTCCTGGGCTAGAGAAAGAGGGACAAAGTCCCTCACGTTTTTTTAAACCATGCCAATTGTTCCGACCCTTGCACCACCCTCAAACATAGTATAATATCGACCTTAATGGCCTAAAACATAGTATAATGACCCCTTCCTTTGCCCAATCACCGTAATGACCTATATAATACCTCCTAATGCAGCTCAGCAACATATAACTCCTTCTTTATTTAAATCCTCCCTTTACTTTTTTCTCTACTTTTATTTATCTCCCCAAACTCATAATTCCCTAGCTTTCTGTAATCCGGCCCTCCTCCTATCTCCTCCACCTCCATCCCCCTCATTTTGTAGCCTCCCATTCCCCATCCTCCTCATATTGTGGCCTCATGTCCTCTATCCTCCCTCGTATTGTAGCCTCCCATTTCTCCATCCTCATATTGTGGCTTCCTGTCCCCTCACATATTGAGGCTCCCCAATCCATTCCCATATTGTAGCTTCCCTGTGCTTCCCTGATCCTGTGGGAGACGGACACAACTACAGCCCTAAAGCCGTCCACTCGTGGCTCACCCGGGTCATGTACAACCGCAGGAGCAAGATGAACCCGCTCTGGAACACGGTGGTGCTGGGAGGGTTCTACAAGGGAGAGTTTATCTTTCTACAAGGGAGAGTTCTACAAGGGGGAGTTTATCTTTGCTTTGCATTATGCAAATAATATTTTAATCCCTTTATGAAAAGTGATGCCATTTGTAGTGAAATGTTTCTGAACCCTAGTTAAAGTTCTTCTGTACCAGACTCTACACGAGCAACACAAACACACACCCCTCCCCCACTGACAATGCACAAGCTCCCCCTCACTGACAACACACACCCCACCACCACACAGACAACACACACCCCTCCTCCACTGACAACACACACCCCTTCCCCACTGACAACACACACCCCTCCTCCACTGACAACACACACCCTCCCCCACTGACAACACACACCCCTCCCCCACTGACAATGCACAAGCTCCCCCTCATTGACAACACACACCCCACCACCACACCGACAACAAACACCACTCCCCCACTGACAACACACACCCCACCACCACACAGACAACACACCCCCCACCACCACAGGATTAGGGTGGACCACCTGGTGATTGTAGACTTCACAAAAGATTTAAGATGACAAAATCTTTTTTTTATTTAAAAAGAAAATCTGGACAATTTGTGATTAATGGTTTCTTTGGTTGGACCATGCTTGAGAAAGAGATTGAGCTCTGAAACATTTGCAAGCGAGAGTTCAAAACTTGTTATGTCCAATGCAGAGTAGTATCCATTGCATTTTCCCCATGTTGATTTACAAATATTTTTAAAGGACTATTTAAAACAAGGTCGCTTTCAATGGAGTATGTTTAAGTGACTTGAGTTAAGAGATATTTGGCTTTGGCATCACTCCGTAGGGACATGTTCCCTTAGGCTTGCCCCTTCCATTGGATATCTAACCAGTCTATAAGGACCTTGTATAGGAGAGGGTTACCCACTTTGTCATTGAGCTGGTTTGGCTATGGATCACATGTTACCTGCATGATTCCTTGGATTCACTCTATAGTGAGGACACGGATATATGACCTTGATGGAAACCAGGTTGTAGAACCACCTCTTGTCACTTAACTGGTTTGGACTTTTGGATCACTCTTACCATTCATGACCCCTGGATTTTCTCTTAATATCTTCTCTGAAAGACCTTGTGTATGGAGTAGCCTGTGGGCCCACCTTGTCATTTAACTGTTTTTGACTTTGGTCACTCCTTAGGGAATGATATCTGGTTTTACCATTTAACTCTCCATATTTGGACTCCTCTATAACGACCTTTTTATGGCAGTGAGTGGTGATCCAACCCTTGTCACTTAAATGGTTGGCTTTGGTCATACTTAAGGGGTACAAATCCTGGCTTTCCACTCCTTCACCCTCATAGGGATCTCATCAATAAAAGACCTTGTATGGAAAGCAGTGTCTTGTGAACCCACCTTGTCACTAAACTGATTGGATTTGGATACTCCTCTTCCGCCATGGTCCCTTGGATTTCGCTAATGTCTCTCATTTTCTCTCATATCGTCTCGAGAAGACCTTGTATGGAGCAGCGGGTTGTGGCCACTTATCATTTAAACTGGTTTGATTTGGATCACTCCTTAGGGCATGATATCCTGGTTTTCCACCCCTTTTTACCCTCATATGGGATCTCCTTATAAAGGACCTTCGTATGAAAACAGCAGGTTGTGGGACCCACTTGTCACTAATGGTTTGGCTTTGGATCACTCCTTAGGGGATCGAATCCTGGTTTTCACTCTTTCACCCTCATATTGGGATCTCATCAATAAGTCCTTGTATGAGTAGCGGCTGTGAACCCACTTGTCACTAAACTGATTTGACTTGGGATTACTCCCTGCGGCATGGTCCCTTGGGATTTTCTCTCATTTCTCCAGTTTTCTCTCACCGCTCCTCTGTTATATAAAGTCCTTTGTTATGGAAAGAGCGGTTGGGGACCACCTTGTCACTTAAACTGGTTTAAAAGGGTATCGGGTTAAAAAATTTTTTATGGCCGGGCTGGGAGGGCTATTTAAACACAATAAACTGTACGTACCTCTCCGGTGATGCAGATGGGTTCCGTGCCGCGGCCGTCTTCTCCGAGTGCGCCGGTTTCAATACAGGGCGCACAGGGAGCTTCCTGCCGGCCGGATGCTCCATGCGCACCATCTCCCAGCGATTACAAACGCTGAGAGATAGGGACGGATTGGGAGGAGCCGTCACAACGCGGGGACCGGAAGCTCCCTGTGCGCGGCTTCGGCCCTGTTGTTTACAGGGGCACGGATCGAAGTGACCGCGGAGCGGGACATCGGCGGGTTGCCGCGAGGAGGTAAGTCATGTTTATTATGTTTAACTATCCCCCCCAGCCCGCATAAAAAGATTTTTAAACACGAGATAACCCCTTTAAGCTTTGGAGTTACCCTTAGGAACATGGACAGAGATGTTGTCAGAGGACCATCGGAGGTTCAGGAAGTGTTTAGTAAAACAGTGATGGGTTTCGGGCAGGCAGCACAGGGATTAGGAGAGCAGGACACAAGTCTGAGGTCAAGACCCCCCAAATAAAACAGACAAATAAATACTTAGAATAAAAAGATGTCAAAATCCTGTTGCACCTTGAGTCATAATACTTCATATACAACACTGAAATCATTGTAAAAGACCAAGGAAAATCCACCTACCAGCCCAGCGGGATAAGGATTAACTGTGACACCAAGTGGGGCCGTACCTGTAGGACCAGATTTGTGCGGTTAGCAGCACTAGAGTGAATAATGGGTTTTGTGGCAATGTCTAATCACAGACCGCGCACGGAGTTAGCATGTCTTCCTCTATTATGTGGTCAAGCTGGGTTCTTTGTCAAACTGGGCCAATGCAGGATGGAAGGATGAATAAATAGTGCTCTTGTATGAGCACACCGGGCCTGGGACACAGCTGTTTGCTTACACAGGGTTGCTGTTGCAGTTGCGAAAAATTTTCCACCGCACCCACGCTGCTTCTTTAAACATTTATTGGGCTTACGAAAGACGAGGACATGGACTGTTTTTTCTCTTGTGCAGCAGATATCCGTGTATCATCTCATTAAAAATCACTAAATATCTGCAAACTGCGGTTTCCCTCGATAACTGCCAGCTAATCCTTGATATACGGTGACAAGTAGAACTTCATATTCAGCCTCAGAGACGCAGGAAGAGGAGCAGCCGGGAGCCGCTATCACACCCAAACGATCCGCACATCACACCCGAATACAAAGGGTTAAAACACATGGAGGGAGGGAAATGATCGTGTTACTGTAAGTCACAAATAGCCTTGTTATTTGACATCAGTTTTACGACAACCTATAATATAACTCTTTATTGTACAATCACACATTCATATTCAGCGCGCTGTACAGATTAGCGTAAATATATAAAAAAACAAGATATTACAGGTACACTCATGTGAAAAAACAATAGGAGTTAGGGGGTGGTGGACAAAGAGCGTCCAGGTCTAATTGAGGATGAGGGGGTGACAAAAGAGATTACAGTCTATGAGGATGAGGGAGTGACACACAAGAGCTTACAGTCTATGAGGAGAGGGGTGACACAAAGCTTACAGTCTATGAGGATAGGGGGGCTGACACAAGAGCTCCCAGTCTATGAGGATGAAGGGGGTGACACCAAGAGCTTACAGTCTATGAGGATGAGGGGGGTGGACACAAGAGCTTACCTATGAGGATGAGGGTGGACCACAAGAGATTACAGTCTATGAGGATGAGGGGGTGACACAAGAGCTTCAGTCTATGAGGATGAGGGGGGGAAACAAGAGCTTACAGTGCTATAAGGATGAGGGGGGCTGACACAAGAGTTACAGGTCTATGAAGGATAGGGGTGACACAAAGAGAGTTACAGTCTATGCGGATGAGGGGTGACACAAGAGCTTACAGTCTATGAGGTGAGGGGTGACACAAGAGCTTACAGTCTATGAGGATGAGGGGGGTGGGGTACACAAGAGCTTACAGTCTATGAGGATGAGGGGGTTGACACAAGAGCTTTACAGTCTATGAGGATGAGGGGTGAGGTGACAAAGAGCCTTACAGTCTATGAGGAAGAGGGGATGACACAAGAGCCTACAGCTATGAGGATGAGGGGGGTTGACACAAGAGCTTACAGTATATGAGGATGAGGTGGTGACACAAGAGCTTACAGTCTATGAGGATGAGGGGGTGGACACAAGAGCTTACAGTCTATGAGGGATGAATGGGGGGCAAAAAGAGCTTTACAGTCTATGAGGATGAGGGGGGGGGCACAAGAGCTTACAGTCAAAGGATGAGGGGGGTGATACAAGAGCTTACGTCTATGAGGATGCGGGGTGATACAAGAGCGTACAGTCTATGAGGATGAGGGGGTGACACAAGGGTCTTACGGCTTCTATTAGGATGAGGGGGACCAAGAGCTACAGCAGAGATGCAGGGGGGACACAAGACCTTCAGTCTATGGGATGAGGGGGGTGACACAAGGCGTACAGTCTATGAGGATGAAGAGGGGGGTTGACACAAGCCTCCACCTTACAGTCTATGAGGATGGAGGGGTTGACACCAGCAGCTCACAGTAGGATGAAGGGGTACACAAGGCTTACAGTCTATGAGGAGGAGGGGGAGGCACAAGCAAACTTATTAGTCTATGAGCGATGAGGGGGGTGACCAGAGCTTCCAATCTACGAGGATGAGGAGTTTGTGCACAAGAGCGTTACGGTCTATGAGGATGCGGGGTGACACCAAGATCTCCAGCTATGAGGATGCGCGTGGGGGACACAAGGACCTTACCAGTCATATGAGGATGAGAGTGGACAAAAGAGCTTACAGTATCTGGAGGATTGAGGGGTGGCTCACACGAGCCCTACAGTCTCATGAGAATGAGGGGCGGCACAGGAGAGTGACTTGTACTACGTGTTACAGTTATAGTTTATAGTCTTACATGAAATCAATACTATTGAATGAACCAGTGCCCCGCGGCGATCATCATGCCTGACAACAGCGAGAAAGCAACACCGTGGGAGGCTGGTTTAGAGCCAAGACCAGTGCAAAGTAAATGCCATAGGGATGTGATTGCTGCCTGCCTGAGAAGATGGATTTTAGGCAGTTTGGAAATTTGCCGTCACCGTTAGTAAAGAAACCTAACCACTTGTAGTCGGATGTTCCGATGCCATACACGGGCACCAGTCAGGTCGAGCTGGTGCCGGGTTATTTTAGTGAGTTTTAAACCGCGGTATCGCGGTTTTAAAACACTTTTAAACGCTATAGCGGCGCCAGGCAGGTACGCCGCTCGGCGCGAGAGTTACGCACAGCGCTCTATTCAACTTCCGATATGTAGCCGTCGGCACGGTAAGCGCGAGCCGTACCTGCCTGCGGCCGTGCCTATAGGTTTAAACAAGTGCTTAAACCGCGCACGCGGTTTTAAAACACTAACTAAATACAGCTCCCGGCACCAGCTCACCCTGGCTGGGCCCGATTATTGCAGTCGGAAACCTGCCACTGACCAAGTGGTAGGTTTCCGTGTAAGTATTAGCCTGATAGATAGATACGTAGTGCATTTCGAGGAGGAATGGTGCCAGCGAGAATGAGTAGGTGGTTCAAATTAAGGAAGAAACTAATCTCGCCACTGAAAACATCAAAGAGCACAGGCTTGGACAATGAATGAGATGAGGGCAAGTGGGTAGAGAGGTGCAGCACTGTGCAGAGCTTTTATCGATGAGGGTGATTCATCTGAATTCAATACAGAGTGCATGGGAGCCAGTGCGCGGACTGACATAATTAAAGTTTGCTTACATATATGAAGAGAGGTGTACATTAAAACTTAGTGACAACATGCAGGTTAGTGATCAGATATGGTCTATTATTAGCGCCATTGAGACCTATGTTGGAATACAGTATTCCAGTGAATTGACATGCTGTCATTGCGCAGCTGCATGCTCTAATACCAGCCTGCGTACAGCACTGTAAATAGATCTGGTCAGTAGCTGCAGATGGCTGTCAAGATAGCTAATAACAGCAAACAATAACAATTACCATGTAAAAGGAGACAGACTGAAGAATGGAGGAAATCATGTTGAATCACTTAATGTGCCGCGTTGTTTGCCCGGGTGTATAAAGGAATAATGTTAAATCAATAATATGCAGGATATTGACTATAGGAAGAGCGCAATGCAAAATATCTGCAGAATAAACAGTCAAATATTTATTGTTATTTGCAAGGATCCTGGGACCCCGGGGGGCCGCAGTACAATCAATGGAAAGTTTATCATTCTCGCTTTTGAACAGAAATTATTTGTTTGTGAATGGAAACATTTGTTACAATAAAAAATGAGTTGATAAACGTTCTCTTTGTCAAAACTGGGGCAGATCATGGTTAGAAGCAGGACAAGGCCTTTTCATGCTCTAGGTGGACAAGACTATGGTGTCCCTCCTCCAATAAATGTATACACTCTGACTATGACCACAACAATGATGGACATTCCAAGCCCCCTGGAATAGTAGATAAATAATAGGTACAACCAAGACACTATACATTATATAAGGCCTCATGTACAAAACGTAGTTTCCTTTATTATATAGTGCACACAGATACGCAGCGTGCACAGAGTTGCCAAATTGGTCCCGTCCCAATGGGCTCACAATCTAATCATCCTACCAGTTGTGTGGTGGGGAGGAAACAAGAGGTCCCGGAGGAAACCCATGCAAACAAGGAGAGAACATAAAGATGTGAGTATGTAGACCTGAATGGACTTGAAACCAGGACCCAGCAATGCAAGGCTGTAGTGCTAACCAGAGCCACCGTGCTGCCCATTTCTAGAGCTCTTACGCACGGCTGTTGTTTACTTAGCCAACAGCCAAAACCCAGAGGATCTATTCTTTCCTTGTTTGAGGTCAGGCAGTAGACCTCAGATCAATGACACACAGACCATAGCTCCCAGCTCTGGGCTAGAGAAGAGGGACAAAGTCCCTCACGTTTTTTTAAACCATGCCAATTGTTCCGACCCCCTGCCCCACCCCCAAACATAGTATAATATCGACCTTATGGCCTAAAACATAGTATAATGACCCCTTCCTTTGCCCAATCACCGTAATGACCTATATAATACCCCCTAATGCAACTCAGCAACATATAAACTCCTTCTTTATTTAAATCCTCCCTTTACTTTTTTCTCTACTTTTATTTATCTCCCCAAACTCATAATTCTCCTAGCTTTCTGTAATCCGGCCCTCTCCTATCTCCTCCACCTCCATCCCCTCATTTTGTAGCCTCCCATTCCCCATCCTCCTCATATTGTGCCTCATGTCCTCATCCTCCCTCGTATTGTAGCCTCCCATTTCTCCATCCTCATATTGTGGGCTTCCTGTCCCCTCACTATTGAGGCTCCCCAATCCATTCCCATATTGGTCCCCTGTGCTTCCTGATCCTGTGGGAGGACGGACACAACTACAGCCCTAAAGCGCACTCGTGGCTCACCCGGGTCTGTACAACCGCAGGAGCAAGATGAACCCGTCTGGAACCGGTGGTGCTGGGAGGGTTCTACAAGGGAGAGTTTATCTTCTACAGGGAGAGTTCTACAAGGGGGAGTTATCTTTTGCTTGCATTTGCAAATCATATTTTAATCCCTTTATGAAAAGTGATGCCATTTGTAGTGAAATGTTTCGAACCTGTTAAAAGTTCTTTGTACCAGACTCTACACGAGCAACACACACACCCCCCTCCCCACTGACAATGCACAAGGCTCCCCCCTCAAGACAACACACACCAACAACAAACAGACAACAACACAACCTCCTCCAAGTGGGACAAACACACACCCTTCCACATGAAACACAAACCCTCCTCCACTGAAAAACCCTCACTGAACACACACCACCCCCACTGACAACACACACTCCTCCACTGAAAAATCACCCTCCCCCCACTGAAAACACACACCCCTCCCCACTGACAATGACACAGCCCCCCTCACTGACAACACACACCCCACCACCACACAGACAACACACACCCCTCCCCACTGACAATGCACAAGCTCCCCCTCACTGACAACACACACCCACCACCACACAGACAACACACACCCCTCCTCCACTGACAACACACCACCCTCTCCCACGACAACACACACCCTCCTCCACTGACAACACACACCCTCCCCCACTGACACACACACCCTCCCCACTGACAATGCACAAGCTCCCCCTCACTGCAACAACCCCCACACCCACACAGACACACACACCCTCCTCCAGACAACACACACCCCTCCCCCTGCACAAACACCCCCCCCACTGACACCACACCCTCCCCACGACAACACACACCCCTCCCCACTGACAATGCACAAGCTCCCCCTCATTGACAACACACCCCCCCACCACCACACCGACAACAAACACCACTCCCCCACTGACAACACACCCCACCACCACACAGACAACACACCCCCCACCACCACACAGACAACACACACCCCACCAACACACAGACAACACACCCCCCACCACCACACAGACAACACACACCCCTCCCCCACTGACAACACACAACCCTTTCCTCACTTGAAGCATCCAAGCTCCTCCTAACTGACAACACACACCCCTATTCCACTGACAATACAAATCCCTCCCCCACTGACAACACACATCCCTCCTCCTGTGACTCCACCCAAGACACTTACCTCATGTACCTCTCCAACTCTGGAGCATGCAGCCACATGATGAGAGACCACGTGTTGCCATCACAGGACTGAATAAAAGTGAAGCACCATCCCTGGGTGTCAGCCCTGCACATCCAGGATGCACCCGTTCATCCAAACCAGAGGAGAGGTGGCACCATAGCCCATCACCTACCTCTACATACCCCTCATCACAGCCCTGATTAGAATATTGAAACACAGGAAGATTTGCTGTAATGCTGTAACTGTGTGAGGATCAGGGAAGCTCCACAAATCGGGGGCTCTCCAAGACCAGTTACTAATTCCTCAGTCCTTTGCATTTTTTATTATTTCTTTTTCTCTTACTCTGCTCCTTCCAGGAGCCTGCTTTTTTAAAAATTTCCGTTTCCATGTGAGGACTTGTTTTCTGTTGGACATATTTCACTTGGAATATAATATTATATGGAATTTAATATTTCATGCAATGTACAAGAAAGCTGGTAAAAATCCCAAAATACCATTTGTTATCGGCTTTATTTTTGCTCCAAATGAAGCATTCTCTTGTGCGGACCCAAACCTGCGATGTTTCAGTCAAAGTTTTGGGTTCGGCTGGCCCCCCCATTCCACACCCGGCCATTTAAAGGGGTATTCCCATCTGGGCTTTCACCTTTAATTTAATTCATTTCCCATATGTAAACATTTCTTCAATTGGATGTTATTAAAAAAATGTTCCTGTGAGAATATAATTTCTCATAAATGTAGTCATGTTGTCCCTTAGAAACAAGAAAGCTTCCTCGGATACGACCACCTCACATTTTGGCAGCGGTGGCCAGACATGCGCTAAAGAGTCCTGCCTGACCACCAGGATTCAGCGATCATTACTACAGGACGGCTGTAGGGCATGCAGTAACTCCAGGACATTTCATTTAAAAAAACTTTTTGTTTCTTTGTGCAATCACTCCAGCAGAGGTGGCCGTATCCAATGACACAGTCTTGTTTCCAAGGGACCATATGGTTACATTTATGAGAAATTATCTTCACACAGGAACATTTTTTTTAATAACATCTAATTGAAGAAATGTTTATAAATGGCAGATTAATTAAACTGAATGTGAGTGCCCAGATGAGAATACCCCTTCAACACCCACTACTGCTGGCATGCATGCTACCAATTTGCTGTGAATTGGTTCTTCCTAAGATGTCATCATATCCTCTGCAAAATGGTGGTAAGCTTGGCAACATTTAAAGAGTTAACACCAGTGATTGGTGCCGGCACCGATCAGGTGTATTACTTGTGGGGGTTTGGATTCAGTTTTAGGTGAATTTTGAACACTATTTTAAATGGGTTCACTCATCCCTAAGTCTCTTAATTCTTTTGGTCAGTATGATCACAGAGATACCACATTTATAAAAAAAAAATACAAGAAAAGACAATACAAGATCAAAATTGAACGGGCACTTTGGGGCACAGAGAAATTCTGGTTTTGCTTGATTATTCACTATTATTTGCATTTTAGGGAATGGGGTGATGTGAATACTCGACCTGCTCTCGATCAGTTAGTAAGAATAGGATTCCATTCTTGTGAACGATGGACGGACCCTATTTGTTCGATTGTTATCCCCTATACCAGTGATGGCGAGCCTTTTAGCGGCCGAGTGCCCAAACTGCAACCCAATACCCCACTTATTTATCGCGAGGTGCCAACCAAAAATTAAAGCAGTAACTTATTGCTCCCTGTTCCACAACTTTCAATCATATTGGCCTCCTGAGGACAGCAACACAGTAGAAAAAAGAAGGAAAATTTTCATCATTTTAGCTTCTTACCAGTGTCCCTCTGCACACAGAGAATCCTGGGGCCAGCAGGAGGACCTCCAAAGATAATTCGGCCCTGTCTACTCCTTCTCCCTCTTCCTACAGTCCCAAGTAACAAAGTAAGTATCAAAATATGACTGGAAGCAGCATCTTTTAAGTTGCTTGGAACTGCAGGAGGATTCTTTGAGTCCTCGCTGGTGTGCTGGGGTGGTGGCCCGGGTGTCCACAGAAAGGTCCTGTGCCATAGGTTCGCCACCACTGCCCTATACTGTGGACAATTGCTGTTTTTTGCCATTTTCTGGATCTGTAAAAATGTTGAAAAGAAATGAATTAATAAGTGTGAGCTCCAAGAAAATGGTCTAGGGGTAGGAAATACAAGTTAAATGAATAACTGGAGAAAGCATTGATATTTTCAATGTTGTTTGGTTTCTGACACGTTGTAAAACCTGTTACCATTCAGTTGAACAAATCACTTAGAGCTTCTAGTAACCGCTTATAAAAAGTTTATGGATATTAGCTGTAGCTGATAGTGAGGTTATTGCTCCATCACTCAAATTCCTCTTGTATTCTAGATTACGGTAATAAATGATTATGGCCTGTTTGTTCAACTGAGATTCCAATATACAAGATCTAAGTTTAGCTCATTATATCTCATCTGTCTGAGAAATCTCTCAACTTGTTTATACTGAATGGTTACGGAAAAAGTTACGTTAAATGGGTGGCTATGTGCACCATGCAGAATGACAGGGGACAGAGTGTGGGGTCAAAAGGGACAATGTTCAACCACTGGTACATTCACCTCTTTCAAGAATAGAGGTTCATTTTCCTCATTTAAGACCATCTGTTCATTCCCTATAAAAGTGTGGGGTGTAGCAGAGTATAGAAGTGGAAGGAGCGGTGGCGCGCGGGCAACCGGCCACTCCAGTTATACCACAATACAAGGACCACTGAGTAACAAAGCAGAGGATCAAATCAGGGGATCAATAAAGTTGTATCATATCATATTGTATTATAGATAGGCACTGGTTAAAAGTCCTTGGCTGCTATAAAAAAACTTAAAATTCATAGTTACCTATAGAGTTTCTACAATGATGCCAGTGCAGTACACCTGGTAGCTGGGCTACGTCGGCTTCAATGAACAACTATGCAGGTACCGAGAGCTAGAAACCGAGGTGAGTATAAGTGTCCAGAAAAGAGGTGATATAGGGCAGTGACATATAAATCAATCGTCCATGGGAATTTAGCGTTCCAAATTGCCCTCACAGGTTCCCATTACAATTACTGGAATATACCATTAATACCAAAATCTCAAAATTTTACAAAATATCATTTCTCTTGGTGATCTGTAGTGCACTGACCTATTAGCTCATCGCTTTCTTGCTTCTTTTAAAGTTTGATATTAAAACTGTCACTAGATTAAACTTGTGTTTGATGCTTATTTTTCATTATGTTTCCGTGACAATTAAATTTAAAATAAATTAAAACCGCTTACACAAGTGTTTATGTAAAATTAATAAATAGCGCCTGAATATTCATGATAGCGAATGAGATTAGCCTATTGTTCTTTTTTAGAAATGTATAAAGTGATAAGCGGGTCCCCGGAGAAATCGTGAACATGTTATCAACTTCACATACTTTGCATATTTTGATTAAAAACAAATACATGGAGGTATCGGAGGAAGGTTATCGCCGGAGATTTTAATGAGTGTGTGATCCAATAAGGGGGGGGGAGATATTTTCTTTCGTTTACAAATCTGATAATTGTTTACATTTATGCTTCTGATTTAATTACACAAACGGATATTGAGTTGTTTTCTTAATAAAAAATAATATCTTACGTTTCATCAGAATCCTTACAGCTCCCCCCTCCCGCTCTCGCTTTTTCTCTGCATTTCCATATAGACCATATAGAAAAAACAGTAACACTATATGCAGTGAGACACTCAAAATCATGAATGCAGGAGTAACATTCAATTCTTTTGCCCCCTATGTAAGAAATCCAGACCATCGCTATGAAGACACCAGTAAAAGGATAGCTTGAGCTATACAAGGACAGATTAATGCATGGCACGTGTGTCTCCGCACTGTTCCATAGCTGGGAGAAAGATAGGACATGTCTTTCTGGAGAGGGACTGGTACGCTACAATACGGGCAAATGTTAGTGTGAATGTAAGAGTAATAGTACTGTGCAAAAATGTTTTAGCTCAATGTTGTTGGTAGTGACCAGAGAGTGGACCAGTTGAAATTCGTCTGATCCAAACTCTTATAAACCTGGCAGTTTAACTTTGGGTACCGAACCCAGACTTGAACCCCACCAGAAAAACCTGTGATCATACTGGCAATTAATGGAGTGTGAAAGCGCTGGCACTAACATACTAGCAGCCATTTAGGGTTAGGGTCATCATAGGGTTATGATGATGTCATTGGGCAGTGCTGATCCTCCCCAAAATGGCGGAGCTCCATTGATTTGAATGCTGCTAGCAACTTTGGAAGCAGCATTTACATAGTTAACACGGGGTATGCTTAGCAAAGACCTGGGATGGATGCAATACTTTGTTTGCATCTGTCTCCCATAGCCTTTAATGGTCTCCACTGAATGTATATGTCACTTGGTCACTTGATGCGTCTTTGGATTTTGTATTTTGCACTGTATGTGAAGTATACTGCGCAGATAGAGGCAAAAAGGATGCTTCTATCTGCCATGGATATGTCTATGGATATGCTCAGAGTATACAGCAGGAGTTTTTTCTGGAATGTATGCTTAGCATATCAAGGAAATGAGGCATGAATGTAAATGTAATAGTAATAGAGGTTCTGTACTCATTTATATGCCCAATTATACCGGATAAGAGCAGTGCTGTGCAGCGGCCATACATAAAGAAGGTCCAACATAGTGAGTGATTTCGGGCCACCCCCCAAAATTCCCATATTATAATCCACTACTGAACGCGAAAAAATGTGGTCACATAAGTCCCTTCATGAAACTTCTTCCCTTCTAGATACTGCACCATCATTTATTTCTGAGAAATGGAACGATTAGGACTCAATAATACTGCTATATTGTGTTTGTATTATGCTGATTGATAATAATACTGGTAATGATAGAACCCCTAGTTTCACAAGGTACTCGTGGTGCTTCATTCTAAGATTACTCTTGAGGATCCAGTTCTTTGTAGACTTCTTGTAAATTGGGATATTCCCCCTAAAATTACAATGACCCCTTCTATCCGAAACTAGGAGCAAGATGAAGTGCGGTACAAAATGAGTAAATATTTAGATTACAGAAAAAAGGGGCCAGGTCCAGAAGTAGACCTCGCTGTTCCATCTTCAGAATGGGGCACATTTAGATACCGGTCACCGGAGTTCACAGAAAGTGCACTGTCCGACAATAATGCACTGTGCCGCGATTCACTAAGATCGTGCGCCCGATATCCTGCATGTGTCGCTTCCCCACTCAGGTCCGACAGAGTTCACCTTCTTCCTGGTAAGTGCATTGTCTTACGACACAATTTGAAAGGGAGTCTAACAGCTCCCAAATGGTCTAGTGGGGAAGACATGATGCTTAGTTCTGATCTAATTTCCTAAGTCTGCCTTTGCCTGGACCTTGTTGGGTTGGGGTCCTGTTGAGTAGGCAGTTTTGGAAAGCCATCTTTGTTGTTCCCTGATTTTATGATACAGAATGTAAAAGGCGTAGGGTATCAGTACTACATCCCTCACATTGACATTATATGGTCTATCACATTGGTTGCAGCTGAAAATTATGGAAGTTGTAACAAGCAGATAAAAAATTGAAGAACTTTTTGCCCTTTTGTGGATTATGTGCAGTTGTAGGGATGTCATACTGGCCTACGATGAGTGTAAGTAGATCCTGCAAACCGAGGCAATGAATGTGTTGAAGTCGGAGGTGTGAAATGAATTATGTGCAGCCCTTTGTATCAAGGTTTTTGTCTAGTGTCCCACTTTTTTTTTCCCTTCGGATCCAGAAGTAGACCTCGCGGTTCTATCTACCATAGACAGAATGTGTGACATATGATTTACTTAAGGAATAGCAGACTCACAATGTCCTTGGTTTTGGCACTGAGCTTCCTGCAGACGGCTTTCTAAATTTATTGATCTCATTAGATGATAAACGTGCTGCAGATCGCTCATAATACTTTGGAGAAATGTAAAATCATTAGCAGGTCATTGTCAAAGTTATAACATGTCGTTTTAAGCTGCTTAGCAAACTGGTGGCAGTGTATGATACGGGGATTAACCTGTGCCTGCCGAACGTGTGCAGAAAAATGTGGAAAAGGCAGATTCACTCTGCATAAAAATTGCAGCTCTGCTCCTCAGACATAGGAGAGGGGAGGGAGACGGAACGATTTGGAAAGGTCAATGAGATGTCAGAAGAAAGCTGAAAATTTACCTTTTTTTTGCATACAGGAAAGCAAAGTCTTTAGAAATTGAGAAATGACATTTTATGCTAAATATTAAAGCGAATAGAAAGCATTAACCTTTTCTCTTACTAATGTACAGGATATGGTAAAGGTCTTGTCTCAAGAGTTGTGTCCTTACTAGTGCAGTGTCTGATCTGTGAAGGTGCCACCACTGGAGTCCTTTGCAGTCATGAGAATGGAGGCTATCAATAGGTGCCAAGTGTTCCATAGGAGCCTCACGTTCATTGACCGTTTGCTAGTTGTACATGCTACGGGTAACTCACGGCCCCATATTACGGGTAACTAGTCGGGTAGCTAATCGTGCAAGCTACGGGTAACTCAATGCCCCATAGCCTTCTATTGGGCACATTCATGGTGCACCATGCCTCACATCGGTAACGTGCTGACTGCCCACACTGCAAAAGATATAACTGGTCATCATTGCAACCGTAGCAGTCATTACCTATGGACATTATTGGGTTGGGCAGGGTATGGCCTGTTTTTGATGCCCAGAAAATGCACATCACAGATCCAGTCACTTGTGTCACTTTTGAGATCCAGCAAACCCTCATAGGGGATACATTTCTATAAAGAGAACTTGTCATGCAAATTAACCAACTCAAAATAGAGACTTCATTAAAAACTATGAATAAAAAGAATGGCCCTTATATAAGGAAACTTATATTCAACTCAGCTGATGTGAGTCCATCACACTAAGTGAGTCCTGCATGGTAAATTTTACCTGCATTGCCCTGCCTCCGGATTGATAGACTATGAACATCTGCTATATGGAGATCTCTGTTACATCCATCCTTGAGCACGTAAAGTCGTGTAACCAGGATGACATCATCCAAGGTGTTGTTGCATCTGCAATATCTACCTCATGTATGTATCTGATCACATGATATCACAGCAGCCTCCATTGAGAATCATGAGAAGTAGAATTCCTTGGAGGATGGGGAGGAGTAGAAGTCCAAGAATTCTGTTGTGATTTCATGTGATTAGATGTACGCATGATGTACAGTTTGATAATGCTAGGAGGCTAAAGGACCTGTGATGATGTCAATCTAGTCGCATGACATGCTACAAATGGCATGGGATAGAGAGAAGTAGATGGGAAGGGCTGGGTGAGCAGGAGACACCCCCTCTGATGCCAGGGAGTATAACATAAAGTTGATTCATGTGGATGTCAGGGAAACAAGTTTTAGTAAACGAAGGCTGTTATTTAATATGGCACTATAAGAACCTGTCACTAGCTAAATATGTGAAAATGCGGTGACAGGTTCTCTTTAAATCCTTTAGATATGCTGATTCCCTGAGGTATCCATGTTAACATTAACTAATTGTCTTATTTTTTGTCTAATTCTGGCCTGTTATAAGAACACCCCTTCACCCTTATTGTCTTCACATATTACTGGGGCCCCCTAAAATTATTAAACAAAATCTCAGAATAATGTAAGATAACAAACTGAGTTTTGCCTTTGCAATTGCTTGAAGCACCTTGGCTACCAAATCTTTGCAGACACATGACCATGGCAACTGTCCACATAAGACAATCTTTAAAGGGCACCTAACTTAAAGGGGTTGTCTGGGATAAGTATTTTATTTTTAATCGGATCCAGGTGAAGTAGAAATACTTACTACTTCGATCATTACCTCTGGTCCAGCCTGACAGCTCCTGACAACTGCTAACAGTAGCTCAGCGGTGAAGTTGCGTTGACACAATGGGGGATATTCATCAGGGCCTCTACACCACGTCAGTGGTCAGAAATGCTAAATTATTGCTAGCACTTGTGATTATTTACCCCAATCCGCCACCTTCACGCCAGTGGCGCGTGGAGAGGGGCGCGACCAGCCGAGCAGACGTCGCGGTCAGGAATGGGCCAGTGCAGGGCGTTACTGTCCCCACGTCTGACTACAGCCGATATTCTCCCTCCATGTAAAGTCGCTGTGGGAGAGACTAAGCAGGAGGTAAGTAGACATTATTTTCATACCATTCGAGACCCAACAGAATAAAACTATTCTAAGCAAGTCCTGCCTCACAACAACATGATCAAGCCCGCCCATGAGGTGCAGGAGGAGATATCCAGATCTAAAAGTAACATAAAACAGATAACTTTATATATATAGATATAGACTGTAGGGCAGAGCCTCTGTAAACCACCTGTTAGGGCACTTTAAAAAAAATTACCTGTCACATAAATATCAGTAAACTTTAACAGTATAAGTAAGCTTCCAAAATATTACAGATACTTCCTTTATTTCTTTATTTATATTTATTTATTTTTATATATTCTATTGGGATAGAACCACACATTTCTGAGCCCTTGGAGCTGCATGCCCAGGTGGTCTCCCAGATGGCAAGTCGGCCAACTGAGCAAACCATCTAAAATCTTCTGCCATTCCTCCTGCTGTGACTTAAAATAACTATAAAATACAAAGGAAAAACATTAACAAAAACATTAAAAAAAAACATAACATGCCAGCCTCCTCAATCTTAAAATTAAAAGAGAAAAATCTCAAAATTCTAGAAAAATGTCATATGTTTTTGCTATCGGCTTTTGATAAGTGAAAAAGAAAATCTTGATACATTCCCTTTAAAATAATTGGTTGACCTCCCCAAAAAAACCAATATATATTGCTTTCTGGTCATCAGGTTTCACAGTTGTAGATATTCACAGAGTTGTCTTAGAATAGGCCACTGGTGATGAGCAGACCTGATCCTCTTGTTCTGTCGACCCGAACCCGCAGTGTTCTGTACAAACTGGAAACCGGGTCCTGATTCGGCCAAACTCGCCAAACTCAAATACTGATTGGTCTGCTCATCCCTATAGGTCATTGATATTTTGCGGTGGAAAAATGAAAGTTCCTAATCATTGACAGCAAGCAGAGATCTTGAAAATCACAAGGACTACTGATATTTAGCACAAATGTACAACAAATAAGCTTTTCTTCTGATATTGTAATAACTCTATAAAAATGGAAGTGAGAAGAGCCTGGCACGTAATGGGAAGCGCAGTACATGAACGCAGCCTAATGGAGGAGAGTTAATATCAGGGAGTGACGGGACATAATCTCTAATGACACATTGTTTCTATAACTAGATGGAGACAGACAGCTTTTCATTACCAGTAACATGTGCAGGGGAGACGGTTTTCATGCTCACATCCATTTAGATGTAATGTTTTGACAGATTCACAGTCTGTCATTTCTGATGGTCAGTGGAGAAGTGTGAATGACTTGCCGCTAATTTGGCAAATATTTTCACAGCTCATGACGGAGAATCGCGTGTTCGTTAAATTGTTTATGGATTCCCAGAGCGGCTCTGAATGATTGGTAGAGATAATAAAATATACTTTAAGTTATGATACTAGAAGTTTTAGTTAGAGAGGAGGTGATTCTTGGCATGAGAGAGGCTGCATATCATGTATATACCAGCAGTAATATACCAGGACAGATCAGAGAAGTAAGCCGGGGCCCAGAATACTGGAGTGGCTGGCAATGCTGGCTAGCGATGATCGAATAGTGGTCAAATAGTGGCTGACAGTGTAGGTTTCTAGTTTGAGCAGCCCACATGTAGTCATGGGATCCCTGGTGTTGGTGAGGGGGGCGCACTTGTTGGTAGACAGACTGGCACAGGGATCATTTAGAGGCAACGTTGGTAAAGGTAAAGCATATAACTTACAGTTCTTTATTTTGGACCTGACAATGGACACAACTTTAGCAACTGGATGGAGATACCTAGTTCGATCTGGTTCCTCAGTAAGATTCTCACAGCCCAGAATGGTGTCCCTCACAGTCCTGAAGCGGATGGGTAAATAATCGGCTGCTTCAGCAGCAAGGTAGGGCAAACCCTAATAGTACAGGTCTGCTTGGAGCCTGGTGTCTCAAGGAACTCTCCTGGGCTGCCCTGTGGAGCAAAAGACCTCACAGACCACTCTGGAACCTTCCAGCCACAAGGGGTTTTATAAACTCCCCTCTGTGAAGTGGCAACCTGTCTTATCCAACCAGCTTTCTCCTGGCACTACAACTGTTATAACACATCTCGTCGGTCAACAGTATTAGTATTCCTTCACAGGTAGAGAATTATAAGCTGCATTACCATTATCCAACACTTGAGACAGTGAGTTGATCAGGCCCAATGAGAAGATGTATGGCAGTGGTGGCACTCAGAGCCCTTTCTGTGGGCAACCGGGCCATCTCCTCAGCACACCAGACAGGACTCAAAGAATCTTCCTGCAGTTCCAAGCAACTTAAGAGATGCTGCTTTCAGTCATATTTTGATACTTACTTCGCTACTTGGGACTGACAGGGCCAAATTATCTTTGGAGGACCTCCTGCTGGCTCCTACAGGTCTACAGAGGGACACTGGAAAGAAGCTAAAATGATGCAAATTTTCCATCTTTCTACTGTGTTTCTGTCCTCAGGAGGCCAATATGATTCTTGAAGAACAGGGAGCAGTAAGTTACTGCT
Organism: Engystomops pustulosus; assembly: GCA_019512145.1. Classification (NCBI taxonomy): domain Eukaryota; kingdom Metazoa; phylum Chordata; class Amphibia; order Anura; family Leptodactylidae; genus Engystomops; species Engystomops pustulosus. The sequence goes on from CM033643.1 coordinate 17,343,086, forward strand.
TTAATTTTTGGTTGGCACCTCGCAATAAATAAGGGGGGTTAAATGTTCGCTATCACTGATCTATGCAGGGCCGGCTCCAGGTTTTAGGGCCCCTGGGCGACAGAGCCTTAGTGGGCCCCTCCGTGAGCCGCCCTCCAGTGGCCACACTGCCCCCCCTCCCCCTGCGAACACACTGATCCCCTCCCTCCCCCCTCTCCCTGTATACACACTGACCCCCTCCCCTCTCCGAAAGAAAAAATAATTCACCTTTCCTGGTTCCCCCGGAGCAGCGCCTGCAGCTGTCTTCGGCCTGGGCCTCCCGTACGCGCCGGCTCTGAAGCCGGCACACGTGATCCGATGATGTCATCATGTGCGCCGGCTTCAGAGCCGTCCCGTCGCATACCCTGTGGAGCACCGCATCGTGGGAACCGGGACAGGTGAGTTTTAGATTCTGCCTCTATGCTGCGCTCCCGACCAGCGCAGCATAGAGGCAGAAAAGTGATCGATCCGGATGGTGATCAATTGTACCAGTGTCTTATAGCGACACTGGTACAATTGATCCGGGGGCCTGAGTGGGCCCCTCCAGTACCCCGGGGCCCCGGCACTTGCCCGGGTTGGCCGGGTGCTGGCGCCGGGCCTGGATCTATGACATGGAGAGGGATTTAGTTTCACAACACCTGAATTAACCCTTGCGTTGGCAGGGATGTTGCATAAGGTTTTGCCTACAGGTGGGGGAACCCAACATCTAACAATGTATCTTCTGAGTGTTAAATTGAGACTAATGCCTAATGAGGAACATTATGCTCAACCCTCTCTTGCTTCTGTCTCAACAGGGCACCTTTTTTTGGCACACACTGCAAGTCTGGAGACTTAAGCCCAGAACCGCAGCTTCCACCACTTGGACTCAGTACCATCTGAACCAGCCCAGCCTGCACCTACTATCAGGCTGTGTGCACTTTTCCCTTGGACGGGCTCTCCATGACATGAATAAAGAACTGTAAGTTGATTTGCACAACGTTGCCTCCGTCTGATCCCTGAATACGGCTGTCACCACCACGGGCTTCCCCATCCATCACCCAGGGACTCAACCTACAAACATTGCATCAGCCTCTCCCTCCATATTTATTGCACACACCACCTGCTGGAGACCTGGCAGGCTGTAGGACAGCCCTTCGGTCCCCATACCGAGCACCATGACCACAGTGCGCCCTAGGCCGCACATGCCAGCCACTCCGGTATCCTGGGCCCCGGCTGCCTCCAGGCCATAAAAAAAGGCTAGGCCCCAGTGGGGGATGTTGCAACCGCATTTGGAATTTTTTTCCTGCTTTCCAGTACATGGCATGGAATAAAAAATACCATCACTAGAAAGAACAATTTTTTATGCAGAAAACAAGCCCTTCTATAACTTTGTACATAGAAAAATAAAAGTTATGGAATTTTAAAAGAGGGAAGCAAAAAATGAAAACTCAAAATGGGCATCGAGGGGAAGAAGGTTAATCCTGCTTCATGTCATTAGGCTTCCTGAAAGTCAAGCTTGATGTTAAGGGGGCTGCCTTACAAGCTAAGTAGCAAAGAGGCAAAGTTTTCCTTATCCCACCCAGGAAAACATATTTACTTATTCCCTCAAATACTGAAATACAATGGGGCAGATTTACTTACCCGGTCCATTCGCGATCCAGCGGCGCGTTCTCTGCGCTGGATTCGGGTCCGGCCGGGATTTAATAAGGTAGTTCCTCCGACGTCCACCAGGTGGCGCTGCTGCGCTGAAAAGCATCTGAACGCGCCGGAATTCACCGAGGCCGGCTGAGTGAAGGTAAGCGCGTCCCCAGCGACACATTTTCAGTTTTTAAATGTGGCGGTTTTTCCGAATACGTCGGGTTTTCGTTCGGCCACGCCCCCCGATTTCCGTCGCACGCATGCCAGCGCCGATGCGCCACAATCTGTTCGCATGCGTCAAAATCCCGGGGCAATACAGGTACAATCGGCGCAAATCAGAAATATTCCCTTGCATACTCGGCCTGGTCCCAGATACCCGGAGTGGTTCCACGTACACAGCTGGTCACCATGTACCGACATCTGGGCAGCCCGGATGACACAGCCTTGGTCCCTGATACACAGCCGGGTGCGCCTGATACCACACCTGGCATGCCACTGATAACCCAGCCTGGGCCTCGGCCCACCTCCTTGATTGCCTCCCTTGATTCGCGATTGTTCGTGATACAAACAAGCCTGGTCCCCTGATACCGGGCCTGCGTCCTCTGATACACGGCCCTCACGCCTTTTCGGTCCTGATACACCGGCCTGCAGTCCCTGATACTCGGCCTTCCGGGGTCACACGGCGCACTACACCAGCCTCGAGTCCAAATGAAACAAGCGCCTGACCCTCCCGGCCAATACCGGCCTGATCGGTCACTGCCCCATCACCCGGCTATATGCCCTCCTAGGTCCGCCGCCCTGTGAGGTACCCCGGTCTGGTCCCCCCGACCCGATACACGCCGAGCCTTCGCGACGGGATCCCCGATACCGCCCGAACCACTGGTCCCGGATTACACAGCCTGAGTCCCTTAGACTTAACCAGCCTCGGATGCCCTGCATCTACACAACCTGGTCCCTGCATACCCAGCCTCCGGCCCTCTTGAATGTGATACCAAGGGCCTGGGCCCAGATAACCAGTTCGGTCTTGTAACGGCCTGGATCATGATACCCGGCATAGCACGGTCCTGCTACACGCCCTGGTTCTGAAGACCCGGCCTGGCCCCTGTACACAGGCATGTCCATCGATACAAGGGTCTGATCCCTGATAAAGGCTTCGGCCCCCTGACTTACACGACGACTGGTCCCCTGATACACAGGCCTCGGCGATCCATGATACACGGTCCTGATCCCTGATCAAAGCGCAGTGTGGCCCCCTGGGTACACCGGCCTGCCCGGTCCCGGAACCACCGGCCTGGTTCTGATACCCGGAACCTGGCCCCTGATACACAGCCTAGCGGGCTCCCTGATAACGGTCTGATCCTGATAAAAGGCCTGTAGCTGGTCACTTATAAACGGGCACTAGACCACTGATACAAGCCTGGTCCCGCATACAAGTCTGATCCCTGATACAGGCCTGGTGCCATGCATACCGGTCGGTCCCTGATACACGCCCGGTTAGGAGCCCCCCCCTAAGACACGTCCTGGGGAGGAAAAAAGAGTTGCTTGTCGTGCCTCACGCAACGTCTTGGCCAGGTGCTGGGGGCACTGCCAGATAGCAGGGGGGGGGGGGCCTGTACAAGGCTCAAGCTGTGCCTGCCAAGTATAGAAGACTTTAGGCCCTGCCCCTGCCCGAGAATATTAGTTATTAATTTGCTAGAATGACATTAAAAAGCGAAACTACCGTACTCCCGAATACACGGCAGCACAATAACAAAACGAGTTCTTGTTAAAAAAGTCGTTTTTAACATTGAGTACGTTAAAAACAGTTTTCTTCCAAAATTGGACCACTGTTTTTTTGTACTCCTGAAGTTAATCATTTACAGATCATGTATATGATGTATTAGTCATATGTACACAAAATGTGTAAAGTGTTTTGGAGTAACAAAAAAAGGTGCAGAATGACGTTAACGAAACTAGATGGATACAATGTTCGCATTTGTATTAATCATATTAAGAATTGAAAAAATACAAACCTGTACATTCAGGGGGAAAAAAACTAAGCCGCCTTATTTCTATGTCATAAAATAATAAAAATGCGATGTCTGTTGGAAGTTGCGTGTGTCGTGAAGGACATGATTAGCCATGTCCTAAAAGGGGTTGGCAACAATTATATTTGTTTGTGTGAGGAAAATTTGCTTTTTTATGGTTTTTATATCAATTTTCATGGTTTTCTAGATTATCTGCTTGCTGTCTTCAATTGAAAGCTTCACTGTTACTTCCAGTGGATAGAAACATACACATAGTCTATCAACAGGACCAGCGATTAGATTTCTATCCACTGAAACAAACATAGAAGCTTTCTAAAGCAGAGATCTAGAAGCCATGAGGTAACCTGATACAGAAAGTAATGGGAACTTCAGCTCTGGGTGCAGGGATAAATCCGAGGGTCGTGCCTTGGTATCAGGGAAGCAGTCAACACGCTGGTACAGTTCATGATATGTGGCTAAGGAGTAGCCCGGGGCCCAAAGCCCTTCTATGCGGCCCGATGGCACCCAAACCACCAACCAGATTTCGTAACTGAAAAGAACCTTTATCCCTGAGAATCCGTGTACATCTGTTCGGCTCTCTACTATACATGGACCACAAGAACAATATCAGGAGACATTTAAGTCCTCCAAAGGTCATGAAACACTCGATTGAATATCCTGTCAGACCAACTACAGGACTTATCCTTGCACATGTACTAAGTAATTTGTTGTTGTGGTCCGGAAGGACGCGTCAGAGGTACTGTACATGTATATCAAAAGCGTTTTAGTCAAGGTTTTAAAACACAAACGCGTGTCGGGGTATCTCCCTTTTCAAAGTTGAACACAAAGACGGGAGTGCCCGAGGATAGGTAGATTCCTCCGTGCCAAGTAGGAAGTTACTATCCCGGCAATCGTCGTTGTTCACATGAGAAAAGAGGTGAGTACCCGAACACGTTGTGTTTTTAAAGACCTTGAAATAAAAACTTCTTAAATATTTTTTGTTTTAAAGAATCAACAGAACAGCCTTACCTGAGGGCGTCATCACATATCACGGCCCACACTACAACACATTTCTCTCACATATCCTCTTAGTTGGCAAACCTTACATAGGCGAGGATCACAATTTGGAGGGTAGAACCAGACAAAAGATTCTACCACCAAAGGCGCCCACAAACAGTGTTGTGCCTAATGGTAGAAGAACCATAAACGGTGAGCACCAATCCACACCGTTAGTTCTATTAGCGCTCCCCTGTCCTCTCTTGCTATCCTCTACATTTCGTAAGTAGCACATCCCACCTTTGATTTGAAGGGTTTTCAGTTTATAAGTGTCCCTAATAGGAAGATACACTCCGCTATTAGATACACGGCGAAAGTGTTTGCAGTGGTCCAAAGATGATTATATGAGTCTCAATAATCAGGGACTGAACTGCACCTACCAGGCACGGCCTGAAGTGATGAAGACAAGATGTGTGGGCTTTGTCGAGGTAATAACGATCTGTCTTTGAAAACCCTTAAATCCATCAGAGTTCAGTGAAATCCTATTTTCTGTCGCCAGACAAATATGACCAACTAAATATCTTAGCTGCTGCGGTGATGCCGGGAAATTCCCTGCTAAGTCATCGTCTCAAAGGAAACAAAGTTCCCAAATATCCCGAAACTGGTTTAGAAGGACATGAAATGCACACATTGACTACCAACTATGATGGCCATCGGCGAGGCTGACATCCATCATAAGTAGGGAGAGGGCAAGAATGATCTGCTGTGATGTCATTCATGGCTGACAATCATGATATCAACAAGGCCCGGCTCCTGCATACAGGTTGACTACAAACAAAAACGGCTTAAAAACATAGTTTTTTATTACAATAATAAAAAAAGACATTAGAAATGCACTTGAAGATTTCTAGACGAACATCATGAATGATGAAGTGGGGTCATTGTACTCAGGGGCTCCACGATTGCACTTTCCCGACGTTGGTTACCCGGGTCCTTCCGGACCACAACAACAAATTACTTAGAGAATGGAGGATGAGTCCTTTCTGCAATCTTTCAATCAGTGGTTTCATGACCTTTGGAGGACCTTTAAATGTCCTGATATGGTTCTTGTGTACATGTATATTAAGAGCCGGAACAGATGTACAAGGATTTCATGGATAAAGGTTCTTCTCAGTATAAAATCTGGTTGGTGGTTTGGGTGGCCATGGGCCCCATAGAAGGCTTGGGCCCCGGGCTATCCTTTAGCCACATACATGAACATGTACAGCGTGTGACCTGCTTACTGATACCAAGGCACAGACCGGATTTATTCACTGCACCACAGCTGAAGTTCCCATATACTTTCTGTATCAGTTCCTCATGGACTTCTAGATCTCTGCTTTAGAAAGCTTCTATGTTTAGTTTCAGTGGATAGAAATCTATCGCTGGTCATGTGATAGACTTGTGTATGTTCTATCCACTGGAAGTAAACAGTGAAGCTTTCAATTGAAGGACAGCAAGCAGAGATCTAGAAAACCATGAAAAATGGATATAACAAACCATAAAAAAGCATATTTTCCTCACACAAAAAATATAAAATTGTGGACAACCCCTTTTAGGACATGGCCTAAAATGTCCTTCACGACACAGCAACTTCCAACAGACATCGCATTTTTATTTATTTTATGACAGAGGAATAAGGCGGCTTAGTTTTTTTCCCCCTGATGTACAGGTTGTATTTTTCAATATAAATATAGTATGATGATAAAAATGTATCATCTATTCTGAACGTCTATTCTGCACCTTTTTTGTGTAACTAAAACATTTACGCAGTTCGATGTACAGTATAAAAAACATCATAAAATGATTCTGTAAATGATTAACATTAAGGAGTAAAAAAACATGTACAAATAAGTAAAAACAGTTTTTTTTAATAGTACATCAATTAAAAACACTTTTTTAACAAGAACTCGTTTGTTTATGTGCTGCCGTATTCGGAGGGTATTTGCTTTTTATGTCATTCACAAAATTATAACATAATATTCTCGGGCAGGGCCTAATAGTCTTCTATACTTGGCAGGCACATAGGCCTTGTACAGGCCCCCCCCTGCTATGGCAGCCCCCAGCAACCTGCAATCACGTTGTGTGAGGCAACAGAGGCAACTCTTTTTCCCCAGGCTGTGTATTAGGAACCGGGCGTGTATCAGGGACCAGACCGAGTATCAGGGACCAGACCGAGTATCAGGGACCAGGCCTTGTATCAGGGACCAGGCCTTGTATCAGGGACCAGGCCGTGTATCAGTGACCAGGCCTTTTATCAGGGATCAGACCTTGTATCAGGGACCAGGCCGTGTATCAG
>CM033643.1:17352066-17449564 GCA_019512145.1 Engystomops pustulosus
ATAATATATTGATGATAGATAGATAGATAGATAGATAGATAGATAGATAGATAGATAGATATGAGATAGATAGATAGATAGATAGATAGATAAATGATAGATAGATGATAAATAGATAGATGATAGATAGATTGCAACGCCCCTGCCCCAATCTGTGAATTGGGCGGAGAAAACGCAATTCCCAGCACTGCTCCTGGAATTGCGACTAAATTACGGCTTGTACGCCCGCATACAAGCTGTGATAAATGTGGCCCATATACTGTAGATAGGAGATGGATATATAGCCAAATCTAACCCCTTAATAGTCGCAGTTATCATAAACTTGGCTTTTTCCATTGATTTTATATGATATTACAGATTCGGCTATGGACGGTTATATACAGTACAGGCGGTCCCCTACTTAAGGACACCTGACTTACAGACGACCTCCAGTTACAGACGGACCCCTCTGCCCACTGTGACCTCTGGTGAAGTCTCTGGATGTTACTATAGTCCCAGATTGCAATGACCAGCTGTAAGGTGTCTGTAATGAAGCTTTATTGATGATTCTTGGTCCCATTACAGCACAAAATTTTGAAACTCCAATTTTTTTTTTGTCTGGAGCCACAATTATAAAATATACAGTTCTGACTTACCTACAAATTCAACTTAAGAACAAACCTATGGAACCTATCTTGTACGTAACCCGGGGACTGCCTGTATATAGATTGATGTATATGTAGATGGATATTGTAGCACGAGATTTGTACTCTGTAGACAATGTTGTAGCTGCCACAAATATCTCCCTTCCTTCTGTCTTTTCTTCTCTCGCTCTTCTCCGAGCACCAGTTCATTGGCAGAGAGAAGTGATTTAATCTTCTTCATCATCTTTATCTGTCTTTGTGTGAATTAAATCTGCAGATTGCATGTCAATACTTAAAGCGGGGTCATACTGATAACCCATCTGTATTTGATCAAAAAGCCAATCTGTTGCAGTTTTGTATAGGTAATCCCGAGCTCATGTGCAGAACCAAGACTGCGCTCCTGAAAAATACGAACAACTGCTTCCAACAGATGTACATATCCGAGATGTCACATATATTCTGCTGCACAAATAGTTCTCATTCAGAGATTGTATGGGAGATGGATGCCGGCAGCCAAGAAAGCCTACCTCCGTCCTGGTGCTAGCACTCCCTGCTTGATAATATTGTGATGATTAAAGATACAGTAATGGCTTCAATTATTTTAATGAATTCTCAAACAAAGCAGTAATGATAGGAATATTAGGATGTATTAAGAGGAGCAGGAATCCTTCATTATCCAGTGCATTCAGCTCATCATAGGATTGAGTTTCATTGATCTACAGAATTTATAGGGAATCGGTCATCAGTTTTAACTATAATAAAAAGCTGGCAGTTCTAGGTATAAGACCTAAAAAGCAGTGTTGTCATACATTTGTTTGTAATAAAAGTGAAAGTGAGGTTCAAATCCTGGTTTCCAGCTCCTGTAAGTGCTCTGGGCAGGTCTTTCAGCCTGAAGAGCTTTCTGTTCTTTGTAATGAACTGTTCCACAGCCCCTCCCATCTTCTCTGCTGTAAGTATCCAACCAAAATTCTGATATAGCTCCTACTCATTGTAAAGGGGCGGGACTGTGGAGCAGTACAGAGCAGAGAGCATAAAGCTCTTCAGGCTGAAAGACCTTCCCAGAGCCCATGCAAGAGCTTCAGGCCTGGATTATAACTCTTATTATAACACAACAATAATACTTTTTACAGTCCTGTTACTGCTATCACCAGGGAAGTAATGGCCCAAGAGTGGAGATGGAAAATCAATTCTATGGGCCACATTTATCACTTTTGTGCGCCTAAGTGTAGTAGTTGCGCCTAAATTCGGGCGCACTGTTTTGCCAGAATTATCACAAGCTACAACCATCTGTGATAAGTATATTTTCTGCCTCTTATTAATCACTTTCCTTTAACACAGTTTAGGCGCAGTTTAGGCGCAGTTTAGGCGCAATGTTAGATTCAGGCACTTACATGTGATCCTGCTACAAGCTCCTCTCTGCTTCTCCCACAGCCCAGAATGAAGATAACACTCACAGCAGCACCCAGGTGTGTGACACCCAGCACCCAGTGACCTCCTCAGCAGTGGCTTCTCCTGGAGGGGATCCCCCAGTGCTGGTCTCCTGCTGCACCCCTGTAATTCTGCACAATAACCCCCTCAGACACTGTGCAGAATTACATGGGGGACACTTGTTTGTAGTATCTGCTACATTCTGCAAGCTTCTGCAAACTTGTGCAAACTTCTCTTGCTCTTGCTGTGAGCTCAGCGTTTTGCAGAATATTTTGTAAATAGAAGGTGATGAACTGTAAATAGAGTCTGCAGCTCCTGTCTGTAATGTATCTATTATATGTTCCAGTGTCTGTAATGTATCTAATTGTATCTATTATATGTTCCAGTGTCTGGCTGAGCTTTGCTGCTAGAAATGAGCTCTTCTGCAAAGGGGCTCAGTGCTTTCTTCTCAGATAACGCCACCTTCGGGCTGGAGTGTTTTTGCGCCCGTTTTTGCGCCTAAATGCAAAAGTCGCACGTGATGAATATCATTAGGCGCAGCAAAACATCTGGAATTGAATGATAGATGAGGGAAAGGTGGTTATTTTAGCTGCGCGGCTAATTTGACGTTTAATCGCAAAAATGGCGCAAAAACGGTGCGCCTAAACGAAAAGGCGCAAAAACAACAGAAAAAACAAGTGATAAATGAGGCCCTTACTGTGTTATTAAGACACACATACAATTGATTCAGCGACAAGACAGGCACATCCCTAGGCTCTGCCTTTGTTCACTATATGGCATGGCCGTGATGACATCGTAGAGTCATACAGTGTGCGCAGGCCAGCAGAGTGCAGGGACATGTCTCTGCCTGCTTCAGTGCAGACCGATGAGAAGAAGACGAGGGGGAACACCGTACCAGGGAGGCAAGGTAAGTAACATGTTTATTTTTTTAATGGCTCCTAGACAGTATATTTATTAGTTAAATGAACTGAAATAACTAGTAAGAGCAGTTGTTGCATTACATATTAATTACTGGGGACAATGCTGATTGCATATGGATTGCTGACGGGGAGCTGCTCTGCAGTTTTAATTAATGATGGACTGCAGGATTTTATGTAAATTAATGGGAGGTACTGATTTGCTAAATATTAATGAATGGGAACAAACAAATTCTGTATAACAATTAGTTGGTGCTATATAGTTTTTATCTATGTGACATAGAAAAATGTAGATGACTGTGGTGCTTTTAGGGGAGCAGTTTCGAGTTGTGCTGCATAGAGCAGAAGACGTCTTGTGATATATTCTGTAGCATGGGAGGAGTTCTGTAGTTGAAAGAGAAGAATTGTCATCGGAGAAGAGCCACCAAGATGAAGACTAGGACAGATCAAAGGTAGAAGGTTGACTGAGTTATACAGTAAGTAATGTCTATTTCTCCCTTATAGTAGAACTTGAGTGTAGTACAATTTTTGCCGCTACTGTATAATGTGCAGTATATTCCCAGCTATATGGTGTATTCCTTGCTGTGATATTATTTGTAATGTATGGGTATTAGGGTATATATATTTATGTGTTCCTGTATTTGAGTGCACCTATATGGTGTGGGTGCATTTGTATATATATAAGTGTGGTAGAGTATATATGATACTATATTTACATATGTGTTATGGATACATAGCGGAAGATTTATCTTAGTCTCATGCTCGTTCTTTGGTTGTATTTTAGTGACTTCATGGATGCATTTGGGTAGTTGTGCAATTTCTTGCGCCTTTTTCCAGCAGTTCACCACAGTTTGCCGGGTAGCTGTAATCTGGTTTATGCCTAATTTGTCTTGATATTTTTCCTGCTTCCAGATGTTTGTGCCTTATTTAACATTGATATGCAATTTTAAAGCAAGACATCTTTGGCTACCTGGAACTATGGGAGGCTTTTGGAGGTGTGGACAGAGCTGGATTATCAGTAGAGATCCTGCTCCAGACCTCACTATTCTTCATGTTAGGGGGACCATGGATGGATAATACAATAATAATCCTTCTTTCTACTGTATTTGTGTCCTTGTGATGCTGAAACTATTGTAAACTGTAACAGAGCAAGAAGCAATAAGTTACTTGTTAAATTGCCATGTTGGCTTTTTGCCATATATAAGTTGGTTTTGGTTTTTTGGTTGTTGTTTTGGGCACTCAGGTTGGCCACCTTTGACGACTCAATGGCAAGTTCTGTCCAGAATCCCAGGAATAAAAAATACAGCATGATAATAGATTCTGTCCAGAATCCCAGGAATAAAAAATACAGCATGATAATAGATACCCATTATAGTCCAGCCATATTAAAGTTGTGTTCATTTGCTTCCTATCAGAAAATGGATCTGTAATCACCTTATTATTAGATAGAGGTGAAAAAAACATTGGAGATGTAAACTTGGCCTCATGCAATGATAACATTTGTACTATTTCTGTATTTATGATCAATCAGAGCCTTGCATTGTGCGTTTATTACATTGGAAGCAGGTGATAAGACTCTAAAGATACATTATAACAAGTCCCAGTAAATAATAATTATCCTGAGTTCTTACAATCCCTTCCCAGTAAATAATAATTATCCTGAGTTCTTACAATCCCTTCAGAATTGTCAGTGAAGGATCATTTTCAGAATTTTCCCTGAAGTCAATATCATAAACATTGCATAATAGCGTATAATCTGACAATGTGGTCTCCTCCGGGCCCGGATGTTGGCACACGGATTGTTTACTTACAACTAATACACTAGGATAAATCTATAGGGATCTGAGACACATGTGAGGAGATTGTCCTGTGCTCCTCACCATACAGCCAGGATTTACATCATGTATGGGGAGAAGCTAAACACTCACAAGCCCCAGTGCAGAAGATCAGCGAGTGCCCATCAGGTGTATTACGTCCAAAAATTGAGAAGAATTTAATAACCCCCCAATCTGGTAGTGGCACCAAGATCTATTTATCTATCTATCCATATTTGAGATAGTGTTGTAACTGTTAATGAATTGGCCCAACTGCAATATTAGGGTCCATGTTGACCATTACAGGTGCGACTTCAACAAGAAGTTCAGCTCACCCTCCCTCACCACTCTGGTAACACCCACGTTGGATGCTGGGTGTGTGGTACTCTGGTGGGGGTGAGTACCCATACCCGGGCCCAGACTGAATTTCAGGTTTGGCAGAACTTGGCTCAACCTAAACTTTAAAAGGTCCGCTTATCCGTAGTAGTAACGCCCATTTTTAGAACATGGCAGCTTAGATACAGCAGCTCAAATCTCTGTGTGGTACCTACCTCTGTACTAGCAGCTTTTATACAGCAGCTTTACTATATGTATGGTCCTTAAAAAAGCAGCTTAGATACAGTAGTGTAGTTTTGCATAGAGTAAATGTCTATATAAAAACAGCTTAGATACTGCAGTTCAAACCTGTGCATGGTAGATACCTCTATAAAAGCAGCTTAGATACAGTATTGAAGCTCTGCATATAGTAAATGTCTATATAAATGCAGAGATGGGAAGTAAGAGCTCTCCTTATAGAGACTGCCAATTAAGGCCATCATGTAGATGTGTGGCCATGGATGCTCCACTAGGGGAATTTTTGGAAAATATGCAAAGTTTTCCAGAATGGGATAAGGAAAATCACGCCTCTTTTAGCTATCTCTTTTTAGCCTTTTTTAGCTGCAGTGTGGGAATAAACAATAATAATAATTCATCATTAGCAAGTTGTTCATTTAGGCGCAAAAACGGGCGCATAAAACACTCCAGCCCGAAAGTGGCGTAAACTGAGAAGTAAGCACTGAGCCCCTGTGCAGAGCAGCTCATTTCTAGCAGCAAAGCTCAGCCAGACACTAGAACAGTGATGGCAAACCTTTTAGAGGCCAAGTGCCCAAACTACAACAAAGATATACAGATAAATATATGGGTGGAAATTTATCATCATGTTTCTGATGTAAAATGTTCTAGTTGCCCAAGGAAACCAATAAGAGCTCAGCTTTAATTTTATAAGGAGCTGTGTGGAAATGAAAGCCAAGCTCTGATTGGTTTTCCATGGGCAACTAGAATAGATCTGCTCTAAGAGACTTATGATAAATCTCCCCTATGGTATGAATCAATCCACTTGATTTTTCACTTTTGAACCTGGAGTGCTGCCTTTTTTGTTGGATATATCTAGATAGATAAATAGATAGAAAATATATTTTAGATAAGATGTTTTTTCTTTCCTTTTTTGTGGAGGGATTTGCACATTTTTTTGCATCTCTCTGAAGCTCCTGGCACACAGTTTTTTTTTGCTTTGTGCCCAATTCATTTTTAAACTGAATAATGTTGGTGCATGATGTGTCACTGATTTGCTCCTAAAAAGTGGCAAATAATTGCACAAATACACTCCGCCAGGTGTAAGCAACTGTATTGTGTAGGTTACAACAAAAATTGTGCACATTTCAGAACTTGGACAAATAAATTTTATTAAGGAAATCAGCTCAAAGATAAATCTACAAGCAGAATAGTTAAAAAAGAGATATGCATATGGATAGAGTGCATATTCATACAATCCCACACTTTTATACACTCATATGATTAATAACAATCCCTGTATTTATATAGCGCATGTTACACAGATCTTGCCAAATCAGTCCCTGTCCCCATAGGGCTCACAATCTAATCAATGTACCAGTATGATTTGGAGTGTGGGAGGAAACCGGAGGACCTGGAGGAAACCCATGCAAACACGGAGAGAAAATACAAAATCTTTGCAGATGTTGACCCTGGGACTTGAACCCAGGACCCCAGCGCTGCAAGGCTGTAATGCTAACCACTAAGCCACCGTGCTGGTAGATGGATATATTAATAATTGTTAATTGACCATGGAGCTCTTAAGGGTCATTTGCATTATTTTAAAACCCTATTTTTTTTATAAAGACAAAGGCATGAGAAGATAAATGATAAGAGAAGAGCAGATCCTGCCAGAGGGGGCACACACCAGTATGTCAGTGTGCTTGGTTTACAGTCCTTCATCCTGGTGGCAGATGTCCTTTAAATTAGCTAATATATTTTTCAGAGTGAGCAGAGAAAAACTCTGCCTTCCTGTACATCAAATGTAGCTGTTGTGATGTCATTGTAGCTCGTGGTCAGTATAGTGTAGGGATCTGCTGTGAGGTGAGAGGCCATAGACATAGGTCAGGAAGAAATTAAATATTCCCATGAAGATTACCTATGCAGCTCAGGCCCTCTCACTTGAATTGGGCCGGACTACAAGGCCAAGTGACCAATGGACTAGTCTGGGAAGCTGAACCACCCATCAGTGGGGGGCGCCCACCAGTCTGATCCCACGTATAGATTATACATTTTTGCAATCCCGGATTTCCCCTATAAACACGCATTTGTTTGGGATTTTGCTTTCAAAAAATCTAAATTAAAAAACTTTTGTGAAGGTATTATTAAAAAACTGTATTCCTTGTTTGCCCTGGTAGTAAGATACAATAAAATATGACACATATGTAAATGTAGAAGAAAACAAATTGTAAGACCGTGTCGGGTTCTGTTTGCCTCTCTTGCAGTCGCTCCCTGTGTGTCACCCACGTAGCGGTGTCATTCTGCCCATCACAATTATCTACAACCTACGTGGCTTCATTTGTGCCCGCGTGCACCTATTTTTCTCCGGCTGGCGCTGGGCCCGGTATAGAGCAGACAACAGCTGGCTGTTGGTAAAAATCACTCGCAACTCAATGGTAATTTTGGATACACACCTGGAGAATCTTTATTGATACTTTAAAACTTAATACTCATTAATACTGATTGCAGCTTCAGGGAATGGAAGTTCATTAGAAATGAGAGCGGTGCAGCGGCAGAGACAACCTCATCAAAGGTAACCTGGTAGCAATGGCTTTACAGAATCCTGAGCAGGTGTGATAACGAATCAGGTTTCCACGTCTATGAGTGATTGTGTAAAGTAGGACAGAAAACAGAGATTACATACCCAAGCTAAGAAGACGTACATATAGGGCTTATTGGTTCTAAAACTAAGGTAAAAATGGGTACAAATTGTGCCAAATTTATCAACATTCTAAATGGTCACATAAGTTGATACTTTGGGCTCTAGGGCTAGGCATGTCATGATGGGCTCTCATATGCGGGAACCAAACTCAACTGATGACATTTGGGTGCGTTGGCTGTTCCTGTCTTGAACCCCAGAACTACCCATCGACGGCCAAAAAGAGTAAATAGCTGTTAGATCTCTGAATTATCCCTTTCTGCGCCTACCTTGCTTCTTGGTTCTTGCTGGAACATGGTTCGGCACATCAGTATCCTGGCTGAGTACCACACCCAGTTGTAAATGTGCTGTGTAGGGCTGGTTAATTGACAGGCCAACATCCTCTTTCAGAAGGGAATTTGTGTACACACAGTCCCAAGAGAGAGCTGGAGTGCAGCTCCATTCAGCTTCCGGGGTGGTAACCAGTAAGTCCATGTATTCCTTCTTGGCTATTACACAGATGCTTGCTGATGAGAATTATTTCTGGCTTTGATATTCTGAGTTTCTGCTATGTATAGCTGTAATTCTTAACTTTTTCCTGAACCTTGGCTATTCTTTTGTCTTCTTTTATTCTTTTTGTACTGGCCACCATCTTGGTTTTGACCGGATTGACTGACTTCACCTAGTTGTTTGTCTTTTCTGTTTGTTTGTCTTACTGTTCTCTGTACTTATACAGGTTAGGGAATGCTGCCCAGTTGTTCTTTTTGGTTCAGGGCTGGCAAGTAGGTAGGGACAGAGGTTTGCGGAAAAGAAAGGCTCACACTTATGTCAGGGGCACCCCCACGATCCATACCACGGATCGCAGGTGCACCCGTGCCCCTCTCCGCTGCCCCGGCCCTGCTCCCGTGCACTCACCTCCCCTGGCTCCCTTCTTTCTATCCTGAGATATAACCTGGTATATCTATCATCCCTACTTATAAAATCATATACAGGTAATCCTGAAGTGGGCAGCTGAGGGCACTGAAGCCAGAACTCTGAGGGCATTCATTTGAATCAGGGCAGCATGTTTGTAATTGGACAACCTAAAGCATGTGATGAGTCACATGCTTGTGACATCACCCCAGATCCTATTTTCTTGCACTCCTCCACTGCTGCCCCTCCCAACAAGCCCCCTCTGTTCTCCAGCCTTCCTGTATGGTTTTCCATGGTTACCAAAAAGCATGACAAAAGGAGAGTAACCTGGGAGACAACTTAAAACCTCAGCTGGCTGCTAAACACCTGCAGATAGCTAATTGGGCAAAAGTTGGGCAAAAGATTTTATACTTTTACATATATTTAGGTTCTAAAAAACAGTAACTGTGATCCAGCTGTAGCCTCAATATATAACAACACAAAGACCTAAGAACATTTGAAAGGTTTTCTTCTTCACTGGAGGGAACTTCAATAAATTGGGCCCACATTTTTACATTATCCCTTGCACATACAGACATAGAGCTCCAAATGTCCTATATGTAGTAAAATAATAAATAATAATTCCTTTATTCATATAGCGCACACAGATTACGCAGCACTACACAGAGCTTGCCAAATTGGACCCTGTCTCCAATGGGGCTCACAATCTAATCAACCTACCAGTATGTTTTTTGGAGTGTGGGAGGAAACCGGAGGACCCCCACGCAAACACAGAGAGAACGTACAAACTCTTTGCAGATGTTGACCCTGGGACTTGAACCCAGGTCCCCAGCGCTGCGTGGCTGTAATGCTAACAACTCAACCATTGTACTGCCTTGTAAATTGGGCTTTCCTTAAAAGTCAACCTATTTTCCCTTCATGACTAGGCACAATTGCAGGATTTTTATTTATGATATAGTAAAAATATATTTTTTGTCTGCAAAGTGCAACATACAATGATCAGAAAGGCAGGTAGCAAACATCTTCTCTTCCAGCAAGCAGAGCCTCCCCTATGTTCCCACAGACAATAAATTGCTTATTCCCTAACTGTTTTTATAAAAATTCTGGCCTTAGTGGTTAAAACAATAACTTATATTGAAGTTTACCTGGCTCCCTGCCAGCTTGCGTCCTGTGTCCCTGGGGAGCGTTCAGCACTGACCACGGTTACCTTTCCTGGTCTATTTCACTGGCTATTAGACACCTTGAGAAAAGGTTTGCTGTTACATCTCTCAACAGAGATGTAAGCTGCTGTAAATAATCTCCCCACCCATCTCATGTGCCATGAACTCCTGTAGGCAAACCTATGGCCATAAGGTGAATTGCTTTTCATGCTCTTCTCTACATTGTGTTACAAGCATCTGTACACAATCTTTCTTATATATTGCATTGTTATCTTACCCCACATTGTGTTTGTGTTGCTGTGGATGATATTCTCCTTCACTATGTATTCATGTGTGTAGATGATCTTCCCCCTACACTCTGCTATGAACAGCTGGATATACTCCTGTAGATAATCTTCCCCTTATTGTGCTGTGCTTCTGTGGATCCTAAACTGTGCTGTGTGCTACTTTAGGTGATCTTCCCCCATATTGTGCTGAGTCCTGTGTGGATGTTCCTCTCCACTGTGCTCTGATGTGCTGCAGATGACCTTCCCCCTACAGTCTGCCATAAACAGCTGGAGACGACCTTTCCCCTGTACTGTCATGTGATCTTCTATGGATGGCTTTCCTCACATTGAACAGTGCCCTGCTGTGAATTATCTTCCCCAACATTGTGCTGTACTATGCTGTGTGATCTACCCTCACACTGTCGCTTGTGCTGCTGCTGATATTCCTCCACACTGTGCTGTGCTATGCTGTAAATGATCTTCCCTCATTTTGTACTCTTTGCTGCTGCTGATATTCCTCCACACTGTGCTGTGATTGATCTTTCCTCATATTATGCTTTTTGCTGATGATTTTTCTGTGCTCTCCTGTTAATGATGTACCCCAATATCTTGTTGCATGTTGATGTAAGTTATCTTCCCCCATTCTGTGATGTGTACTACTGTGGACAACTTGCCCTCATATTGTGCTGTGTGCTTGTCAGAATTTGCAAAAAGCTCTGAATGGGAAATGATTCAGGATTTTGTGCTTGTAACTAGACCCAGAGCTGCTCTTTTCTTGGGAAAGCTGGGTGTGAGCTTGAGCTTGTTCTGTCTGCAGCTGCGGTTTGAGTGATGGACGGCTTAACCAATCAGTGTCCATTACTGCCTTATATTCTGCCCGGTCCCTTCAGGGGGTGTTGGTTATTCAGTCTGATCTCTGCTATTTTGTGCTATTTCTATCTTTGTTTGCTATCTTGTGTATGTGACTTCTGCTTTGCCAACCAACCACTCTATTGCTATATCATTCTATACCGTTGCTGCCATCTTGGTTTTGACCTGGTTTTTTCCAACTTTGCTTGTCTGTCTGTATCTGTTGGTTGTCCCTCAGTGTCGAGTTGAGTATCTCCAAGTATTGCCCTGTTTTCCCTGTCTCTGACTTGTGTTGGTTTTCTATGTAACAGTATGAACACTGTTACCTGTCCGCTTCACCATTCGGCAGCTGACAGACAAAGTAAGTCTTCACCTTGTAGGTTCACTCAGGGACTGTCAGTTAGGTTCCTGATAGTGGGTTGGCCCTTGTCAGGGCGGCTTATCTGCTGCAGGCAGGGCCTTAGCCTGCAGGGACGTCGCAGGGTGAGTTAACCACCACTTACCCAATCTGACAGCTAGCGCCAAGCCTGGTTGTGGTTGCACTGTTGCTGCACAGGTTCTTTACAGTGTTACTGTAGATGATCTCCCCTTTTATTGTGCTGCATACTGCTGTGGATGACCTTCCCCCACCCTGTGCTCTGACTAATTGCAGACATTTTTGAGCCTATGAAATTCTTTCAATGGCCGAAAACCAATTTTATACTATATAAGAAAAATGGTCTGTCATCCACTATTGAGGTTTGTCACAAAATTATCCACATTTGTGTGTTTAGTATTTTACTTATTGTTTTGCTGCACAACAAAACCTCAATCAGTCATTGGCCCTGAACTCCCTTCTTTTTAATAATTGTTTTTAACAATACTGTAGACTTCTACATCCGATACGATGTTGCACATATCTAGAAACATCACAGTCTCAACCCTGGCATTATCTTCACTGGCACAAACTTCTTTTCTTTGTCTATTTTCTTTGCTAGATTGTTTCCAAGCCAAGGTAAGAACGTTTTCCCCATGGCAACTTCGCAGAAGCACCTGCTCTCCATTGCAGATCACTGCCTCATTCCCCGCAGAGGAATCTCTGAACTTATTTGAGTGGCAATTATAGTGCATTGTTACTATTGCAATTTGCAGATTATACAAGTTTGTGAGAACGTCTGTTTTGTAGCAAGAATATGGCTCGTAATAGCTCCCTCGCATTAATACAGTCCCATATGTAGCTCTCCTGCTATACAGCAACCTTCTACACGCGCCAGACCTAAATTATCCTGCCACCACCTAAATTATCCCCGTCATAAGAAATGGATGTAAGAATAAAAAGAATACAAAACGAGAATATAATCACATATGTAACAAAATGACTCTGCACTGCAAATCTGCAACAATTTACAGTATGAGACAAGTAGAAAGCACACATTGGTTTACACATAAACAGACCTAATAATAATATTCATTTATATAGTGCCATCATATTCCACAGCGTTATACAGACCTTTCCAATTTCTGGTGTCCCAGAGATCAGGTGCATCAGGATTGGGATTGACAAATGCTCCAGGGGCATTACTACAGGGGTAGCAGCCATAGAAGCTGCTATGGGGTCTGAAGTGTCAGGGGGCCCCAGCATCTGACCGGACACACTAAAGAATGGAGGATGTGTACAATTTTATACAATTTTATGCTGCACATGTCGGGGGAGGTGGTGGGGACAGCAGAGTGACAGTGGAATCTTTTAGCTCTCCTTCCTGCCGTCTACTATGTACACTCTGTATTTGTGTGTGTATCTATGTTCTATGACTGTATGTGTGTCTATATGTGATGTCTATATACTATGTGGCTTATTTACTAAGGGTCCTGCGGATCACACTTTTGTCAGCTTTTAGAAATTTTCGGGATAGTGCCACTGGGACAGGTATTTAGAAGGGGATTGTATCACACGCAATCGAATTTTGGTGCAATCGCGATGAATTTCATGTGACAAAAATTGAGGGGGGCAGGCCGTTGGACGATCCAACTGATTCGGACTAAGCGCAGGATTTCACTTTAAAATTGTGTCGCAAGAAATGCACTTACATGCACCAGGAAGAAGAAGGAGAACTCCGGTGGACCTGAGCGGGGAAGCGAAACATGCAGGGAATCGGTGCACATGATCTTAGTGAATCGCGGCAGAATGCATTATCATCGGACAACGCACAGCGGGGATCGCGACAGGACCGGGTAAGTAAATGTAACACTATGGGTCGTGTAAAAGAAGTATATGTATGGTATGCATGTATACAATGTGTATACATTCTACTTATAATTGCCTGTGCATGTATGTAAGATTCTATAAATGTACGTGTATGTATAAGTATTGTCAGGATCTGAGGTTTCTGGGTGGTTCATAATGACACAGACTCCAAGGTTATCAGTCCAAATAATGAGTTTTATTCACTCCAATAACGGTGTTCAAATGTAACACACATAAGCAAAACATAAAATAAACACCTGCCCATCTGGGCACTAACTAAATAGAAATTGATTACCGAGCCAACAATATAGACACCCGTTCACACAGTCAAGACTGTCTCCAACAGAAGCAGCCACCTTTCTGGCTTTCTAGCCAAGCTCTGCCATTGTCTGCTCTAACAGAAGACTTCTTATGCTTCCCTAATGAGGACAATCCTAGTGACCTGAGTTTCTCCAAGTGTGTCCGCAAGGTGTGGACTGAAGGTGAGGGAATGGTAAGTCCCACCAGGCTACCTGGCATTCCCTAAAAAGTCTAGCTCATGCATAAAAGCACTTAAACCATGATGCTCAGCGTGCATAGTTGTTTGCTGAGAATCAAACAATCTGCATTTTCTCTTTTCACCCATCTGAGCAATCTATGTGATATGTACATCCCTTCTAGTATCTTAGCAGCCATTGGCTTACAAAGGTTTGTGCATATATAAGGGCCAGCATGGTGGCTTACAGCCTTGCAGCGCTGGGGACCTGGGTTCAAGTCCCAGGGTCAACATCTGCAAAGGGTTTGTATGTTCTCTCGGTGTTTGCGTGGGTTTCCTCCGGATCTTCCAGTTTCCTCCCACCACTCCAAAATATACTGGTAGGCTGATTAGATTGTGAGCCCCATTGGGGACAGGCACTGATTTGGCAAGCTCTGTGCAGCGCTGCATAATCTGTGCGCACTATATAAGGAAAGGAATTATTATTAATTATATGAGTGTATAAAATGAGTGTATTAATAAGGTACCAGCTTCCTCAGGTCCGGTATGAAATGTTATTTCTAGCATCTCCTCTTTGATGTAAAATCAAATATAAAAAAAAAATTCTCCTCCAAAGAAATGTGTTAATGACCAGAGAAGAGTCATATTTTCTTTTATATTCTGTTTTTACATCCTTAAAACCAACACACTTTAGGCTAGCCATGACTAAAGTGGATTTTAACTGAAAATGAGTTGGTTTTAAGGATGTAAGGACATGAACACATTTAATACATTTAGCACCAGAATCTTTATAGCTGCTGGATGGTGATTTTCTTCTTCTATGGACTATTTGCCTCTTGCAGCCAGGGGATATGTGTAACATTACACTCGTGCATTAGAAAAGCAGGCAAGATTCATATTTTGCCTGAGATGAGTCATGTTTAGAGGCTGCATAGGGAGTGTCAATTAATTCACTCCTTTCTTAAGTTCTATAGTTCCTAGAACCATTCTTTAGAACGTTATGTTGTGGTTCATAGATACAGACAGTTAAAAACATAGTTGGAAATGCAAAAAAAGTAAAGAGTCTTATCTTTAATATTACAATGTGGTTTCTAGGTGTTATAAAAACAAAGATAGAGGCATCTGAAATAAAGCTCCCCCTGCAGCCTCTGCACTTGACCCATCTCAAATAAAACATGACTCTTTTCTGCTTGTAGGTCTTTCACTTAAAAAAGGAAGTTCTAGTAAGGACATTTCATCCCCTACCTGAAGGGTGGGGAAGTTTAATGGGGTCAAATCTGATGACAGGCAATAGACTCCTTGTTTAGGCACACAGTGAGAGGAGTGAAGTTTTCCTGCACAGTGTAACAGCCTGTAAATCTAAAGCAGGGAGGGGCTCTAGTAACAACGCCAATCTGGATCCTTAGAATAATCTTATTTAGAAGATCTTCAATCAACAAAATTGGCCCTGATGTGTATCTGAGAGGCTTTTAGATGGTGTGCAGGGAATGATATAGGTAAGTACTGTCCTTATACAGCGCTCTGGAATAGGTTGGCGAGGTAAAGAAACATGGAGATTTCTGAGATTTTTGCTGTACCATAACTTATGTCTTAAAGGACATCTACCACCAAATACACTGTCATACTGGTGTGTATCCCCTCTGGCAGGATCTGCTCTTCTTTTAGCTTCTTATTCCCAGTTTTTTTTCCAAAAAAAGGTTTTAAAATTATGCAAATGAGCATGAGGGGCTCTAGGCAGCATAGGCGTTAAAGCCTTTTATTCATAATAATAATAATAATTATAAAAATAATAATTTATATAGTGCACACAAATTACGCAGCGCTGCACAGAGTTTTCCAAATCCATCCCTGTCCCAATGGGGCTCACAATCAAATCAACCTACCAGTATGTTTTGGAGTGTGGGAGGAAACCAGAGGACCCGGAGGAAACCCACGCAAACACGGAGAGAACATACAAACTCTTTGCAGATGTTGACCCTGGGACTTGAACCCAGGACCACAGTGCTGCAAGGCTGTAGTGATAACTACTGAGCCCCCGTTCTAAAAACAAGGGCATAATAAGCTTTAAAAAAGAGCAGGTCCTGGCAGATGGGGTACACACCAGTATGTCAGTGTGCTTGGTTAACAGTCCTTCATCCTGGTGGTAGATGTCCTTTAAGATGTCCTTATGTAAAGGAAAGTTACTTTGCTGAAGATGCATGCCTGTGGGTGGGAGGGTTTTTTTTGTGTATTTTACCACAATACAGTTGTACAATTACAATCCATGGGAGCAGATTTGAGGTTGTTTTGTATGTTTTCATGCACATCTGCCCTTCTCATATTCATGTGACCTACATGGAGCGCTGCCAGGATCTGTATATACTATATGGGGGCGTCAGGAACAAGACGAGTAATTAGAGGATCCCAAAGAGAGTTCGGAGTCTGGAAAGGGCATGCGTCCTCACTCCTTACTAGAATTTCTATCTGCCAAAAAAAAAAAAAAAATCTGAAATCCTGTCAAATTAATTATAGGGGCAAACCGGGGCCTCATGGCGAACAATAACAAAGTATTTGCACTCGGTCCAGCACCTGCACATTATAATCAGCTCAGACACTTTATAATGTTATATTCATGGGTGGTGTAAATACAATAAAAAGCTTCGTACAGAGATGACGCGTCATGAAAAGCTTCCTAAGTATTTCATATTGTGGAGTGGCGGCCAGAGAGCGTGCGTCCTGTACAATAGCGATCCGATTATTCCTGCTATTATTCCTGATGGAGTCAGAATAGGCAACAATAGTGCCACCTGCAGGCCGCCCCGCTCATCACTTATTATAGATCTCAGACTGGATTTTACGTGTTGTGTAGAAACATGCATTGCTTATGTTTGTGCTGTTATATTATTTGTAATAATTCTATTATTATGTAAGTAAAATATAGTCTGAAATGCCCATATTCCATCAATAATATTTTTGACAAATGGAAAGTATTGTTATGAGGTGACACATTGGGGCTCATTTATTAAGGGTCCGCGGACCGCACTATCGTCAGAATATCCGACGATTTCCGATGTGCTCCGCTGGATTTGGACTAAGCACCGGATTTAACATTCAAATTTGTGTAGCAAGCCATGCATCGGGGAGAAGAAGGTGAACTCCGGCGGACCTGAGCGGGGAGCGACACATGCAGGATATAGGGCGCAGGATCTACGTGGATCGCGGCAGAGTGCAGGATCGTCA
Source organism: Engystomops pustulosus (assembly GCA_019512145.1). Lineage (NCBI taxonomy): Eukaryota > Metazoa > Chordata > Amphibia > Anura > Leptodactylidae > Engystomops > Engystomops pustulosus. The sequence continues at coordinate 17,369,180 of CM033643.1, forward strand.
GGGAACGCAGCTCGGGGATTGCGACTCAGACAGGTAAGTAAATGTGCCCTTGAGCCTTTTATATTGGATCAAGATCCATAGTAAACCTATATGTGCTGTAAGGTCTCCATGTGTAACATATGCCCCAATTATACTGAAATAAACAAGACAGTCCAGAATTTTGGGTCTATTCTGACGTTTTAGTTGGTGGCAGGTACTGTTTGTGTTGGCCTTTAACTTTCTGAATCGGACTGGCCCACCACAGTACTAGAGAATCCCTGTGTGGGTCCAGGCACTAACCCAGGTTGGCAGTGTGGCAGAGGCTGGTAGTTTAATGTAATGACATCCTCGTATGTCCCGGCTGCAGCAGATCAAGGATAGGTAAAAAATGGCGGTGTAACAGAAAATGGGGCATTATAAACATGGGAGTGTTATAAAAGGGGGCTCAACAGCAAAGAGGGAATAAATCAGGGGGCTACAGAAATGTGGGCATAATAAGAAGGAGGATAATGAAAAGAGGGTTATCCAAAGTGTATTGGGGAGGAATTATACAATGGGGACCACTAAGGGGCAAATCATATAGTGTTAGTCAGGATTTAATGAAAAGGGGTTGTACATTGTGGGCACATAAGGGGGTGACATTAGGGGTAGAGGCAGGGATGCCGAATTGTTTACTCCTCTTTCACCATCCCAAAGCTATTAATGAAGGGAGGTATGTACAGAGATAGACATGGAGCACACAAATGTCTTCTTCTATACATAGCATGTTCTTCCTACTGCTCCATGCACATTTACAAAGTGGTTTAGTCTATGACTGGAGCTTAATGCCGAATCGGCCACGTGTCTCTATTATGCTCACAAGTTCCTTGAGTGCTGGAGAAAATGTTTCTGTCTCTGAAGGGATATTGTGCACTGAAACCAATGTGAACAGTGAAATGACTGTTATGTGTCTCTCCTTCTTGTAATGCCCCCCTGTCTCTAGAATATTCATTTCTGGTGTATTTATAATGTCCCCAGGACCAGCGCCAGCACTGGACTTCCTGGGCATAATGAATCCAAAGGAAGTGAGGGCAGCTGTATCTAATGAATCCATAGGGTTGATGGGGCCTATGTAAAATAACCATGCAGGGGCTGTTCGTTATGATAAACTAAGGAATACTGAATTTTGAATGTTGCCAGTTCACTGCAAAGGGGCCCACTGAGGCTCTGTCGCCCAGGGGCCTACTGAAACCTGCAGCTGGCCATGAATTTCTGTAGTCCCCATGTTTATATTGCCCCTTTTTTATGTCCTCCCATTCTGGGCCTTTTCCTTTTTATTTTGTCAATAAAAAACTAAAACGTCCCTGTGCCTGCTATGTGAGACTGTGAAGTGAACTAGATGATGATGTCATCACATGGCGCCTGGCAGCCTGTGCCACATACAGCAGTAGCAAAGGAGCAATGTTGGGCCATGGCCAAAGTTGCGTTTTTTGTCAATACTTGTGGTCAGGTGGTGTTTTCTATCACATTCATATGTGTGGATTGGGTTATACCATGAATAAGAACTTTAACGCTCACAACATGTAGGTCTTTATTTGCCTTGCATGATCTGTATGGGGTTTTAATGTTTTCGAAAAAAAAAAGATTTGGGGAATTTATTATGAGATGCGTCACTACCGGTGCCACGTGGTATATTGGCCATGAGGAGTATATGCATCTGTGATTTGGATCATGTTGAGACTTTTCTCTTTTTATCCATAAATGTGGTTTCTCCTATACAGGCCTGGCGCCAGCACCCCTGGGACCCACAGCTACCAGAGGGGCCCACGGCACTCACTCTTCTCACGGCCATTTAACTAGGCTGCTGATACCACTGCAGTCTTCAGAGCCACGGATGGGTGCTGGTGCCAGCTCTTAATGAAGAAGGTTGCAGTGCCGCTCCATGCCGCCAGGGGGGAGGAGCAAATAGCCATTGTCCAGCCGGAAGATACCACTTCAGAGCCAGGGTGTTTTGAGGACATGTCTATTTTGGGTTTAGAACGCCATTGGCGTAGGCACTTAGGTAAGAGGTTGGTAGTACCGGCATATGATTTGGAGCACCTCACTCGGACAGACTACTTCCATGCCAAGGTTTAATGTGCATGGAGCAGATGACATGATACAGATCAGTCTGGACCACAGAGCTAACTCTCTCTATTGCATGTTCTGTAATACATGACCCATATGGGCTTGGACCATAGAGCAGCAGAAGAGGAGAGCAGGAACCCTAGACCTGTATGAGTCGGGGAGGTAACTTTCATTATTTGCTGGCCACATGGAAGCATAAAACCGATGGACGTACATAATCTATGGGGTCTGACTCTATAAACTCAAACTATGAAGGGCTGATTATAAATTATATGCAGCCCTTCATAGTTTTATTATACACCGCCCCCTCTCATGGATTAATTATATAATATAACAAATCCATAAGGGGGAAGGGGAGCTATATATATACTAAAACGGTATAACATATTAGTTGAATATCCCGGTGGAAAAAAATATTTTTTTTGGAAAATCACAAACAATGAAAGCGTTGACATTGCACTTACTAATCAGAAACATTTCACTAACGTTCTGCTCACTGAAAATACAACATAGATATGGGCAATTTCTGACACCGTGCACCCGTAACATTTCCAGGCTGCGCTCCAGAAAGGCTAAACACAACAAAAAAGGGCACATTACACAAAAGTCACAAATTACCAGCACTTGAGTTCCAGGGAACATCCAAAGTTACTTTTTCCACAAAAATTCCAGGAAAATATTATGTATCAGCCAATGTTCCAAAATTAACTTCATATTTGTGCCGACTCACAACACATGAGATTACTCAGCAGATGGAACTTCCTATTTTGTCCTGTTTTTGGACTAAATCATTGAAGGTCAGGTGATGATTTTTTTTTACTGCTATGATATTGTAAGAGACCCTTATAGATAATCGGATCTGTTACGCTCCATTGGTGTCCGTCATGGAATGGATCAGCCACTGGTTCTGTTTAACTGATCTTTTGATGGAACAGAAATGTGTAATTTATGATGGAAATGGGAAAAAAAACTCATCTTACCTGTCAGCACAAATAAATGTCAATAAAGTCCAACAGAGGGGTTATTTTATCATGGTATAAACATGGAGCGAAGATTGGATGAAATTCTATCAATTCAACATGATCAAAGCAGATCTTACTGGACTTAAGAATATATTTAGAACACTAATGTGCTAAATCCTATCCACTGCCTCCCATTAAATTTCCCAGCTGAATTTTCACAGCTGCAGGTAAGACATAGAGGGGCAGATTTACTTACCCGCCCCATTCGCGATCCAGCGTCGCGTTCTCTGCGGTGAATTCGGGTCCAGCTGGGATTCATTAAGGTAGTTCCTCCGACGTCCACCAGGTGGCGCTGCTGCGCTGGAGAGCATCGGAACGCACTCAAGTTCACCAGCCTATTCCTAGTGAAGGTAAGTGCCAGCTCCCCGACACTTTTCTTTTTTTAAATGCGACGTTTTTTCCGAATCCGTCGGGTTTTCTTTCGGCCACGCCCCCGATTTCCGTCGCGTGCATGCCAGCGCCGATGCGCCACAATTCGATCGCGTGCGCCAAAATCCCGGGGAAATTCAGGGGAAATCGGCGCAAATCGGAAATATTCGGGTAACACGTTGGGAAGCCTCGAATCGGGACCTTAGTAAATGACCCCCAGAGGGTGTGAGAAACACAGACTGTGTAAATGTAATGATGGAGATGGGTTTGGCTCGTGGTCACATGTCCCGACTCAAGCTTACCTTTAGCCAAGGTCAGGGACAAAGCATTTTGTGCTCTAGGTAGACAAGCAAAATTGCGCCCTACCTTCCTCCTGTAAAATTGTAGCAAAAAAGGGCTGATCCTGATGAGAAAAATGAAATTCTGTGCAATTAAAAAACCATAAAAATGAAATCTCAGAGGCCAACTGCTATGGGATAATCTATAATAAGTATTACCAGCAGTGCATATAGTGCAAATATAAAAAATATGTCCCTACAGCAAAAATACTACACAGTTATATATATGCCTGAATTACCACAAATTTAAATATATACCAGCAATGAAAGTAGCAACACAGACATACCAATGACTAAGCCACACATATAAATATATACCAGCAATAAATATACTCCACATCTGGGCTGCACTCGGGCACATACATCACCTGCTCCAGTATAACTGTAATCCCAGCACATTTCCCTAGTATATATGTGGTCCCAGTGCATTAGATGGATAGTCCCAGTACATGCCCACTGTAGATAGGTAGTCCCAGTACATGCCCTGTAAATAGATAAGCCAGTACATGCCCACTGTAGATAGGAAGTCCAGTGCATGCCCCCTGTAGATAGGTAGTCCAGTGCATTCCCCATGTAGATAGGTAGTCCAGTTCATGCCCCATGTAGTTAGGTAGTCCAGTGCAGGCCCCATGTAGTTAGGTAGTTCCACTACATGCCCCCTGTAGATAGGTAGTCCAGTATATTCCAGCTGTAGATGGCTAGTCCCAGTACATGCCCCCTGTAGATAGGTAGTCCCAGTACATGCCCGTCCCCCTGTAAGAATAGGTATCCCAGTACATCCCCCTGTAGTAGGTTAGTGTTCCCAGTACATGCCCCCCTGTAGATAGGTCTCTCATAGCATGCCCCTAGATGGTATGTGAGTAGAATCTGCATGCCCATGTAGTTAGGTAGTCCAGATGCATGCGCCCATGTAGTTAGGTAGTCCAGTGCATGCCCCCTCTGGATAGCTAGTCCCAGTGATGCCCTGTAGATGTTATCCCAGTACATGCCCTGTAGAGGTAGTCCCAGTACATGCCCAACCCCCACAGAATGGTATCCCAGTACCTGTCCCACATAGCTAGGTGCTCCAGCAACCCCTCATTATATATAGCATTAGGGGAGCAAAAAATAAAATTAACCTCTCAACACCTGTGCTCCTGCAAGACTCTGCGTACAATATGCTTATAAAGGTGCACTTTCCTCCATTTTTAGTGTCAGTTTGTGTGGCTTGCCCCCTAACACTGCGGGCCCCATGCAGCTGCTTTGGCTGCTACTGCAGTATTTATGGTCCTGATGGTCATACGGGGTGAGGCTATCTTGGCATCAGCATACCAAAAGAAAATTTCTCTTGCTTTATAATAATCTTTTAAAAAGGTTGTCCAGGATAAGAAAATAGTTATATTGACTGGGGTGGTATTAAAAAACAATAAACAAATCTTATACTACCTCTCTCCTGTCCTCCCTGCGTTCTCCGTTCTCCCCCGCGGCAAAGGCTGTTACTGCCAGCTCTGTTTGTGTACAGAGGGCAGCGGAGTGCGGCTTGACGCGCTAACACCATTGCAGTCTGAGGACTGTTTCCCACGTGCCGTTTTGTTGCGTTTTTTAAAACCAAGTGGGTGGGGGTTTGCCAAAACGTATATGTGTTTCCAATGAAATGCGTTTTGGCCAAACCCTTTCCAATAAAAATGCTTTTGGCCAACCCTCCTGCTTTGCGTTGGGATGCGTTTAAAAGAGCAACGAAAACGGCACATGGGAAACCGCACTGATCTCCTGCTGTAGCAGCCCCACACTGTTGCATGACATCACCCTACACAGCCATCCATATATAAACTTTTTAAATAGAGTAGTTCTATCTTGAGTGGATTGCGCCATAGCCTGCACCTATAGATGTGCACAGGTGCGGCGCAGCAACACCTAAGCACCACCAAGGGCGTAGAGGGTGGTCGTGAATCACAACAAAATCATGGCTTGTAGGCTGTTCCGGAATACAAACCGTGATAAATGCCCTCTTGTATAATTGTGCAGTATATTTAGAACAAACTGCCTACAGATAGGACATTGGGCTCATTTACTAGGGTCCGAACGCCGCACTTTCGTCAGGTTTTCCCAAATATTTCTGATTTGCGCGGCATTGCCCCATGATTTAGGGCACACAATCGGATTGTGGCACATCGCGCCGGCTTTCATGCGACAGAAATTGGGGGCATGGCCGTCGACAACTTACGGTTTGGAAAAAACGCTGAATTTAAAAACGATTTGTGTCGCAAGAGAAGCACTTACATGCCACCGGACAAAGAAGGTGAACTCGGCGGACCTCGGCGCAGAAGCGACACCTTGCTGATATCGGGCGCACGACTCTTAGTGAATGCCGCAGACCCGAATCAGTTCAACAATGATCGCGGATCGCAACTGGACCGGGTATGTACAATGTACAGCCCTCCTGCTCTATAACATGCTGCAATTATAATGTAGGGCAATATTTAAATGCATAAGTTACACTAATACCTGTTCTATAAAAAACATAAGGAAAAATTTGCAGGTGGGAGGTTCCTGTTATCATAGTTACACATCTATTAGGTACAATGTACGCATTTCCAGTAGAGAAAAGGCGACTATTTGCCAGCATGTGGAGCTGCTGGATTTTTTTCGGCTAATGATTGTTTTGAATTGAGCTGTAAGATGCGTAGTCATTGCACCATGGCTGATTGCTTCTCCTGACAGTGCTAATGTAAAGAGGGCAGACACAGCTGCCTGACAGGCTCCCATTATCCTTCCTGGGTATTGATTCGCCCTGTGGGATGGATCCTTTTGCTGGTTAATTTCTAAGCAGCTTTGCATCATTCGTCCTGAGATCGATAGCCAAGAGGTGCTCCGCTAAATGGAACTATATTATCATGTTTTTTGTGTGTTGCAGGAAAATCTGCAGAGATCTAATGTACAAACCCCTTCATGTGATTATAGCGAATGACAAAGGGAAGGTCATATGACGTGCCACGCCAGCTGGCGACAATGACAAGCGGAGAAGTCTGCAGGAATTCCTGATTGTAATAGAAGCCGACACACACCTGCAAACTATTATATAATGTGTCCAGCCTGAGGCTAAGAAGATTTCTATCCGGGTTATTAATATGGTCAAAATATTACTACTACCTATACTATCATCTAACCATGGAGTGCCACAGGGGTCTTTGGGGCACACTCTCTTTTTAATATTTTATAATGACCTTGTAGTGGGTTTACACAGTCAGTTTCAATATTTACAGATGATGCTAAGCTGTGTAAAGTAATTAAATAACTGAGGCCGATAGTTTAGCATTACAGAGGATTTGTGGAAGCTTGAGGAGTGGGCAGAGAAATGGTTGATGAAGGTTTTAATGTAGATAATGTAAAGTTATGCCACTGGGCCGTGGAAACCAAAAGGATAATATATGTTCTAAACGGTCATCATCTTGTACAAACTGAAGCTGAAAAGGACTTGGGGGTATTGTGGATGGTAAACTTAATTTTAGTGACCAGAGCCAGGCGGCTGCTGCCAAGGCAATAAAATTATGGATGTATCAGAGAGGAATAGATTCTCATGATAAGACATGAGTTTTGCCCTTATAACAAATCCCTGGTCAGACCACACATGGAATATTGTGTACAGTGTTGGGACACAGTTACTAAAGGATTAGTCAGCTGGAACGGGTTGCAGAGGAAAAGAGCGACCAGGAATTAGTTAGGGAATGGGTGGAACTAGAATACACTGCAGAATTACAAAATTTGGGATTATTCAGTTTAAAAAAAGACTATGAGGGGAGACCGCATTACAATTTACAATACTGAACGCATACCGGAGCTCAGCTAAAAGATCTCTCAATCTTTTAACCTAGCCTGTGACCAGGACAAGGGGGGGCATCTCTAGACCTTAGTAGGAGAAGGCGATTGTTACCACACAGAGACAGGTTCTTTACTGTAAGAGATGAGACTATGGACTGGACTCTCTGCCGCAGGATGTGTGATGCGGACTTAAGTGTCAGTTAAAGACGGATGCCTGGATGCTTTCTGGAGAGAAAAACATACACAGTTTACGGGGATAAACATTATGATTATTCTTTAAAGGGTTGGACTTTGATAGACTGCGTCTCCGTCCAGCCTTATATACTATGATACTATCTATCTAGCTATCATTCATCTATCATCTATCTATTCTGCCCTGTCTTCATCTATCTATCTATCTATCTATCCTATCTGCTATCATCTATGTAATCACATTTATCTGGTCATCCTATCTACTATCTATCTATCTAGCTCTCTATGCTACTCTAGCAGCTAGGTATCATCTACAACTGCGATCTATCTAGCTATCGATCTATCTTCGATGCGAAGCCTCTAACCATCGATGTTATCGAGCGATCAACGCCCATCGGGGGGATCGATCTAGCTAATCTATCATCGAGCGAGCTATCGCAAGCGATCTATCGACCGAGCTAGCGAGCGATCTCTATCAGGATCTAGGACTGTTTGCTAATGCTCTATCCATCGAGCGACAACTCATATCTATCGACTATCTATTTATCAGCTCATGTATCATCTAGCCGAGCGATCTATACTATCATCTATCTTATTCGATTCATCTATGTATCATCTAGCTATCTATCATCTAGTCTAGCTATCTAACGATCTACTATCCAGCTGGTGAATCTCTCGATCTATCTATCTAGGCGAGCTATCTAGCGGGCAATCTATCGCCGATCGAGCGCATAGCCTAGCTAGCGATCTATCTAGCAATCTATCTGGCGTAGCTAGCGAGCGAGCCGAGCGGTGTGGCGATCTATCCCATCGAGCGGGCGATCCTAGCGATCTATGGCCCGAAAAGCCCTATCCGCAGCCGATCAGATCTAATCAAGCGAGTCAGCGCCGATCCTATCGAGCGAATCTAACATCCTCCCTATCTATCCGAATCTATCGATCTAACTTCTAGCGAGCGAGCACCGTCGAGCGAATCCCAGAGCGAGCTAGCGATCGATCGAAACAGCTCCGAACTCGAGCTGCCGCAACAGCCCCCACCGGGGCCTAGCCGGGGCCGCGGGGCTCACGGGGATTCAGCCTGGGCCTCACCACCTCCGCGCAGTACCGATGGCTGGCGGATTGCACAAGAAGTTGTGGATCTGCGTGGGGAAGACGGCCCGAAAGACAACAAACAGAGGACTTGATCGTAAGGCCTGTGCTGAGCCTTGTGCCCGCAGGAGATCGAGTGGTGGCTGCGCAACAACATCCTACCAGTAACTAATGGGCGGTGGGATCGTGAGCCATACCTATGAGGGGACGGTCTCCTCTCTGAAATCTATCGTGACTGTCAGGTGTAAGACTGTGCCCTAACTCGTAGGCTCACGGCTCCCAACGCCCATCTAGCTACTGTAGGTGATATTGTTTGCGCGGCACACTCGAGCTCGGGGCAAAAGGCTCAGCCCAGCAGGACGAGCAAGTCCGCGTTTTATTGGTTCTCTCGGCCTCGTCCAACCGCAATCCACAACTTCGCTTGCCTCCGCCAGGCGCCTCTGGTGTCGTGACCCATCAGTCTGGGAGGAAACGGGAATTCAGGGACTATTCGCATGTCCCAGTCCATATCAGCAGAGAGACGGCCGTGTCTCCTTCCCGAACATCAGATAGTACGGGGGTACCCGTGGAGCATGATTGGTATTGTTGTACAGGTACACCAATTCGGGGCAACCCTTTGGCCAGTTCATCCCGTGTTTTGCAGGGGTCAAGTCAGCACATATTAATTAAGAGTCTGGTTCATCTTTGTCACAAGCCCGTTGCCTTGGGGATGAGAGGCTTGGTCCTCAGCTTCTTGCAGCATATAGAGTACCAGCGTAGCGCCTGAGACTTGGGAGCTCAAATGCTGTCCCCCGTGGTCGTAAGGAGGATCTGGTCGGACAGCCATGGGGAGGATGAGCCGTTTCCACAGACCGCTGCGGTAGTCCTTGCAGACAATCTCTGACAGGTACTGCAACCCAAACCACAAATTGGTATAGTGGTCGATGAAATCGGTGAATAGCATAACTGTGACCGGATCTGCTGGGCCTCCACTTCACACTGTCCAATGCCCAGAATCTCAAGGGCCCCGTTGGCTCCAATGGACTGCGGAGGGGTGTCCCTTTGTTGAGTTTCAGCCGATCCTTCGAGTCGAGTGGCGCAAGCTGTGCAATCTCACTCCGACAACCAGGCTTCATTTCGACTCATGTATACGCCAGAAGAATCGCATTCGGGAGGGTGGCTATCAGTCTTCTTAGCGCCAAAGTGCTTCAGACCGTTCAGGTACAGTTCCAGTCCATCTTGGCGACCCGTCCTTGGAATGAATCACAACCTGGTATAGCCGTTCATAAGGATTCGGCGTCCAGAGTTCTTCTCTCTTTAGCAACCCGGGCAGCTCAAGTAGTCTGCTCCTGTGCTCGCGCCTACAAGTGAGACAGTCTTCGCCATCAGCGTCTTCTGCCCGAATTCTTTCAGGCACTCTCCGCCCACTAGAGAGAAGTGCCATTACCTCTCCTATGCACGGCTATTCACCTGAAGACCTCATCCAAGTCCTTTCCGCGCGGGCGCGACTCTTCTTCTTTGAGGAGTAACGCTGGCTGCTTGCCATCTAGTCCGTAGGGAGTAAACTCTCTGGGCATCTTGGACGCAACCAACCGGCCCATGAATCGGTCATCTCGACATCTTCCCACTGACACTCCGGATTCCCTCCCACTGGTCATTGCAGGAAAGGAAGGCGTCGCGTGTACATTGGTTCTTACCTCGCCTTACTCTGATGGTAAGGCCTAATTGCAATCGGAGCCCACCGTTGTTCGCTGCTCCAAGTACGTCGGTGTTCAAGATGCGCCAACGGATTATTGTCTTTGAAGACAGTGAAATGATGCAGCATCAGTCCTTGAACTTTTGCATCCGGCCAGCAGGCCCAACTAACGCCCAAAACTCCAACTTGAAGGACACTGTATGTCTGGTCGTTTTGCTCCGGTTCTCGGAGGAACGGCGTGCGTAGGCTATGACCCTTTCATTTCCGTTTGGAGCTGGACTATCACCTCTCCGCCCCCTAGACCTTGGCTTGCTGGCATCAGTGTTAGCGGTGGCAAGGCAAACTATAGTCTTGAAATATCCCAACCACGGGGAGCTCATCAACCGATCTTGCATCTGACGGCTTGGTCAGCTTCGTTCGGAAACCGTACACGTCATGCGTGACCGGGAACGTTGCGCTGCTCCCTTTTTGGGCAGGCCCCTTAGAAGCTCTTCTGTCAGGGGGAGCCCAGCTGGCAAACTACTATGGGATGAACGCCCTGTATTAACTGCAAATCCCAGGAAGCTTTGTATGTCCCGTACGGTGTTGATGGGGTAGGCCATGTCGTGGACAGTCTTCAGATCTCTCTGGATCTTGCTCATTCCATGAGCCGCTACCACATGGTCCCAGTACTGTACACTAGGAGTGACAGAGGTGGCACTGGATGGGCCTTGACCTTCAACCCATTGTTGTGTCAGATATTGGAAGACTTCAGCAGATGGTGAGGTGGTGCCTTTCATAGTCTATGGAATAGAACTGTATGATGGTCTCCAATCAGCAGGACGGCTCGCAGTTGCATAAACCCAAACATCTCTCCAGTCACGCCGGTTGAAATGTGCCTGGGGGTTGCATACCCACGGCAACTTGTGTTGAACGTCGAACAAAGCCCATTGGGGTGGGTGAAAGCCGTCTTTTCCTCTGTCTTCCGGCCGCCATTGGCCACTTGCCAGTAGCCCGGTCAGTCCAGGGAGAAGTAGCCAGCGACCCTAGGGCGCGAGGATTCCTCGATTCGATGGCAGAGGATAAGGCGTCCTGTGGGTGATGATTGTTGATTCTTCCTATAGTCAACCACAGAATCGCAAGGGTTCCATCCTCTTCTTTCTTCAAGGACCACGGGTCAGCCCCTGGGCGTGCGACATCTCCCGAATAACTGGTTTGGCTGTTCTTCATCCTTGTACACTTCAGCTTCGTCACACTTTGTAACGGGCTGGAGGTATAGGGGCCGTATCGTTCCTTGATAGAGGATGAAGCCCAGGTAGGGATCGGTGGTTGGATCAGATATCTGCCCAAAATCCGATGGTGGTTTGCTGAAGGCCATGGTGGTGCTTCATAACGACACCAGACACCTTTGTGACTCTGATCGTTCAGAGTAAATCGTCATCTCCAATCATGAGCTCAACCACCAGATTGCTCGGCAAGGCCACCTTCATGCACATTTGCTTCAGTTCCACTTTGGAGGCAGACAGAGAGGTTTTTCCACCAAGTCTTCAGGATGCACGCGAAGAGAGTGCTACGGCGTTTGGTACTCTTTCCTCGATCCACTGGGGAGTCTCCCACATTTTAGTAATCGAATGGGTACTTTGTCCTCGGGAAAACCTTGACAGGCCCTGGCGGTCTCGAATGGGCAGTCTTCAATCGGCTGTGGTAATTACATCGCCCTGGTGTCCTTTGGACCTCTGGACGGTCCCATGGGCAGGCTCGACACCATACCTATCATACGTCTCATCCCAAGTTGAAGGCGAACATGTTGGGACTCCTTGACCGGGCTTCTGTCAGATTTTCTCCATTAGGGCAGCAACTACTCTGTTGCGCCGCTAGAACCTGCTAGTCTTCCCGAATACCTTCCGGGAACCGTTTGGGCACTGTTGGCAGGAGTCATGGAGAGCCTTCACACTTCCAGGTAGCAGTTGCGGAGGACATTGGTACCAGACCCAGGAGAAGTTACCGTTTTTCGGGCACACGTGTCCACCCACTACACCCTGTCTGTGTTAACTCATTGCTCCAAGGTTAGCGTGGGCTGCCGTAGTCCGCGGATTGTACGGTTTTCCATTCACTAGCATTGTACAGTAAGCGCCTTTGAGGCTGGACTAAGGTACTCTTCCTCGCATTTCTCGAAGGGCACGCTCGGAGGTGGTCACTGAGAGCCGGTATCATAAGGCCGTAGAGTAACTTCCGTTGAGGTTACATGAACCATGGGGCGAGTCCCCACACCTGGGCCATCCCAGTTAGCATCTCGGTGACTTACAAGTTCTTTTCTTCTTCCCTTGGAGTGTCTCCCTTAGCTCCAAGGGGTTTGTCGATTAACTGACACAATCATTCTCTTCATGCCCATATTTATGGCATAGCTGCACAAACCGCTGGCGGGGTTTCCTCATACTCCAGGTCTTAACGACTTCGCTTCTTTTGGGGCGCTGTTTAGTCAGATTTCACCGAGGAGTAGCTGACCGTACCGGGTTTCTCTGGATGGTTTTCCTCCTCATAGCAGAGACAGTTACTTCCACCTGGGTCAACCGATCAAGATTTGATGCAGGGTGTCCGCCAGATAGGACCGTTCCTGTTATGCCAGTAACTTCCCATAGTCGCGAGGAGTAGGTGATGCTGCTCTGCGGGGATGGCAACGACGAGCAATTGTCTTCCATTTTCATACGGATTCAGGCTCTTTCTGCGGTCCAGTAAGGTGATCGGTCCTCCTAATATGTCAATGGCAATTTCCTTACACTCAAGGAAAGAGGCCTGGGCATGTTGAGAAAGAGATGATCTTTAGTTGACACCCTTTGATTTCTATCACCAGTCCATTGATAAATTGGTCCCCTTAAGGTTTGGTCGAGGTTTTCACAGCGTCTTTGGGCTCAAGGCAGTGATGGCCTTCCTGTCTCCTGTAGAGGGAGCAAAGTCTCGGAGGGACTCTTGGGCTTCTGTCTTTTTCCCGAAGAATTTCTTTCTGCTTCAAACTGAAACTCGGAGACAGTACACTTGTCAAGGTGTTACGTAGCCTATCAAGAATCTGGACCACATTTCTGACAACCTGTTCTTGGGGCCAGGACTTGACTTCCCGGAGAGCGTGTCCTTTCATCACTGCTGCCCGATGAAGATCCCACTTTCTGTCTCTCTGTGAATGGGGCACGGCGAAGGTGGCTACACCTGTCCCTGAATTCATGAGAGTATGTGATTCTCTCCCTCGTAGTAGTGGTAACCAGGGGCCCCGATAGTTAGGGCATAGTCAGAGGCATCATGGTGGGAGTCCCAGGGACACTAGCTGTAGCAGGGCTGAAGGGACTCTCTGGAGGACTACATGCTCCGGTACCCTGAGGAGGGACCAGGCAAGTACTTGCGCGCCAGTCCCGTCTCTTCGTCCTGGGCGGACTCATGACTGGCCTAGCCGTAGGGAAGTCCTGTAGGGTTTACACACAAAGTCCGTTGCTATGGGCCGATGGCTGAATGGGACGTGGGCACTTTAAAAGACAACGGTCCTATTCCCTGGGAGGTGACCAATAACCTAGCGTCGAAACAATCTCTAACCCCCCTTTAACTATCATTCCCCAGCGGTAACTACTCACTCAGGATCAGCCGCTGTGACAGGACGCTCCGGTACACCAAGGTCTCCGTGTCCCGATGTCCGCAGCGAGCAGGGCTCAGTGATGCTCAGTCGGGTGTTCTCCTCCATTGGCAGGGAAACGTTGCGCCGAACTCCGGATGAGCGCCCCACTGCTGGCAGGCTTTCAGGCCGCCGCGCCTGCGACCGAAATCCAGATGGCCAATTAACCCTCTTCGTTGCCGCCGCCACGCTCCAGCTCCTCCTCCACGTGTTCGCGCCACCTCGCGCAGGGGTCGGAGCCTAATGACGCCTCTGGAGTTCCCCGCCAGTCAAGATTTGGCGGGCTTGAAATACTTGCCTGCGCCACAACGCCTCTGAGGTAAATGCTTCAGGAGCAGCATCGCCGATGTAGCAGAGCTGACACATTTCTTGAGGACATTAACCGCTTGATGCTGGAGCGGCGCTCGACAGCACATGCAGCAGACTAAAGTTCAATGTAGAAAACACACAATACTTGGGCCTAACCCGGATGGCATCAGGTTAGGCAGCACAGTCTTTTCTTAATAAAGTACAGTCTTTATGCCAGGATAAGGCACAGACAGTATAGTATTCTGGTTCTGACGCCACTTGCAACAGCCCCCACCGGGGCCTAGCCCTTGAGGTGAGGCCTGGTACAGCCGGTGGCCCGCGATACCGGAGTGGCGGCGTTGCGGCCTAACCACCTATTGTCACGTTGCTTGGTACGGGGGAACCTGGGAGGGCTGTCCTACAGCTCCTGCAGGTCTCCAGCAGGGTGGTGTTTGGCAATAAATGTGAGGGAGAGGCCTGCTATAGCGGATCTCCCCTGGGGCAACCCCTTAATTCCGAGTGTGAGTCTCTGGGTGATGGACAGGGTGCGGTGTGAAGGCAGCCGTATTAGCAGGGGACCAGACGAGACAGAAGTTGAAGAAAACAACTTACAGTTCTTTATTTGAACCGGCCAGGAACCGCAGCAACGTGGCCTTTAACAGGTAGATGGAGTGCTGAGATGTGAGTTGGAGGGAGCCCTCAGGAGATAGTTCACCACCGTGGATGTATAGGGCAGGCTGGGAGGCAGCTGTGGCCCTGGTAGGAAGCTTCAGCCTTGTCCTTAGGGCTTCGGTATCACTTCAAAAGTAAATGATACCCCCCCTTTTCCTCACACACAACTCTAATCTAATACTACTCCCACTCTTCAGAGGCAGGGCGTAGGCTCTTCCTGCTCTGGTAGGGGCTAGACAGAGATTACTTCACTCACTCACCACTGTCTCTAGGATTCCACACTAGAAATAATCATCCAACTTCCTGGCCAAGGTTTTATTTACCGTCCCTTTGTCAGGTGTGGCGCTCCTCCAATCACACTCTCAGCTTACAGAGCACAGGATGTAACACATATCATTGGACAACAGCATCTTGCATCATACAAAATACTTAACCTCTGCCTTGCCAGGCAGGATTCACCACTGCAATACCGCTATGTCCTATAAGGACCATGTAGTGTAAGGTGATTACATGCAGGTGGGACGTATTCGCAAACCCTCCCTCGCCATTGCATCGGCGAGGGTGTTGCATATCTATCTATCTATCTATCTATCTATCTATCTATTATCTATCTCATATCCATCCATATCTCATGTACTTAGAATTGCAAATGTAAAACTATATGAAGAAAGTGAATATATATGAAGGGGCAGATATATCTTTTTCTTTTCTTTTGCTTTTCCAGATTTCATTTTTGTGCTAATTTGCGCCTAGATATCAAACTGACTGCATTATTATCTGCGAAAGCTAATGAACCTGAAGCCCCTCCCTGCTGGCCGGGCACGCCTATCCGTCCCTATACACAGCATTGTGTATGGGGGCCGGAAGGTTGTCGGGTCCGGCCGGAACTGAGTCCAGCGCTGCTCCGGCGGCCATGTTTGTTTACATGGCGCCCGGACCGGAGCGACAGCAGCGCTGGATACGGGAGGGCACCGGGAGGTAAGTACATCTTTATTTTTTTTAAGCAGCCCTGTCCCGGCCACTTTTAGCTTTTTTTAAAGAACTCGGACAACCCCTTTAATTAGGAACTTAAGGGGCAGTAAAGGTGTCCCAGATAGCATGACATTTGATTTCCTTTTTCCTGTGGATAAATATCCACAATGAAAGTATTGTGTATCAAAACGCAATGTAAACGCCACATGTGAACGCAGCCAGAAGACCACTGCTACAGAAGATGACTGGGGGGCAGCTTGTCAGACACCGGTGGACACACTGGCAGGAGGCTTACACTTTGGTGACATAAACAGAAAGTGCCACAAACGTTGCCATCTTCCTTCACATCAGTGATTTTTTTCACAATCATACGATTGTTTTTCTCATCCTTTCAGTTATTTGTCACTGATTTCTTCCTGAACCATTCTTTTCAATGGGCTTTTTCACACTTCAAGGGGTATTCCGGGAATATGAACATCTGATACAAAACCCCATAATGCTATAAATAAATATATCAAAACGCAATATCAATTCTCCATTACAGTCTATGTCCACAGCATTTTTCTGCTAAGGGGAGCAAAATTTTAAATAACAACTAAATACATTTAAGCTTATATTTTAATGACCCATTTGTGTATGAATTATGCTGATTCCTGGAATACCCCTTTCAGTATTTTTCCACTGATCCAATGTTGTTGGTGAACACAAAAAGGATAGGTTCAACATCTTTTTCCCCACTAATCAGTGTGTATAAGCCCATTGAAAACAATGGGGCTCATTTACTAAGGATCCGAACGCCTCACTTTCATCAGGTTTCACGAATATTTCCGTTTTGCGGCGTATTGCCCTGGGATTTTGGCGCACATGATTGAATTGTGCCGCATCGGCGGCGGCTTTCACGCGACGGAAAACGGGGGGGGGGGGGAACACCTCACATTCACCATGGAAGAAGAAGGTGAACTCCGGCGGACCTCGGCGCAGCAGCGACACCTGCTGGATATCGGGCGCACGATCGGACAACACGCCAAGGGATCACGACTGGACCGGGTAAGTAAATCTGCTCCAATGGGTCAGTAAGGCATCAGTGAAAAATCACTGAACCCAGGAAGAGAAAACCGATCTGTATGTGTCTATTAGTCACAATGGCTTCTAATGTGAAAAACAAAAATCCCCCACCAGTGTGAAAGAGCCGCAACTTATACTAAAGTCACAATATCATCCTCGGCAAATTACTGAATTAATTATAGGAAACTCCATAACTAATCATAACTGCAAAATGCAAATGATAATTCAGGCGCAAAATAGACAGAATCAGTCACAGCGAGAAAAAAATATACATCTTCTCCTAAATGTTTTATGAATTAAAAATGCCTACAAATATGTATCTAGCAATTGTTTCATTAAAAATAAATAAATATTTATTAAAAAAATAAAGAGCAATAACTAGTTAACTTAACTAATAACTTACAAGTAATGATAATATTATGATATTGGTATTAAAAAATAACAAAGAACCAAAGAAAACATGTAAACTGTATATATAGTAATGTAAAATAATAAAACACAAGGCACGGTATTGCATAATATTATTTCCTTTCAGTTTACAGCGCAAAGAAAAATAATATGTGAAAAATATACTGTACATTGCAATGTCAGATTTGCCTTACAGTAATAGAAATCCATATATAGTTACTGTTAGAATAAATACAGAATTTACTCTCCCTCCTTGATTCAAGGAAAAATGAAATGTATTTATTTTTTTTTATTTTTTTTTTATTTTTTTTTTTTGGGGGGGGGGGCTGTTATCTAATATATAACCTGTCTTGGTTCTTCATCTCTGGGCATCTTGGGTTTAGAAGTCCAGTAGGTGGTGCTACGTACAGATTGAGCAACTTCTTTGTATATCTATGGATACAGAAATATCTGTCAATCACTGAGAAGAACCTCCCACTGGACTCCTTAGTAAGGCAGAATCCGTAGAGATGTGAATGAACAAAGGAATAGTAACGCTGTATCGTTGCTATGTACGTTGCCCCATGTTTGGTGTCCACATCTATACTATTGGAAACAATGAATCAATGGTGGACATTTTTCTAGACTTTCTGGAGTACAAGTCCTGAAATAATCGCTATTACTAGCGAACCGCCAGTAACTGCTATTATTTCGTCCTCTTCACGCTACGTCCATGGAAAGTAGAGGCATAAACGGGACACGGGCGGTGGGGAAGTTGGTTGGTGCAGGATGTTCCTATAAAGCTTGACTGAAGGTTTGCAGGTAGGGCCTGGCATAAATTTTCGAGCTGCTCTGCTTAGCTGCAAGATACACCATGGTCAGGGGCGTAACTTGGTGTGGTGCAGAGGTTGTGGTTACAACCGGGCCCAAGAGGCTTAGGGGGCCCATTAGGTGTCATTTTCCCATATGAGAATACTAGTACTAAAATCCATACATTATAGTCGGGGGCCTGGCACAAACTTTGAACTGGGGCCCATCAGCTTCAAGTTACGCCACTGACCATGATCCCCCCCAAAGTATCTGAATTTGACTTGAGCCAGGGTTACATTCTTGTACTCACAGACCAGTCATACTATACAAGGGTGAGTGCAAGGTGTTGGAGATTTCCAGTTTCTAATAGGACGCACAATGTTCCATTGTATATAGGATTTGATAATGGATCAAGGCCACGATGAGCCCATCAGGGAGATCTTCTTGTATATCACCGGTGCTAAAATCACTAACCAATGTGTCACCCCTACAATACAACACACACAATTCTGACCCAATACATTGCTCAATCTCTAATATTTCAGAGAAATTGTGGCAGTTCTTTCGCACAGAACATCATCTCCAGCTGCAGCTCAAGTTTTGCCAGATTTGAAGAAATGAAGTTAAACTTTTTGGCGCTCTCCGGTGCTTTTTCCTTGTTTGCAGCTTGTCGACTTTCTTATCGATAGATCATGAATACTTAGAATAAAAGGATCGTGGAGCAGGGGGTCTTGTAGACCAACGCAGATGGTAATGGTTCGGCTCAAAGAGATCCAGCTGTGTACTGAGACTTGTTTATAAAGCTTTGTGGAAAAAAAAGTATGCAAATGAACCTTCTGTTTTTGCTGGTGCCACCTATGGGAGTTAGTTTAACCCTTTAATGAGGCTTTTATCAAGACAAATGGCATTAGCCATTACTGAAGGCAGCTGTTCTGGGTATCTCGAAACCCTCAAATGAGTCATAGATGTAACAGATCGGTTTCCTAGTTGGTCACTTATCGGCCCCTAAAAAATTCTAGATCAGAAACAGAACTCTAGTCAGGACTGAAACCCGAGGTCAATACCATGGACTGAAGTAAGTATAATTCCAAGAGAAAGGAAAGGTCAAAATGTAGAATAAATATGACTGGTTACAGAAAAGCGTAATATACATGCAGCTGGACCACATGGAACTAATAAAAGTTCACCTTCTAGTTCTGCCAAATGGTGCCTTTACCAAAGAAAATACTATTATGAACACTAAGGATACGTGCCATGCAGAAAATGTGCTAATCCTTTCATATCTCCTGATACCATATGGCACCTTACACCTTCCAGTCTCTGACACAGGAAAATATTCAAATAGAGAGAGAGAGATTTTACTTCTCCAAACTAGTCAAAAGCCTCAGGCTAAACCAGTTCCCTACACTTTACTGAATACATGTCAAAACATCAAAACAATGCTGTTGCAATGTTACCCCATGGGGGCCTGACCTCAGTGTGGGGACAGCTGGATTACTAGGGACCAGAGTGGCAGGCTGGAGTGCGGCCTAGTGCCAAGATAGGTAATAGTGGCTTGGACCACATGAACAGACCTCGTCCTTGCCCGTCAGGGCCAGTGGGGAGAAGCAAGAAGAGGTCACAATGTAAATAAGGGATCTCCCTGGGGCACTCCCTGTGTGTGTGGTAACAGATCCCTGGGCAGATGGAGAAGGACAGGCCAGTGGTGTTAGTGGCAAGCCAGGGATCACACTGGAACAACAGGAATCTTTGCAAAACTCAAAGTTTCTTTAATGGCAGACACAGTCCACAGAGCAGCAAGTAAAAAGCAGATAACAGTCCTACCAGCAGGGACACACAATGCGGATAATTGGTTGGCTTTGGCAATCATTCCATTGTGGAGTAGAAATTTAGGAGTAACTCAGCCTTGATCCAGTAGTCAGAAGGCAGGAAATAGGAGCCAGGTTGGCTCTTCTACTTGGGCAGCAATCTGGATGCAGAGATGTATCTCTCCAACAAAAGACCAAAGAACTAAGACCCAGCAACTTGGAATGAACTCCTATTTATAGATTCTTGCAGAGCTTATTCCATAGCATGCCAACCAATCACTACCTAGGATTCTGCAGAAAAGTTAACAAATGTTTCATCATAGCTTGAATATCACATTTCAACCCTTCAGTAATAGGCATGATATCCTGCGGGTGTAAACACTACATTTTAGCAATAGACAGCAAAACACAATGAAGCATCACCCCAAAGAAGAAGGGCATTTATTCACTCGTGGTATAAGGCAGCAACGTTTCAGCTCCTCTATGGAGCCATTTTCAAGCAGAGGAGCTAAAACTTTGCTACCTTGTACCATAGGTGAATAAATTCCCAAACCCTCACCAGCCAACCAGGAAACTTACTAGAGCTACATTTAGTAATGTGGGACATTACATTGACTTCAGTTGGGAATCTGTTTCTTTTGGAATAGAACTGGCTTGGCTTTTATGCTGCATCATGTCATTAGGCTTCTTGAAGGTCATGCTTGATTTTATTGGGCTGCCTTAAAAAGTAGCCAATAGGCAATGATTTTCTTGCCCCATCCCAGAACACATATTTGAATATTTTCCAGAATCCCCCAGTGGAGCATCAATGGTTTTAAGTCTACACACACCTGCAAGGTAGCTTTAAATGGGTCTCCCTAATGGGTATCCTTACTTCTCTGACTGACACAGGGACTCAATATTGCACCTGGGGTTATAGTCCATTATATAAACACTCATCAAACCCCACAAGAGATGAACTCCAGACCCCTAGGCCAGATCCCTGTATTTCCCTTCATTGTGTAACTACAGTTTTATTGCCCCAGCTTATGTACAAATTAGCCGCTGGACACGCCCACTTTCAGGCCCCTCCACCTCCACAACATCTAAGGAGGGAAATAGGCAGCGTTCTTGGCCATATTCTTAGCCTCTTTTAAAGGATAAAAGTATTTGGAGTTGATGCACGTGGTGAAAGTTGTCTTTAACTTCATGCAGGAGATTTGGAGCTTTGTATCATAAAAAATAAGCACCAGCTGTTATGAAGTTATGTGAAAAATAAATTGGCATAAAATGTTAAAATGTTAAAAAGAACATTGTATTAGCCTTGTAATATATTGGATTTACCAGAAAGATGAATATTAAGGGAAATTGGGGGCATTGTATCATTGAGATTGCTATGCCATAAATGTATAACATTCATAATGACATCCACAGATCTGTTAACTTCCCCCCCAAAAAATGATGATTTATCACCATCATCCGAGAAAAAAAAGGGACTGCACATAAATGGAATGGGATTTTTGGGGACCTACTAACTTCTATTCAAGCCCAATAGAAGTTAACTTAAAGCGTAACTGTAAAGTTACGGAAAATAAATTGTGTTAGCACAGCTGGAGAGAGACTTTGACAACAATTCCAATGATACCTGTATTGTGTTTCTGGCTTCTTTCTATCCTGAGATATATCTGGTATATCTTAAATCATTACTTATTACATCAGAACCAGCTATTCCTGAAGTGGGTGGGCACTTCCTGGTTGAGACATAAGCTAAGGGCACTGAGGCCAGAACAAGACAGCATGTTTGTAATTGGTCAACCTGAAGAAGACAATGAGTCATATGCCTGTGACATCACTCAATGTGCTATTCTTCTTGCACTCCTCTACTACTTCTCCTCCCAATAAGCCTCCTATCATCTCTAGCTGTTCTATATGGTTTCCAGTGGTTACCAGGAAGCATGGCACATGGAGATTAGCCTGAAAGGACAAGGTAAAACTGCTACTAGCTGCTAAACACCTGAAGATCGCTAATTGGAGTAAATTAGAGACTGCTTATATTTGCTTAGTGCAAAGTTAGGCAAACATTTTTATACTTAACAGTTGTACTAGGGTAGCCCTTTGGGCCATGGATAACACATATAAGAAGATTACCACTGTCACGGTGCCTGGATCTATAAGTAAGTGTCCCTGGTTTATCATGATGGTAGATTTCCTTTAATGCCAGAGAGTTTATTGCTCGATGCTCCACCAAAGCTATAGCCTCCTGAGGACATAATTGTGAGTCCCTTCTGATCTCCAGGGCTCCAAACAATTGCTTGGGTAGCTTTATGATAAATTCCTCCCTCCCTCCCCTGACTGGGAGTTATAGTCTCCCAACAGCTGTAGAGCATAACTTGCATCCTCTATTGTGCTAAACCCACAATTTTCTAAGGCATTACAGCCGATAGCTAACGCTCCTCATTCAGTATAATGTGTCTCTAAAATGAGGACGTGAAGCCTCTCCACAATGGAGAACTTAAACATCTTGGTCTTTTCTCAGTAAACACTTGAAAGTTATCATGAGCAGCAGATGGAATGGAATATACAGCTTGAAGACAGCTATATAAATATATCCTTGATGTCTGTTTTGCTTTTCAATTTGCATTGAAAGTACAAAGGTAGTGGAGAACGCCAGTCAGGGCTGCGCTGCGTCTCCTGATATTTATTCCAGATGTTGGCTAGACTTTGTGGAGCCAGGCGCATGGAACATGGGCTGAAGAAAGTTGTCTTTTCTTCCAGGTGTGATGCTTCATGCTGATTCCTTCACACACTTGCCTCTCTTATACAAACAGCCTAAGCTCTGTGACAAGCCTGTACCACCAGCCTCACCTCCCTCTAACCTCCGCTCATTACAAGAGGTCTCCACGACAGTTCCTCTTGTCCATGTCAAAGCCTCTGATGTCATCCTCCGGCTCCGGCGCTGCAATACTCCTCCATGTGTTCTTTGACTACATAGCGGTCGCATTTGACACAGTATGCGGATGCCAAGCTGCTAAGAGGACTTTTATGTTTATGCAGGCTCTGAAAAGGAGGTTTAAACATAGTGCACCCGCCATAAATCTCACCGGCGCCAACCTCTTGCACATTATGTCTGGGGTGGGAGACCGCAGTATTTTATAAATTAATGAAATAATATTTCATTAAGATCTTATATAGGTAGATATACAGTACTTCATGCCCACACTGAAAGCCTCACAGATATCTTTTGAAGTGAACCGGGGGAAGGGGAACATATCACGACCGTAATGAAAAAACTTGATACCCCTTTACCTTGGCACAGGCATTGTTTTAAAGTAGGGGCACATCCTTATCAGGCCTTACTACAATTGACTCCAAAAGGAGACTGCACTCAATTGTAGAGTAGAGGCCAGACATGCACAAAGTAGGGGGAGGCCTTTATGACATGCCCAGGAATCAGGAAACGGTAGTGTAGTTGAGGAGTTTGTGTGGTGGGAGTTACTAGGGGTGTTTGAAAGTGTGGAGGAAGAATGTGAAGAATTTCTATTTTTGCGCACAGGTTAGAGAGTCTTACCCGGTCTTGAATTGGGTGTTGTGGGGTTGTTTAGCAATCTGTCAAGGTAGCGGGTTGGTAGAGGCAGAAGGTCCTTAAAGTTGGTGGAATTGGTGAGGTGGAGGGAAAAATCATGGCCCCGTTTTTCCCTGTAAATAATGTGCTTCTGTCATCCGTCAGTTTTGGGCTCCCAGATGGTCTCCCAGGAAGTGGTTACAATAAAGTTGGGATAGCCATCTGCGCGGGAATTGGGTGCCCTTAAACCCATGGTTGTGGTTGGGGGTAAAAATGCAGAGGTGGGGCAGATTGGTAGACTGATTATAGAAATCCGAGGACCTCCTTCCAGGTGGATTAGTATTGGTATTGCTAGTGTGATATTAATTTGTTATTTATACAGTTAATTGAAATTGTTTGCATGTTACTTGTAAATAAAAATTGCCTGCTGTGTCCAAAATTATACAAACTTTCTGCCCATGTGTATATGCAAGGAGGGTTAATGGTGGTACAGGGTGGGGTTGGCTTAGCAGTCTGGACTTGGGAAAGGGAATGGGGATATGCTACTAGGAGGACCGAATTGACATTGCCACTATCATGTACTTTCAAGCTAAAGTGCAAAAATATTGGGAAGGATTGGTGCTCACTATGACATCATTGGATTGGTGCTCACTATGACATCATTGGATTGGTGCTCACCATGACATCATTGGATTGGTGCTCACATGACATCACTGGATTTGTGCTCACTGTAAAGTCATTGGATTGGTGCTCACTATGACATCATTGGATTGGTGCTCACTATGACATCATTGGATTGGTGCTCACCATGACACCATTGGATTGGTGCTCACCATGACATCATTGGATTGGTGCTCACCATGACATCATTGGATTGCTGCTCATCATGATATCATTGAGAAGCTTCGATCCTCTCAAAATGGCATTAACATGCAAGTGCCAGATCGATTTCAATATCACTTGTGACTTTGCTGTGACATTTAACCCCTTATCACCGACGCTTGTTTTCAGCTTAATGACCAGACTTTAGAATCTGACATGTGTCACGATAATTGATTATAACTTCGGAACACTTTAACATATCCAAGTGATTTTGAAATTGTTTTCTTGTGACACATTGTACTTCATGTTAGTTGAACAATTTAAGTGATAAGTTTTGCAATTTGTTCTAAGAAAAAATGAAAATTTGGAAAAATTCAGAAAAATTCGTACTTTTCAAAGTTTTAAATGTTCAGCTTTCTAGAAATGTATTTAGACCATCGAAATATCTTGATGATTAAGAATTCTGGAATGTCAGCTTTATGTTTCCATGGTTTTTTATGCATCCTCTAATTTTTCTAGGATGTTATGAGGCTTAGAAATTTAGGTGCAATTTTTCTCCTTTTCATAAAAAATCATCACAACTCACATTTTGAGGGACAACTCAGCTTTCAAGTGAATTTGAGAGGTCTAAATATACTATACCCCTTAACGTATCTGGAATACAAGAGAGCAGCTCAGTGCAGCATCAGCCAGGAGAACAATATGGCTTCCCGACCCTAAAGTCAGAAGATTAACGGTCGAATCCTAGGGCAACTGAATTTGTATGCACTAGGACTGATTGAGAGAGATTGGAATTAGATCTATGAAATGCTGTATTTTTGTTAATAACAGTGAATTAGAGAATGTATTATTTTGTTTCCCTTTAATAGGTATACATAATATTAAAGGTCGCACACAACCTGTCCCCTCCATCTCTTACCTAATCACCTAACACCATCCCACATGTAATCCAGGATATTCCCAAGACCTTCTGCTGCAGAAGTCACAACAGTCTCCAGGACTTCTCTTATGCTTCCTCCAAACTCTGGAACTGTCTACCAAAACATGTTATACTATCCCTCTACTTCCATACCTTCAAATGTAACCTGTTTAGAATTGCCTATAATACACACTAACCCTACTGCTATATCATCATCTTTCCCTCACGGGCAGGATCCTCTCTCCCCTTCTTCAAGATTTCAGAATTTTTTAAATGTATTTCTGAATTTGTCCTCCTCTTGTTGTAATGTATGCAAACCCCCTATTGAACGCAGGGTGCCATGGAATGAACGGTGCTCTATAAATAAATAATAATGATCAAAAAAAACATTTCTGGAACAAGAAAAAAACTGGAAAATCCCACAGCTCTGCCTTCTTAGGTGACACTTACCCAACGACAATTCAACATGTCTCCTTGGCCAGTTTGCTTTTTTTCCAGTAGGCATGGAATAGGTGATTTAATATTTTCATAGCTGCCAATGTTTGTTCTACTCTTGAACAGAAAAGTATCTCTTTCCAGATGGAGAAAACAGTCAAAAAAATGTGTCACAAATTTGGCAACTGAAACTGAACTCCAAATATTTTTGTACAAAAAAGTGAGATGGCGTTTATTAAAGAGAATAGAAGAAAAGGGACAGAATATAATATTGTGGGTTTATATCTCACTACGTGTCTATTATATGAGCTTAGGGGTAAGGTTAACCTAATGTTGATGACAATTCTCCTCCTTGCCTCTATGGTACCAGTGTTGCCATTACCAGAGGTAATGGTGGGACTTTGCTTATGAGATAACATGTTGAAAGTGTAAAATTGGTAATTAGTAATTTTAGTCAGACAAGTACTTACAGAAAGAGTCCCACCCATGTTTCATAACTGCCAATAAACATAATACAACTACAGTGGTGGCCAAGAGTATTGGCACCCCTGCAATTCTGTCAGATTATACTCGTTTTCTTCCAGAAAATGATTGCAATCACAAATTATTTGGTATTAATATCTTCATTTATTTTGGTTGCAATGAAAAAAACACAAAAAAGAAAGAAAAAAAAAGTCAAATCATTGATCATTTTACACAAAACTCCAGAAATTGGCCAGACAAAAGTATTGGCACCCTAAGCCTAATACTTGATAGCACAACCTTTAGACAAAATAACTGTGAACAACCACTTGCGGTGACCATCAATGAGTTTCTTACGATGCTCTGCTGGAATTTTAGACCATTCTTCTTTGGCAAACTGATCCAGGTCCCTGAGATGTGAAGGCGCCTTCTCCAACCGGCCATTGTTACATCTCTCCACAGGTGGTCTATGGGATTCAGGTCTGGACTCATTGCTGGCCACTTTAGAAGTCTCCAGTGCTTTCTCTCAAACCATTTTCTAGTTCTTTTTGAATGTTGTTTTGGGTCATTGTCCTGCTGGAAGACCCATGACCTCTGAGGGAGAACCTGGGGTCAAGCAGTCCAGTGCCAGAGGTAGCAAAGCAACCCCAAAACATTAGGGAACCTCCACCATGTTTGACTGTAGGGACGTGTTCTTTTCTTTGAAGGCCTCTTTTTTTTTCTTGTAAACTCTGTTGATGCCTTTTCCCAAAAAGCTCTACTTTTGTCTCATCTGACCAGAGAACATTCTCCCAAAACATTTTAGGCTTTCTCAGGTAAGTTTTGGCTCCAGTCTGGCTTTTTTATGTTTCTGTGTAAGAAGTGGGGTCTTTCTGGGTATCCTACCATACTGTACAGTGCCTTTTCATTCAGACGCCGATGGATAGTACAGGTTGACACTGTTGCACCCTCGGATTGTAGAGAAGCTTGAACTTGTTTGGATGTTTGTCGAGGTTCTTTATTTACCATCCGCACAATCTTGTCTTGAAATCTCTCGTCAATTTTTCTTTTCCGTGCACATCTAGGCAGGTGCCACAGTGCCAGGGGCTTTACACTTCTTGATGACAAAGGAACATTCAGGTCTTCGGAGATGGACTTATAGCCTTGAGATTGCTCAGGCTTCCTCACAATTTTGATTCTCAAGTCCTCAGACAGTTCTTTGGTCTTCTTTCTTTTCTCCATACTCAATGTGGTGCACACAAGGACACAGGACAGAGGTTGAGTCAACTTTAATCCATTTCAACTGGCTGCAGGTGTGAGTTTGCTATTGCCACCAACTGTTTGCTGTGGAATTACCATATATACTCGAGTATAAGCCTAGTTTTTCAGCACAAAAAATGTGCTGAAAACCCAAACTCAAAACCAAAATATAGGTTTTACCAGGTGTTTTTGGTAAAATTAGGTGCCTCGGCTTATACTTGGGTAGGCTTATACTCGAGTATATATACTTGGCTTTATGACAATTCTTTTTGTGGTTTTCCATTGAAGACAAATTAAATGAAGATAATAATACCAAATAATTTCTGATTGCAATCATTTTTTGTAAAAAAAAAAAACAGAGTAATATCTTACAGAATTGCAGGGGTGCCAATACTTTTGGCCACCACTGTATGTATCCTAAAACTTCTAAAGCTGGATGATACAGATTTTTAAAGACTTATCAATTACTTATCAATTAATTGTCAATGACAGTCTTAATGTAAGTGTTATACCTTGGATAACCAATACTTATGCCTCCATCTCCTAAGCTCAGTTACTTTCCCGGAACCCAACATTTTTAAAAGTTGACACAACTTGGTTGCTTTGAGGAAGGTTTTTAAGAAAGTACATCATGGATCTTAAGTTTTCTGTTTTTTTTAGCCCAGTCCAGGAAAAAGTTGATGAATAGTTGTCTCAAACAAATGAAGCGAGTAATGACGTTGGAGTTGGGCACCAGGAATGGTTTACTATAGAGCGCCAAGAGGGTTACAAAAACACAACCCAAGACACATCTGATCCTGAGACTGTAAAAGGCCGTAACCGAGTGCTCAGTGTTACACAAGTGACTGGGGCCGCAGAGGCTAACCGAGACCGTACTGGACCACATAACTGGTCACAGATGGAGACCAAGTCCCCTCAACCTGAGACTTCAAGACCCCTTGATTAAGTACTCTTTACAATTCAAATGCCATGATTAAGGCTGTTGAATTTGTGTTCAGCCTGAAACGCGTCAGCTACTATACAATGGTAGTTTTAATATGAATTAATAAAATAATTAATTGTCAGCCATGATATCAGGATTCTGCCTTTTGTTCTACTGTGGTCCAAACAGCTACAAAGTGCATCTGCTAATGGAATTTAGCTGTCTTGTATTTTCGGAGAGCTTTGAACTTTTTGGAATTTTTGTTTCACCTACTTAATAGTACGTTAATAATTGAGGTTAATTTTTCTTTAATATGTGTAGATGACCAGGTTCACACCACATTTTAACCCTATGCATATACGTATACGTTTGGCAGATTCCTAACGTGTCTAACAGAGGCTAAGACACATCCCACTTTATGCTCATATAGTGTTATCCTGCTCTTCCCCCTCCCCTTGAAAGCAAAACGAGGAGCTAATATTGGCAGTAGCTATTGATTTGCTACTGCGGATGTTCACGGTGTTTCCCGTTTATGTCACTGTCCTTATTTGGAGTGCATGCTCAGCGGAGGCTGGGGAGGGATGCAATACTTTGCACCTGTCCCTCATTACCTCCAATGGCCTCCACTGAACATATACATCACTCAACAGGAGGGAGCAGGATGGAAAGATGTAGCTTGCTGCATCCTTCCATACGGTGTTTCCCACAGAATAGAGTCAAGCTAAATATATATATACATATATAAAAGAAACAAAAAATCAAAACTACATCCATTTACGTAGGTGTAAATTGAATCTACATTTCTACTAAGAGAATCATTTCAGCCACACTCACAGATTACACAGCTATTCCATTTGTAAGGCAATGCCTATTTTTGGGAACAGAAATGACATTACAGAAAATCATTACTATTCTACATAAAAAGGAAACCGTTACGGAACAAAACTACCACAGCATGGAAACCAAGCGGCTGCAATAAAACAGATGGAAAATTACTGAGATATTAAGGCGTTACTATCCCCTGTAACTAACGGCTAATATGCCGTACGTCACTATTCGGCAGCTATATGTGTGACCAGCCCTATTGTAAATGGATTCTGATCATAAAATCTACAATAGTAAAAAAAAAAAATATTTGGCAATTTGTCATCGAGTGGTGAGCACTTGTAATTATAATCAGCCAATAAAAATCATCATTCACTACAGATATGTTTATTAGTTCGAAAATGATATTGTGCAGGTATAAAAAATGGTTACAGCATTGAGCAGCTAAAAGGGAACCAGTCATTATACCAATGCAGTTCAACATGTTATAGAGCAGGAGAGGGGGATTAGATTGTACATAGTGTCCTATCTGAAGGCAGCATGTTATAGAGCAGGAGGAGCTGAGCAGATTGTACTTAGTGTCCTATCTGCAGGCAGCATGTTATAGAGGAGGAGGAGCTGAGTAGATCGTACATAGTGTCATATCTGCAGACAGCATGTTATAGAGCAGGAGGAGCTGAGCAGATTGTACATAGTGTCCTATATGCAGGCAGCATGTTATAGAGCAGAGGGAGCTGAGCAGATTGTACATAGTGTCCTATCTGCAGGCAGCATGTTATAGAGCAGGAGGAGCTGAGCAGATTGTACATAGTGACCTATCTGCAGGCAGCATGCTATAGAGCAGGAGGAGCTAAACAGATTGTACAAGGTGTCCTATCTGTAGGTAGCATGTTATAGAGCAGGAGGAGCTGAGCAGATTGTGCATAGTGTCCTATCTGCAGGCAGCATGTTATAGAGCAGGAGGAACTGAGCAGATTGTACATAGTGTCCTGTCTATAATTAACATGTTATAGAGCAGGAGGAGCTGAGCAGATTATACAGTGTTTAAATGGTGTCATATCAGCAGGCATCATATTATAGAGCAGGGGGAGCTAAGCAGCTTCATTTATAATTTTATAAGTTTATTTTACACTTATATAGAATATCTTCTCATTCTGGGATTTAGAGTCCAGTGTAATGCTTCTCCTCTGAACCCTTAAAGGGCATTTACCACTAGGATGAAAAAAATGTATGCAAATGAGCCTGAGGGGCTCCAGATGCCATTAACACCTATGGCGCCTGAAGCCCCTCAGGTTCATTTGCATACAGTTCTTCACCCTGGTGGAAGATGCCCTTTAAGCCCAGGTCACATAGAGAATTATCTGAATGAAAAAACATGCTATAAGAAATGTACATTTCCCATGTGATTCTACTTGACACAGTTTTGTTTTATTTTTTGTTTTTCCTGCAAGATTTACTTGGGCTCAACATGGATCCATTATTCTGTTATGAGAATATTCTGCCACAATATTTAGTAAGTTACCACAGGCCACACTTATCCCAGATGATTATCCACCCAAATTGATTGATCCGGCACCAGAAGAAGAATTTTCCAAAACTTTATGACCAATAAAACTTCCATAAAATTCCGGGCATGAGTCTGGGAGCAGGAGTTTTTCTTCAACTTCAATTGTAACAAAGTTTTGGATTTGTCTCCTGGTGCCGGATCAATCAGATTGGGTGGATCGTTTGTGCAGATAGAAATGAATGGAACAATAAATTTACATGAGGTACTTAAAGGAGCACTCCAATCAAGGCTAATTCATTGAATAATACATGGTGCAGGGTCTGGAGGAAGGAACGTGACTCATTGGAGGGCATTTACTAAGGGCCCGAATCGCGTTTTTCCGACGGGTTATCCGGAAAATTTCCGATTTGCACCGATTTTCCCTGAATTGCCCCGGGATTTTGGCGCACGCGATCGGAAATCGGGGGGCGTGGCCGTACGAAAAACCGGCATTTTAAAAAAAAAGTGTCGCTTGACACGCGCTTACCTGCACCCAGGGTAGGACGGTGAACTTCAGTGCATTCCGATGAACTTCAGCGCTGCAGCGACACCTGGTGGACGTCGGAGGAACTACCTTAGTGAATCCCAGCAGAACCCGAATCCTCCGCAGAGAACGCGCCGCTGGATCGCGAATGGACCGGTTAAGTAAATCTGCCCCATTATCATTGTATTCCTAGATCCCTACACAGGGTATAATTCAATGAATGTGACTGGAGTGTTCATTAGAGGGGTTTTCCTACAAAGCAAGTTAGACCCTATCCACAGGATAGGTCCTAATGTGCTCAATGATGGGACCCCCCACAGATTACTAGAATGGGGATCCGATGTACCCCCGTCGCACCCCTCGTAGCACCACTGAGATGGCTGGAGCAGCCCCATTCATCTCAAGGGAGCTGACAGAGATTGCTGAGTACAGCGCTCAGCAATCTCCATCAGCTCCATAGAGATGAATGGTGCAGCCCGCGCATGCACGATCGGCTGCTCCGGTCATCTTGTGGTGCTACAGGGGGTGCAACAGGGGTACATTGGATCCCATTCTCGTGATCCAGGGGGGTCCTGTGGATAGGACCTAACTTGCTTCAGAGGAAAACCCCTTTAATGGAACTTATAGGCTCCAGTTCTGGTGATCCCTATCCTGTGGATAGGGAATAAGTGTCATCCTTTAAATATGAGTGGAAAATGCACAACTGCGTATAATAATGAATTTTATAGTTGCTGCTTTGGTAAGTGGAGTCAGATTTAAAGCGATGTTAGTACTTAATGCTTTATGACACGTTGAGGTTTGTAAAAATGAAGAAAGCACAAAATGTTGCTGGTTAATGGAAGATTGTAAATGCCTGAACCTATTGTACATCATTAATCACATAAGAGAGAATCTAATACTATAATGATCCTACATTACAGAGTAAATTGATACAAAAACTCAACCAAAGGAATGTAACACAAACCTGCAAGACTCCTCTTCCACCGTTCCAGGGCGTCTGCGACTACTTTTTACTATTTTTATTTTCTTATACTTATAATTGCATAGTAAAAGGAAATTTACCATCAAAATCCATCATGATAAACCAGGGACACTCATAGATCCAGGCACCGGGACTGTGGTAATCTTCTAATATCTTTCCTTCTAAAATCAACTTTTAAAATTATACTTTTAAGCCAGAAAGACTCTAGGACAGTGGTGGCGAACCTATGGCACGGGTGCCAGAGGTGGCACTCAGAGCCATTTCTGTGGGCACCCAGACCATCCCCAGAGAGGACTCCAGGTATCTTCCTGCAGCCCTAGACAGCCCAGAACTTGCTGTGCACAGAGCTATTTTAAAGTGACAGCTCTACCTGGTACTACTGGAGGAGTGGGAAGGTGTGGACAGATCTGGATTATCATTGTAGCTCCTGCCCTGACATTTCCTCCTGTCTATGGGATCCTGGAGGGAAGCTACAATGATCATCCAAATTTCTTCTATTTTCTGCTTTATTGATGTCCTCAGGGTGCTGATATGAATGAAAGCTGTGACAGAGCAGGGAGTATAAATCACTAATTACATTTCTGTGTTGGCACTTTGCGATAAATAAGTGGGTCTTGGTTGTAGTTTGGGCACTCGGTCTCTAAAAGGTTCACCATCACTGCTCTAGGAGGTGTTACCAGAGCCCCTCCATGCTATGGCTTCATAGGCGGTTGTAGGGAAGTAGTAGGTGGACGGTTAAGCTACAGCACGGAAGGGCTTTGGCAACGCCCCCCGAGAGCCCATCTGGCTTATTAGCATAATCTGAAAGCCCATTGTTAACAAATATAAAAAGACGGTGCTTGAATCTATGAGTTTGTCCCTGGTTTATCATGATGTATTTAATGGTTGATTTTCTTTAATGCATTTTTTCCATCTTAAAAAGGGTTGTCCAAGGGGTAAGTATCCTACTGCTCTATTAGAAAAAATAAAAACTTCTGTCAGAACCAATTATTAATACTCCTGTATCTTGCATAATTTAAGGTGCACTCTGGAGACATTTCAATTTTCTCTCCAATGTTCACCTATGAGTCCAGTGCTCAGTAATTTTGTACCACCAGTTAGATCCCGCAGAGGTAGTCACTCCCTCTAGTGTGAACAGCTGCCAACCAGGATTGTTATTCTGGAACTGATTTCCTCTACATAGCATTGGACTTATTAGGCAGAATAATAAATACTCATGTATCTTGCAGAAGTTAAGGTGCACACCGGAGACTTTCCGATTTTTTTCTCCAATGTCCACCTATGAGTCTAGTGCTCCTCCTAGTGAGCACTTCTGCCACCCAGGATCGGTATTCTAGAACTGATTTCCTTTAAACAGTATTGGACTTATTAGGCGTAAATCAGTATTGGGAATTGAACGAACAATATATGGCACCACAACAAAGACAAGACAATGATATATTAACACTAGACCAAATACTAGAACTAGAACCTTTTTTAAAAAAAATGTTCTAATTCAAAAATGCTATTTTTTGTTTGATGTAATGTACCGTAATATGTAACTGTGGGACAACCCTTTAACCTAAACAATAACCATTATATTTTACACTAATGGAAACCCTAATAATCCAAACCAGTTGGTGCAGAGACTATTAAAATCCATTATCATCCTCTGTTATCCATTTAGAGGAGTTGGAATCACATGGCCTTTGGATATACTGGTCATGTAATGGCTCCCATGTAGTTCCAGAACTACTATACTTTGGCTGCTGGGCCACGCTGGTTCTGGGGGGTCATGAGTTCTGGGGGGGTCATGTGACCTGCTTCAGCCAATAAATAGCCTCATCAGGACATGGGACATAATTTGTGGCGTAGAGGAAGGTAGGTCCAAGAAGGCATCTTGATTATCCCATTGACTTTGGAGGCTACTCTTGTGGCCTCGTTAGACCACAGGTTATAACTTTCCAGAATTCCAAGAATTCTAAGGGAGTTTGGGCAGGGTTTACAAAAAAAGGTCTACCGATGCTTCCCATGGTCCACGGAGGACACTTTTTTACTGAAGTTGATTTTGTAATTCCCAGGACTTCCAACCAAGTGCAGCAGCCAAAGACCAGATTTACAGAGCAATGTGTCAGCCAGAGATGCATAGGTAGAGCTTTTTTTTGTAAACCCTGCTCAAACTCCCTATGAATTCTTGGAATTCTGGAAAACTCCTTTAAAGGAGCAGGCCACTATACTGCTAGGACGCCATTCAGACCATAGTATCGTCTCTTTATAGATCACTTTTTATATATATATATATATATATATATATATATATATATATATATATTTGTGATGGCTAACCTATGGCACTGGTGCCAGAGGTGGCACTCAGAGCCCTTTCTGTGGGCACTCAGGCCATCACCAGAGATGACTCCAGGTATCTTCCTGCAGTCCCAGACAGCCCAGGACTTGCTGTGCACAGAGGTATTTTAAGGTGACAGCTCTACCTGGGACTATTTCCTGCTTTATTGGTGTCCTCAGGTGCTGGTATCAATGAAAACTGTGACAGAGAAGGGAGTATAAATCACTAATTAAATTTCTGTGTTGGCACTTTGCGATAAATAAGCGGGTCTTTGTTGTAGTTTGGGCACTCGGCCTCTAAAAAGGTTCGCCATCACTGCTCTAGGAGGTGTTACCAGAGCTCCTCCATGCTATGACTTCATAGGTGGTTGCAGGGAGGTAGTAGGTGGGACGACAAATTTACAGCACGGAAGGGCTTTGGCAACATCCCCCAGAGCCCGTCTGGCTTATTTGAAAGGCCATGGATAACAAATATAAAAAGACGGTGCTTGAATCTATGAGTTTGTCCCTGGTTTATTATGATGTATTTAATGGTAGATTTTCTTTAATGCATTTTTCCATCTTAAAAGGGTTGTCCAAGGGGTAAGTATCCTACTGCTCTATTAGAAAAAAAATAAAAACTTCTATCAGAACCAATTATTAATACTCATGTATCTTGCATAATTTAAGGTGCACTCTAGAGACTTTTCAATTTTCTCTCCAATGTTCACCTATGAGTCCAGTGCTCAGTAATTTTGTACCACCAGTTAGATCCTCCTCTGTAGAGGCAGTCACTCCCTCTAGTGTGAACAGCTGCCAACCAGGATTGTTATTCTGGAACTGATTTCCTCTACATAGCATTGGACTTATTGGGCAGAATTATAAATACTCATGTATCTTGCAGAAATTAAGGTGCACACCGGAGACTTTCTGATTTTCTCTCGCTGACTCACACTGGAAGTTCTGAGGGGGTCATGAGTTCTGGGGGGTCAAGAGACCTGCTTCAGCCGTATAGGAAGGTAGGTCCAAGAAAGCAACTTGATTGTCCCATTGACTTTGGAGACAACTCTTTGACTGATGTGGCCTCGTTAGACCACAGGGTATAAATTGTGACACAGAGGAAGTGATGTCCCATGGTCCATGGAGGACCCTCTTTTACTGAAGTTGATTTTGTAATTCCAAGGACTTCCAACCAAGTGCAGCAGCCAAACACCAGATTTACAGAGCAATGTGTGAGCCAGAGTCGCATAGGTACACCTTTTTTGTAAACCCTGCCAAAGCCCCCTCAGAATCCTTGAATTTCTGGAAAACTCCTTTAAAGGGGTCTGCCACTATACTGCATTCAGACCATATTATCGTCTCTTGCATCACTTTATGGTTTATATATATAATTTAAGTCAAGAATTAAGTCATCTTAACATGTCTTGAAACTTTAGAGTTTATAAGGTGTGTGTGCCTGTATCAGTCTCCTCTTCTCCACACTCATACAGCTCCCTTCCCCACTTCCTGGCATGTTCATTGAGCAGATCAGGGAGGGAGGGGGATGGAGGGGAGTAGAGTAAAAATACAGGAGGAGAAACAGGTACAAACAGGCTTCAGCTGTGCAGGACCCTGCTCTGTCCCCCTCTCCACTTCCTGTGATGTGCATTGAGCCGGTCGAGGTGGGAGAGGGATGGAGTAAAGTGTAGATAAAAAACAGTAGGAGAAACAGGCACACACAGGCTTCAGCTGCTCAGGACTCTCAACATGCTGCTGGGAGGTAATGTAAAATAAACTATTATAAGCTGCTGAAATCAAAATGCTGACAAAGGCATTTTTAAAATCAGCAAAGCACAGGCTATTGCAACCTCTCACCAGATAAAGGTTCCCTTTATCCATGGCCTTTCAAATAAGCCAGATGGGCTCTGGGGGATGTTGCCAAAGCCCTTCCGTGCTGTAGCTTTGTCGTCCCATCTACTACCTCCCTGCAACCGCCTATGAAGCCATAGCATGGAGGGGCTCTGGTAACACCTCCTAGAGTCTTTCTTTCTTAAAAGTTGATTTTAAAAGGAAGGAACAAACATAAGAAGATTACCACAGTTACGGTGCCTGGATCTATGAGTAAGTGCAGCATTTGGACAGGTGTACCTAATAAAGTGGCCGGTGAGTGTATGTTGGAACTTTAGAGTTTATATGGTGTGTGTGCCTGTGTCAGTCTCATTTCCACACTCCTACAGCTCGATCTCCTCACTTCCCGTCACGTGCATTTAGCAGGTCAAGGAGGGAGGGGGATGGAGTGGAGTAGAGTAAAAACACAGGAGGAGAAACAGGTACAAACAGGCTCATCCTGTGCATTGAGCCGGCCAGGGAGGGAGGGGGATGGAGTGTACTGTAGGAAGAATACAGGAGGAGAAACAGGCACACACAGGCTTCAGCTGCTCAGGAGTCTCAACATGCTGCTGGGAGGTCATGTATAATAAACTATTATAAACTGCTGAAATGAAAATGCTGACAAAGCACAGGTTATTGGTACCTCTCACCAGATAAAGGTTCCCTTTAAATTGCATTGTGATCCTGATAGTTTGTGGGTGGGGGGATGTAAAGCCCATATCACAGAACCTGGCTGTTTTTTTTAACAACCAGTCTATGAGAACAATCATTCCTCCATGGTGTGAGTCCCATACAGTTATATGGGATGTGTTATGTGCAGATATGCCCCCTGGTTACTCGGTTGCTCAAAAAGTCTTGCTTAAAAACATTTATGACCGATCCCCCGGATAAGTAGCAGATTGGTGGGAGCCCAGGCCGCCATGAATTAGGCTCTTCTCACTTATTAAAAGGGGCTAAGTTCTATTTTGGGATAACTCATTATAGGATTATTGGCTCACTTATCTTATTCTGCTAATTTATGAAACATTGACATTTCTATCAGAAAAAACAAGTCTAATATTGCATTTCCTTCTGTAACTTCCAAGGTTCATACACTATATAGATTGTTCCTCTTCAGTTTTTTGGGCATACTTCACTGATGTCATTTGCTGAGTGCCGTAGAGAGTACAGTGGTACTTTTGGCAATTGCTTCAAACTTGGCAGGAGAGCAA
Organism: Engystomops pustulosus; assembly: GCA_019512145.1. NCBI lineage: Eukaryota > Metazoa > Chordata > Amphibia > Anura > Leptodactylidae > Engystomops > Engystomops pustulosus. The sequence continues at coordinate 17,406,945 of CM033643.1, forward strand.
ATGGGCAATCGTGCATGCTAAACTACAGCGCCATCCAGAATTAATTAATCCCCAAACATCTTATATAAAATATGTATTTTTTTTCCCTTTCATATACTTATGCTAATTATTTCGTGGCAGCCGAAAATGTTTTTGCCTGTGATTTTACGAAAAGTCTAAAAATGTTATGAGTGATATACAGTAAGTATTTTTATCTTCTATTCTTTTTATATTTTCGGACAGACGGTACGACGCAGTGTTCTATATTATGTGGATATTTTCTAAAGAGAAATAGTAATAATGGAGGAAGGGCACAACTTCATGGGAAAACTTCCCAATGTCCCATTTTGGTTTTGGGTTCGGCTACCAAACACTCCTATCACTAGTCATGGCTTTGATTGACCAGAAGAACTCCCCCTTGCCAAACATAGCCATGGCTAGTAGCTAGGATTAAGACACCCCTGGGCCATGGGCTGTATGAATATTATAGCCCCTACAAGTCTGGAATCACATCCTACATATAGCATTATTATCATGTTTCTTGGGCAATTCAGGAGGTGTCAATTCTACCCAGTGTCGGACTGCCCCTCCAGAGTACCAGAGGATCCTCCGGTGGGCCCTGGCTCAACCCAATACTGAACCCCAGAGGTCCATCAGAAAACACCACAATTTGGAGACTGCTAGAGTATATTTCTTGAGGGATAATGAAGAGTGGGCCCCCGGATTGATTTTCTCTGGTGGGCCTAAGGAAACCCAGTCCGACACTGATTCTACCTGCTTTCAATCTGCTGTTTCAGGACCTTGTTAGGACCTTCAAAGGTCCTAAAATGGCTCTTGCGTACAGAGCAGAAACAGATGTACTAGGATTTCATGGGTGAAGGTCCTTCTCAGTATATTTGGTGGGTGGTTTGGGTGTCCAAGGGTCCCCTAGAAACTTGACCACCGGGCTACAACCCAAACTGCCTATATTATAAACCACTACTGTTGGCCAATTGTCAATCCAGCAATATGTCCAAGTCGGGCGGCCGAAGCAGAACACCAGACCCAAAGCGGGACGGACCTCTATTCATAGATTAAAAAGACCAGAGGGTATATGAGAGGGTGTATTGTAGTCTTCCCAACGATTTCCATTTTGTGCCACATTTAACAGGGGATTGTGGCGCACGTGATTGGATTTTAGCATCGGCACCAGCTTGCTTGTGACACAAATGGGGGGGGGTGGCGTTGGACAACCCAGCGGATTCGGACTATGCACGGGATTTAAAATTTTGAATTGTGTTGCAAGATACACACTTACAAGCAGCGGGAAGAAGAAGGTGAACTCTGGTGGACCTGATCGGGGAAGCAACACATGCAGGATATCGGGCGCATGAGCTATGTGAATCGTGCCGGACTTCATCGTCATCGGACCATCCGAATCAGGGACCGCAATGGGCCAGGTAAGTAAATATGCCCCATTGAGTTGCAATACAAGGCACAGCCACTATATTATATGGGGCGCCGTTCCTATATATAGGGAGGAGTCTGCAGAACTTTTTAATCAGCTGATTGGCAGGAGAATTAGTAGTAGGTGTGGTTTTGCCTAGGGGGATCGGGAGGGGGTGCCACCCAGTGGTGAGATCCAGCTAGTTCTCGTGGATTGGTGGTTGACACACATCTGGTTAGGGCACTGGAGAGATGCTGGGTGCCCACCAAGGAGACCCCAACCACTTGTCATGGTGAATACATTGTGCATTTCAGGGTGTAAAATTGATGATGAATTTCCTTTGGACAGACAACAACATATTGAAGATTTTTAGTTATAAGACACTTTAATGCATATGCAGTTTGGGTCAAAATTCCTCAAGAACAATGAAAGACTGTTATAGTAGACAATGGGGAAGATAAACTTAGCAAAATTTACCAGAAATCTGCCCCAGATGCGCCCCATGTATCATGGGGCAATATAACAAGGCATGGAAAAGCCCCCTTACTGACACTTATGTTGGTTTTCCATGGGGGCCTCCTTCATCTCAAATCAACTTTTATAATTATGTAAATGAGCCTGAAGGGCTCAGGTGGGTGTTTCAAGAGCCCCTCAGTGCTGTAGCTTCCCAGGTAGATAAAGTGAGCTGAGTAAGTCCTCCCCATGCAAGCGAGGAGGGAGAGAGAATGGTGGATGGTGGACATGTACTGCTCATTGTAACAACCAGTGAATCTGCAGCACAGAGGGGCTCTGGTAATGCCCTTCAGGTTCATTAGCATAGTTTTACATGGATGGATAACAAATATAAGAAGATTGCCACAGTCACTGGGGCAGATTTACTTACCCGGTCCATTCGCGATCCAGCGGCGCGTTCTCTGCGGTGGATTCAGGTACGGCCGGGATTCACTAAGGTAGTTCCTCCGACGTCCACCAGATGGCGCTGCTGCGCTGAAGTCCGACGAAATGCACTCAAGTTCACCGGCCTATTCCTAGGGAAGGTAAGTGCAAGTTTCGCAACACTTTTTTTTTTTTAAATGCGGCATTTTTTTCCGAATACGTCGGGTTTTCGTTCGGACGCGCCCCCGATTTCTGTCGCGTGCATGCCAGCTCTGATGCGCCACAATCCGATCTCGTGCGGCAAAAACCCGGGGCAATTCAGGGGAAATCGGCGCAAATTGGAAATATTCGGGTAACACGACGGGAAAACGCGAATCCGGCCCTTAGTAAATGACCCCCATTGTGCGTTTGATGCTAGACTTTCTTTAAACAAGACTGCCTATCTTGGATCAAATTTTCGGTAAATAATAATAACACTGTAAAATCTATTAGAGGAAGGGCACAACTTCATGGGAAAACTTCCCAATTTCCCATTTTGGTTTTGGGTTCGGCTACCAAACATTCCTATCACTAGTCATGGCTTTGATTGACCAGAAGAACTACCCCTGGCCAAACATAGCCATGGCTAGTAGCTAGGATTAAGACACCCCTGGGCCATGGGCTGTATGAATATTATAGCCCCTACAAGTCTGGAATCACATCCTACATATAGCATTATTATCATGTTTCTTGGGCAATGCAGGAGGTGTCAATTCTACCCAGTGTCGGACTGGCCTACCAGAGTACCAGAGGATCCTCAGGTGGGCCCTGGCTCAACCCAATACTGAACCCCAGAGGTCCATCAGAAAACACCACAATTTGGAGACTGCTAGAGTATATTTCCTGGGGGATAATGAACAGTGGGCCCCCGGATTGATTTTCTTTGGTGCGCCTAAGGAAACCCAGTCCGACACTGATTCTACCTGCTTTCTATCTGCTGTTTCAGGACCTTGTTAGGACCTTCAAAGGTCCTAAACTGGCTCTTGCGTACAGAGCAGAAACAGATGTACTAGGATTTCATGGGTGAAGGTCCTTCTCAGTATATTTGCAGATGTACTAGGATTTCATGGGTGAAGGTCCTTCTCAGTATATTTGATGGGTGGTTTGGGTTTCCAAGGGTCCCCTAGAAACTTGACCACTACAGCTACAGCCCAAACTGCCTATATTATAAACCACTACTGTTGGCCAATTGTCAATCCAGCAATATGTCCAAGTCAGGCGGCCGAAGCAGAACACCAGACCCAAAGCGGGACGGACCTCTATTCATAGATTAAAAAGACCAGAGGGTATATGAGAGGGTGTATTGTAGTCTTCCCAACGATTTCCATTTTGTGCCACATTTAACAGCAGGGATCTGACGCTGCTAGTTCGATGGTAACGGGATAATGGGGGATATTATCCACCCGTCCATCAAAGCCGGGAGAATTAACTATATGCAATTCATTTTAAGTTTTGACAGAACTTTCCATCTTTTAAAAAAACTACTATAGCTGAGAGGATTTGCTTACTACTAGGGGAAAAAACATTTTGTGTGGTGATAGATTCAAAAATAAAATATTTACTATGTTTTTCACATTCCCAATAGCCTCATTTTTCTCAACGTCTTCACTTGGACAAGAGGAAACGTAAGGATGGATCTGTACATTGCACATAGTACAACGTAAACTTGTTTTCTTGTTGAAAATCTACCAATAAAAATTAATTATGATAAACCAGGGGCACTTACTCATAGATCTAGGCACCGTGACTGTGGATTGAGGATGAGGGGGAGACACAAGAGCTTACAGTCTATGAGGATAAGGGGGTGACACAAGAGCTTAAAGTCTATGTGGAGTAGGGGGTGACACAAGAGCTTACAGTCTATGAGGATGAGGGGGTGACACAAGAGCTTACAGTCTATGAGGATGAGGGGGTGACACAAGAGCTTACAGTCTATGAGGATGAGGCAGATGTACTAGGATTTCATGGGTGAAGGTCCTTCTCAGTATATTTGGTGGGTGGTTTGGGTGTCCAAGGGTCCCCTAGAAACTTGACCACCGGGCTACAACCCAAACTGCCTATATTATAAACCACTACTGTTGGCCAATTGTCAATCCAGCAATATGTCCAAGTCAGGCGGCCGAAGCAGAACACCAGACCCAAAGCGGGACGGACCTCTATTCTTGTTTCAGTAATAAAAGGGATCCGGGAAGCTAAACTAAAACTGTCTAAAAGTTATACAGTCTTCAAATGTGCCTGATTATTATTATTTATTTAATTATTTATTGTTAAAATATCATTAATTTCATGTCGCTCAACATTCGATAAAGAGTTCACATACTTTAGGGAAGAAAAAAAGGACAAAAAGCGAGTGATGAGCTGACCCGTTCTAAAAATCTGTTCAGGTCCAAGTTCTGGGTTCCAGAGCCCGGATCTCTACCAATAACAACCATGATCGGTGCTGTCTGTTTAAATGTTGCCATTGTGCATGCGCACAATTTAAATGGCGCAGCCAACTTTGCCAACGGCATTGAAAGCGTCAGCACCAATCGCAGGCTGAACCTGGACTGGGACCTGAACATCTAATGTATTTCGGTATAGGGTCTGGGGAACCCTAAACCGCAAAGTTCAGTATAAACCCAAACTTTGTGTTTTGGGTTCTCTTAACACCACCAAAGACACTAAACTTCACCAAAGGAGGACCCTGCCTGTGAGGGCTCACAATCTATATGGGAGGGTAGATGGAAACCAGAGGTGAGGGAGCAGATCAGTTATTGTGTGTTGTAGAAAATCCTGAACAGGCGGGTTTTCTGGTTACGTTTGAAGGTTTGGAAGATGGGGGACAGTCTGACACAATGGGGGTCATTTACTAAGGGCCCGATTCGCGTTTTCCCGACGTGTTACCCGAATATTTCCGATTTGCGATGATTTTCCCTGAACTGGACATCGGGCGCAGGACCTTCATGAATCGCCGGAAGACCCGAACGCTCGTCAGAGAAGCCGCCGCTGGAACGCGAATGGACCGAGTAAGTAAATGTGCCCCATTGTGGTATAGCGTTCCAGAGTATGGGGGAAGCACTGGAGAAGGCATAGTGGTTGCAAGCAGAGCACATAGTATTAGAGCAAAGAAGGTTTTGTGCGGATTTTGTGTCCGATGGAATTAGGTGACATAGGCAAAAGATTATGGAGGGGAAAGGTTATGGACTACTTTGTAGGTCATGGTTAGTATTTTAAACTGAATTTGCTATGTAATGGGTAACTAGTGGAGAGACTGACAGAGAGGAGAGACAGAGGAGAAGTGAGGAGACAGAAGGATTAGCCGGGCTGCAGAGTTTAGGATAGATTGGAGGGGCGTTACAGAGTTAGCTGGGAGACCACAGAGAAGAATGTTGCAGTAGTCCAAGCTGGAGATGATTACGGCTTGGATCAGCAATCAGCAAACTGTAATCGAAGGAGAGATTGTAGCTGATAGATGTATGTACCTCCTAACAGCTTACTTTAGGCCAGAAAACACACAAGAATTTGTTGCAATTTAGTGCAACTTAGTACACACCCACTTTTAATGATGTTGCCCCTTTCCCAGTTAACTGCGCCTCAATTCTAGTTCTTAAAGCCACTAAAAACAATTAGAAAATGTGTTGCATGGTAAGTTATACAGTTTTCTTTTGTTTTTTCCAGGTAGCATTTAACGAGTTAGCACCTATCATTACTCGTGGGAATTACTGGTGGATTTGAGTTCTGCACCCAAAACTGGGCAGAGTTTTCAAGTTTGGGTTCGACCAAACTTGGCTGACCCCGAACTTTGTTGCGTCCGCTCATCACTAACAACAACCCGTGTGTAAAATCACATGACCAGGGACCATCTTTTAATAGACAGGAAGTAAACAATAAGGCTTCCTCTATAAAGACAGCAAGCAGAGATCTAGAAAATAGGGAAGAATTGATACAGAAAGTATATTGGAAAAATGTGTGACTTTTCATTACACAAACAATATCAATTATTTGCTGAAAGTGGACAACCCCTTTTATTTTCTTCTTAGACTACAGACTGCAAATATTTTTCTACATCCAACTAGTTAAAATGCTGTGAGAAGGCTACAATAACACAGAAGCTATAGAGGCTGACATTGTAGATCTGTGCAAAGACAAATTAAAATAAACTACAAAAAACGCTGAATAAATATGGACTGGAAACACTAATGAATAAAATGTGTTGTGTCATTCTACAAGTTCACTCTCAAGTTTCCTCTCACTGTGAAAATGTTAATTAAAAAAAAATGTAAAAACTCTAAGCCATGTGAAGGTCTTGTCCGTTTTAGGAAACCAGTTTCAGAATAAAAGGGCTCCTCTCGATCTGGAGGACCTGTCTTGTCCTACATTATATATAGATGGTCCACAGATCTGAACTGATAATGTGTGATGCTTTTATTTCCCCAGTGGAGGCGCTGCAGGGATATAGGAATAAAGTTTAGCGCTTTAGGTTCTTTGTGATCAGATTCTTATTAACTCACTTGTGAGAGGAGAAAAAACTCATTGGGGCTCATTTACTAAGGGTCCGAATTGTGCACTTTCGTTGGGTTTCCCGTCGATTTCAATGTGCCCTGAATTGCCCCGGGATTTTGGCGGATTCAAAAAAAACCTGGGAATTTAAAAAACGTTTTGTGTCACAAGTCACGCACTCACATGCACCAGGAAGAAGAAGGTGAACTCCGGCGGACCTTGACACAGCAGCGACACCTGGTGGATATCGGGCGCAGGACCTTAGTGAATCCTGGCAGAACCCAAATCCACATCGGACAATGTGCCGCGGGATCGCGACTGGACCGGGTAAGTAAATGAGCCCCAGAATGTTATTTACGATGAAAACCAGTATAGTCATAAAGAAAAAGGAAATATCCCCCTTCTTATTTTTTATGGCTTTATAATTTCAGGGCATTTTAAAAATTCATCCTGATAAACCAGGGACACTTACTCATAGATCCAGGCACCGGGACTGTGGTAATCTTCTTATATTTGTTATCCATGCCCTCCTTCCTTCTAAAATCAACTTTTACAATTTTGCTAATGAGCCTGAAGGGCTTTGTGGGTGTTACCAGAGCTCCATAATGCTACAGATTCACAGGCTGTTACAATGAGCAGAACATGTCACACCCTCCGCCTGCTCTCTCCCTCCTCCCACTGTCTCTCTAATCTAGCAGCAGCAAAAAACGGAAACAGGAAACCGGAGGACCCGGAGGATACCTATGCAAACACGGAGAGAACATACTAACTCTTTGCAGATGTTGACCTGGATGAAATTTGAACCCAGCGGTCCAAGGCTGTAGGGCTTACCACTGAGCCACCGTGCAGCCCGCATAATTTTAAAAGGGGGCCATGGATAACAAATAAAAGAAGGTTACCACAGTCACGGTGCCTGGATCTATGAGTAAGTGTCCCTGGTTTATTATGAATACCGGTATTTTGATGGTAGATTCTACTTTAAGAGTCTTACCTTCTTTTTTTATGATCATACATCAAGAAATTCACAGAATGGACAATTAATTAGCACATAAAACTCTATGGGGCAGATTTACTTACCCGGTCCATTCGCGATCCAGCGGCGCGTTCTCTGCGCTGGATTCGGGTCCGGCCGGGATTTATTAAGGTAGTTCCTCCGCTGTCCACCAGGCGGCGCTGCTGCGCTAAAGAGCATCGGAACGCACTGGAGTTCACCGAGCCGGGCTGAGTGAAGGTAAGTGCAATTTTCGCAACACATTTTTTTTTTAAATGCGGCGGTTTTTCCGAATCCGTCGGGTTTTTGTTCGGCCACGCCCCCCGATTTCCATTGCGTGCATGCCAGTGCCAATGCGCCACAATCCGATCGCGTGCGCCAAAATCCCGGGGCAATTCAGGGGAAATCGGAGCAAATCGGAAATATTCGGGTAACACATCGGGAAAACGTGAATCGGGCGCTTAGTAAATGTACCCCCATATGTCTTGTGTTTAAAAAGGTTGTGGGGGATAACAAACTGATCAGTGGGGTCGGTAGGGATCCGTACGATCACTAGAATCCTACAAATCATGAGACTTGTGAATTCCCTTCTTATTACCTGATGGAGCGTACGTCCTTCCACTCCATTCCTGTTCGATGGGAGTTGGTGAGCACAGCCGTAGGCTATCTTCGGCACTCAATCAAGTAAATAGGATTGCCAGAGATAGCCGAGCATTGACCCCCATTCTTAGCCGGACCCCATGGGTCAGATTTTTTTTCCTTATACAGGCAGTCGTACAAGCAGACGTACAAGACACATTCTGTAGGATTATTCTTAAGTTGAATTTGTATGTAAGTCAAAACTGTATATTTTAGAATTGTAACCTCAGCCAAATATTTTTTGGTCTCTGTGACAATTGAATTTTAAAAATTTTGGATTGTCATAAGAACCAGGATTAACAATAAATCTTCAATACAGACACTTGTGATAACTGTTATAGCGATCATTGTAGCCTAAGGCTAAAATACAGTAAAGGTCTGTTTGTAACTAGGGGTCATCTGTAAGTCAGGTGTTCTTAAGTAGGGGACCACCTGTACTTGGGGATTAGGGTTAAGTGATAACTGTCAAACTTGATACAACACCTTTAAGATGCTTTTTGTCAAGGAGACATGACTTTTTATACTTTTTCACACACATATACATATATAAAATAAATATAATAATATAAATATAATAATTAATATAATAAATATAATAATATAAATATAATAATTAATATAATAATTAATATAATAAATATAATAATTCAGCTCTGAATGAAGCAAAGTATTGACCTAATCTAGTGTTGGACTATGGGTAATGCTATGTATATCTGCCACTCTGCAGCGTCGCAATGGAAACGTTGCTTTACTTAGAGCCACTTTAGTAGAGAATTGATGAATTCATTTTAATGACTATCTTGGCTAATATATACATATACTACTAACTGCCTAGACATATGGTAGGAAACATATGGTGTTCCCATCCATAATCTTCTAATGCTGACAATTGTGCTGAGCAGATTTCTCCGTGATTTCCATATGTAAGTGTCGGATACATGTATAGTAGTAGTAGGGCACGGCAGGACCACACTTACTTATAAGGCCAGGTTGGAGTAAACCATAAGAAGCCGCATTGGCAAGGCCCGGGCTCTTATTGGAGCCTTTTAGCAGGACGATTAATAATATTTATACAGCTGGGAACATTTGTGGGGTTTTAGCCTCCAACTAAAATCCTATAATTACCCTAAGAATGTCTGTGATATGTGACTCGATGGACGGTCCATATTATCAGCTCACACGCTGCATGATTTTATGTACTTACATTTACATGAATGTTGTGATTGAAGTAATTGTAGGATTTACAGCTACACCTAAAAAACGGATTTATTACAGAAATCTGAATGGGGATTGCAGATATCGGCGCAGATATCGCAGACTCATCCACATTGTTGTACTAGATGTACCATGACTAAAGATGCGACCAAAACAGAAAGTTTCAATAAGCTTCATTCCGAGGGCTATATGTTTCCTTACCGCAGCACACACACTATATAAAAATAATTAGCATAGGATTAACAAAATGATTTATATTTGCCAAATGCCAGAATACAGAAAGAGAATTTTTCAAGGCATTTTTATCAATTACGTTTCATTAGTATTTGGTATAATTGCCCTTAAAGCGTAACTGTAAAGCTATAGTGATATTACCAAATTATTGTATGTGATTTGCCCTTTGATGCCTACTTGATGATCTTGTACCTCACTATTCTGTGCAAGAGACATCTGTATCCACAGTCTTGGACACATCCAGCTCTGCTACATACACAGAGAGAGCTCTGTCACATGACTTTCTCCTCTGTGAGCAGGGAGCAGCAGCCCCTCCCCAGGCCCCTCCTTACAGTTTGTTTATACTACGGACTCCAGGGTTTGTCAGCACATGGAGAGGAAGCAGCCATTGCAGCAATGAGGTAATCTGAGGGGGGATAGCAAATAAACTACTGAATATAGGTAACACAGATAATAGGCAAAGTTGTTTTACATCCCAAGACCAATTGATTTGTGGAGAACACAACACTTTGGAGAACCAAGCATGGGAAACCTTATTTTTACTTAAGATTTCATAGGTTAAATCTTTGTGTAGAATTTGTAGATGATAGGAAGATGATCTGTATAAAAAAGACTTTAAATTTTTTTTATTTGAATCGGTCTCTGCAGCGAGACATATATCATGTCTGAGATTACTGCTGGTTTTGAGCTCCGTATCTGCACATTCCAACAGGAAACGGTCTAATAAGTCCTTACATTATACAGTGGGGCAACGACCTAGAGTGCACAGTGAAGGTCACAAAGGGTTATAAGAAAAACAAGATGTTCTGTACAGTAACTGCTTTAGATTACCTGTAAGTCTACAAAAGTCTGTGGGAAGTTCTCAAAGTTTCACGGTACAAACCACAAATCAATTTTCTTCTAAAATTGTACAACAATGTTCTTCATACCTCACCTGATATGGTTGCATTTTTGAATTCTTGAATAACTTTTGCCAAAAACGTAAATTTTCTTGTGAAATGTGAAAAACAAATATATAACCTTTTAGGGTGAGAAATCATCCAAGATTTGATTTATGGAAGCTTTGCAACTTTTTCAAAAGATTCGGTTTGGGTCCAAATTGAATGTAACTGACGTTGCTTAAATTCTCTTGGGAATTGGTATGTAACTACCTCTAGTTTTCCTAAAAACTCCTAAGTTGTTTCATAATTTTTTCTACAAAGTTTTATTTTTTTTCCCCTCCATAAGTGTTTGGCCATTAGAAAATAATTCAGACTAAATTTGTACTAAATCAACAAATAAATCAAATAAATTATCTCATCTGTTGTTCCTAAATAAACTGATACAGTCAAAACTGATAGGAAGTAGTTTTCTACTTTGGTCGGGTATACAGTATTTCATTTTTTGATTTATGTTCTGCATAGAAGTTGGAGAAGTTCTAGGTGCATATGCTAGACCTACAGTATGTCTATATACCCCAATGAACCATCAATGGTCAGATAGTTACCTATAGAGTGGCATATGTTAGAAGCTTCCATTCAAGGTACTGTCCCTGTGTAACATACAAGATAGGTTCTTTAGGTTTGTTCTTAAGTTGAATTTGTATGTAAGTCGGAACAGGAATATTTTATCATTGTAAATCCAAACATATATACCCCATTGACAATTGGATTTTCAACATTTTTTGCTGTAATGGGAACAAGGATTATCCATAAAACTTTATTACAGACACCTTACAACATCCAGAGATCATCACCAAAGGTCACAGTGGGAAGAGGGGTCCGTCTTTAACTAGAAGTCATTTGTAAGTCAGGTGTGCTTAGATAGGGGTGTGCTTAGATATGGGACCGCCGGTATTCAAAAGAAGTTTCCTACACTGTACTGAAGAGATGCAACAAAGTCGAAACAGTGCTGTATAGAGTTGGGAATCTGTTCCTTCTGGAATAGATAAACTACTTTGTCTTTAATCCCACATGATGTCATTAGGCTTCCTAAAATTCATGTTTGATGGTAAGAGAGCCGCCTTACAAGGTAGCAACAGAGGCGTGGTTTTCCTTGTCGCATCCTGGAAAATGTATTTGCATATTTCCCAGAATCCGCTAGTGGAGCACCAATGGCTTTAAGTCTCCACATGCCTGCAAGGTGGCCTTATTTAACGAAATCTCTATAGAAATACTCCACAAATAGACCTTCAAACTAATCCAAAAATGAAAAACTGAACAAATCTTTTCCTCTATTCTCAAGCTCCTTGCACTTTAAGACAAACACTGAAACAAAATCTCACATTCACACAGGCAGATGTCACATGGCAAACTTGACTTTGGCATATGTGAGGTGACATCATGGCACCAGAACTGCTGCTGGGTTTTTTGCTCTGTGACACGACTTTTCTTGACATAGCACGGACCAGAAGTAAAATCGGAAAAACAAAGAAGTGTCGAACATTTGGCGTGTGAAACATTTGCAGATATCAACTTTTTGATTTTTAGAATTTTATTCTATTTTGTCATTCTGGAAATAAATAATAACATTCTAGAATTCTGATGATTCCGGGGGTCGATATATCTGCCAAGTTTCTGTTTGTTCTGTGTCAAAACTTCCTAGCGAGTCACTTACTGACTGCAATCCCTGTCCCCCTCCTCGTCGGCTCGGCCACGATGTAAGGTCTCCGGCAGCAGATGATAAGGCCAGTGACTCGAGTGCAGCAGCAGAATGTTTTTATAGCCATTTATGTCCTTGGTTTTCATATTTCGAGCTACGTACGCTGTCATCTGTTAGAAATATTTACCATTTGGATCAAAATAGACCTAGTAACAGTGAGAACACATCTGGAGTCTAGACTGAGTGGCTCTATGGGCAGGGTTATATCTCTGTGCTACATCAACCCAAGTGCCGTTTTCTGTTTATATAGGTGGTATGCCGCATCATCTGTTTCAGCTGTCAGGCATGCTGAGCCCATTACATCCCTTCGTTCTGGAAACCCACCAATGAAACGACCTCCTCCTCAGCTCACTAGCCGAAAAATCCCAATAGTATCAGCTGGAATTGGGATGTATGGGACTTCTGGCACACAGACACACACAAACATAATATAACCCTAAGAAATACAAGTCGCTGCAGCACATCAAAGGCGATAGAACACATGTCATTAATTCCGACTGGAATCATACACTATCGCTGATTGCTAATGTACACAAGTCTAAGTGGGAAAATAGTCTGCCGGGACATGGGAAAGCATTTCAGATATGATGGACTGTGAGAACTTACACGCACACTCTGTTCCAACACTTATTACTGAAGTGACTGCAGTCGTAGGTCTCGTTCCTACATATATGGGGCTGATAGACTGTGCAGCATTTCTCAGGAATTCGGAAAATAATATATAATTTATAAGACATGTGACTGGCGCATATAAGATCTGATATATGGATCGGAAGAAGCACTACCTGGAATTATAGGCGATGTTGGGATGTGTCAACAGAACCAGGTGGCAGTATACTCTATTCTCAGGACCAAAGCCACCTCTGCCAAACTGGACCCAGATTCAATTTTAGATCAGTTGACTTGGGTTTGGGCCAAGCACTTTACTTAGTTGTCAGACCAATTCTCTTCGGGAGCAATAGTTGTTGGCCAATCTTACCAGGACCATCAGCATTAGCATAGACATTATCATAGCACAGTCACTAAGAAGGACATGGTTTAACTACGTGAAAAGATTTCTATATAATGTCTGTATTTCTATAATCTATGATAAAGGCGTTCCCCTACTTAAGATAACCCGACTTACAGATGACCCCTAGTTACAAACGGACCTCTGGATATTGGTAATCTACTGTACTTTAGCCTTAGGCTACAATAATCAGCTATAACAGTTATCACAGGCATCTGCAATGAAGCTTTAGTGTTAATCCTGGTTCTTATGACAGCCTAAAATTTTTAAAACCCAATTGTCATAGAGACCAAAAATTTTTGGCTGGGGTTACAATTAAAAAATATACAGTTCCGACTTGCATACAAATTCCACAGACTTACATTTAAAAAATGATGTGAATATTAGAACTCCCTGAAAAAATCAAGAAGGTATAAGAAGGAACTACCGAGCACCGGCTCAGGGTGAGCTGGTGCCGGAGCTTATTTTTGTTAGTGTTTTAAACCGCTGAATCGCGGTTTAAAACACTTTTTAAACTTTATGGTCGAAGCTGCTTCGGCGCAGGGAGGTACGCGCTCGGTGCTTACCATGCGCATGACCATGCGCGCGGCTACATAGGAAGTGAAGGAGAGCCGCGCATATTAAGCGCCGAGGGCGTCCCCCCACCCTCGCCGAAGCAGCTTCGGCCATAAAGTTTAAAAAGTGTTTTAAACCGCGATACAGCGGTTTAAAACACTAACAAAAATAAGCTCCGGCACCAGCTCACCCTGAGCTGGTGCTCAGTAGTTCCTTCTTATACCTGCCACTTCAAGTGGTAGGTTTCCTTTAAGTTGTAAAACCATGCATAAACTATAGAAATTAGGTACGATTGTAAAGAAGTGAGCATATTTACTGCACATTAGTTGATGACCACTAGTGTCCAGCCGACCCGAACCACAAAGTTCGTACCGTATCTTGCGTGCTCGGGTCCCCAGACCTGACCCCGGACTTCACTAGAAATTCGGGCTTGGGGCTGGGTTTGGCTTAACCCTACACCTTTATAGCCAGCAGCGATCATGGACATTAACTCTGACAAAGTCACCAGCGAAATTTTACCCACAGCTGTGCCTACCGGTCCACTATGGGTCTGCTCCTCACTGATCACAACATTTTTGGAAAACACTAATTGGTGTCATTAAAAAAATACAACTCCTGGAAAACAAGCCCTTAGAACAAATAAAAATGTTATGTTATGAAAAACTGGTGTCTTAACAATCTTCTTAACAATATTAGGTTTTTGAGAACATGAAATGAATTTAAAGATTTTAAAGAGAACCCGTCATGCAAAATAACCCCCCTAAACTAAATATATTTTCATAAACTGCCATTAGAGAGCATTGCCTTTATCCCTTTATTGTCCCTCTACATGCCTGTAAACCTAAGCAATGAGGTCCTAAACCTGTATGCAAATGACCTGTGAAATGTCCAATGAGTCATTAGCATATTCAAGCTGTCCACTCTATTCATGAGTGGGAGGCACAGCCACACCCCCAGTGCTTGACTGACAGCCTGTATAATGATGGGAGGCTGTATAATGATGTGCTTCCTGGTGCTGGTGGCCACGCCCCCTGCAGCCTGTGTGTGCATGTGTGTGTGTTTAGGAGAGATACAGCAGCTCCAGGCAGCCATGTTATAGCAGAACATGTCAGGTACTTGTGTAGCTGATGTCTGTGTCTCTCACCTGTATATTAGGAGGATGCAGCATGTCAGCAGATGCAGCACACACACTAGCCATGCTTTACTATACATTACACACAGACATGAGCAGGGGGAGGAGAGGGGAGGGGTAACAGGGGTGACATCACTGCCTCTGACCATGTGACCAGCCTCATTTACATAATAAAAAATAGATGATTTTACAATGAATAATGTATGTGTGTCAACAGAACCAGGTGGCAGTATACTCTATTCTCAGGACCAAAACCACCTCTGCCAAACTGGACCCAGATTCAATTTTAGATCAGTTGACTTGGGTTTGGGCCAAGCACTTTACTTAGTTGTCCGATCAATTCTCTTCGGGAGCAATAGTTGTTGGCCAATCTTACCAGGACCATCAGCATTAGCACAGACATTATCATAGCATAGTCACTAAGAAGGACATGGTTTAACTATGTGAAAAGATTTCTATATAATGTCTATATTTCTATAATCTATGATAAAGGCGTTCCCCTACTTAAGATCACCCGACTTACAGGCGACCCCTAGTTACAAACGGACCTCTGGATATTGGTAATTTACTGTACTTTAGCCTTAGGCTACAATAATCAGCTATAACAGATATCACAGGCATCTGCAATGAAGCTTTAGTGTTAATCCTGGTTCTTATGACAACCTAAAATTTTTAAAACCCAATTGTCATAGAGACCAAAAAAATTTTGGCTGGGGCTACAATTAAAAAATATACAGTTCCGACTTGCATACAAATTCAACTTATGAGCAAACCTACAGAACCTATCTTGTACCTAATCTGGGGACTGCCTGTATTTCCATTCACTAAGGAACACAAATTGCTGAACTTTCCATATACACACACAATCATAGATTTATGTCTTCAATATGGCTGCCTCTAGGAACCTTGTAAAGAAGATTAAACTTCCACAGACTTACATTTAAAAAATGATGTGAATATTAGAACTCCCTGCAAAAATCAAGCCCTCTTTTAGCTCCATTTGTGGAAAATGAAGAAATTACAGATACTGTACTAGTATATACACATTTAATTTTTATTGTCACAATTATTTTTAAAGGAAACCTACCACTTGAAGTGGCAGGTATAAGAGGGAACTACCGAGCACCAGCTCAGGGTGAGCTGGTGCCGGAGCTTATTTTTGTTAGTGTTTTAAACCGCGATAACTATAGAAATTAGGTACGATTGTAAAGAAGTGAGCATATTTACTGCACATTAGTTGATGACCACTAGTGTCCAGCCGACCCGAACCACAAAGTTCGTACCGTATCTTGCGTGCTCGGGTCCCCAGACCTGACCCCGGACTTCACTAGAAATTCGGGCTTGGGGCTGGGTTTGGCTTAACCCTACACCTTTAAAGCCAGCAGCGATCATGGACATTAACTCTGACAAAGTCATCAGCAAAATTTTACCCACAGCTGTGCCTACCGGTCCACTATGGGTCTGCTCACAACATTTTTGGAAAACACTAATTGGTGTCATTAAAAAAATACAACTCCTGGAAAACAAGCCCTCAGAACAAATAAAAATGTTATGATATTAGAAGTAGAGAGCAGAAAAACTGGTGTCTTAACAATCTTCTTAACAATATTAGGTTTTTGAGAACATGAAATGAATTTAAAGATTTTAAAGGAACCTGTCACCAGCTTTTATACCAATAAACAAAGAGCAACCACAGGTAGGGTATGAATTTTTTCTTATACTTAAATATTTAAAAATATATATGCAAATGAGCTGAAGATCAGTCATGCTAAGAGGCTGTATGGGAAGGGCCACTTCACACTCTGCTATCTTGGGCTCTTTAGCACCTAGAAGGATGGTGCAAGCTCATCTTCAAGGAGAAAATATAATCTTTAAAAAGAACATATCCTAATTGTGGTTCCATGAGCTATAAAACCAGATATAAAGGCAGTTAAATATATACGCTACATCAATGGAGGGGTGTAAAGGGGGTCCGTGGTCAGCTGTAGGGGGATGTGGCCACGGTCCTGTCCCTGTGCTAGTGCACTCACTGCAGCACTAAGATAAATATGAGAATGATGCCAGAAATATGGTTGTTAGTTTTATTGAGCACAAGATAAAGGCATCTTTCAGCTCCACCCTCTGCCTTTCAGTGTGACTCACCTCAGGCAAAAGGTGACTCTTCTCACTCTTTTCAACTTATTTGCATATGAGTTTTGGGGCGATTTTTATTGTAGGTAAATGCGGGAGTTTTATTTTAACAGAGAAAATGCTACAAAGGAGACTTCATACCCTGCCTCAGGGTGCTGTTAGTTTTGCGGGGTGAAACTGGTGACAGAATAGCAGGGTACAATATGCAATGCGATTTGGGACAACTCATCGTAACCCCACTTAAATGAACTCTGCTACTACAACTTTCACATACCTCGTCTACAGTTTTACATTTGGAAAATAACCCTCCAAAAAATGTCCTACTCCCCCTCTCTTTCATAATCTCTTTAATAGTATTTGGCAGGCAGCCATAATCTCTGTGGTGGCTTCTAATTTCAATATATTTTACCTTAGGGAAGGCATAGCTATCATTAGAAACTGTATATAGGCGTTAACCCCATCATACAGTATATTTTCAGGAGATATTTTTTGGATCACTATTTTCATTAGCGTTGTTAACTTTTAGTTTGATTTTGACAGACTTTTACATGAATGGCTTATCTTAATGTGTAACTGTAAAATTATAATGATTTTATCAAATTATTATATGTGATTCCCCTTTGATGACTACTTTGTGCTGCTCACCCATTTCTTTCCAGAGTTATGGCATTTTCTGTTCTGAAAGTATTGTCAAAAATCTTTCCGCAAAGAGTGGGAGAGGGGAGACTAATATATGTCGTCGTTATGCCCTAAAGCTGAGGCCAAGTTAGCTGCGAACAAGATCCTATGATTGCCTGTGTTCTCCCTCAGTATTAGACTCAAATCCATTTACCGGGCACATTACAGGATGATTATGGTGACACTCTGGCAGCTTCCATTCACATGGCAGGAGCAGGGGATATGTCGCATACATACAGTAGATGTATATGGTCTGAAGCCTGGCGCTGTCCATTACGATGGAATAGACCACATGGTTTTTGAATGCTGTACCAGTACACCACCCCAGAATTCTCCTTTTTTCTAGCAGCTGGCCATGCTAATTCAGTTAACGGCGTGACAGCCTGTGATGCGACAGCCTACCTAGTCCGGATGCCGATTTGGATACAGTCTGGTCTGACTTGCTGTACACACACCAATTACACTACGAGGCTACTTGGTGCAGCCAGCCTAGACTATGCTTCACGTGACTCACTGGAGGGCATGAGTGAGTGAGCAGGGGCACGCCTCGGCAGCTCCAGACAAGGCTTACAGTCTATGAGAATGAGGGGGTGACACAAGAGCTTACAGTCTATAGGAATGGGGTGGACACAAGAGCTTATAGTCTATGAGGATGAGGGGAGTGACACAAGAGCTTACAGTCTATGAGGATGAGGAGGTGTACACAAGAGCTTACATCTTGAGGATGAGGGGGTGAACACAAGAGCTTACAGTTCATGGGGATATGGGGTGACACAAGAGCTTACAGTCTATGATGATGAGGGGGTGAACACAAGAGCTTACAGTCTATGAAATGAGGATGGTGATACAAGAGCTTACAGTCTATGAGGATGAGGAGTGACACAAGGAGCTCAGTCTATGATGAGGCGGGGGTACACAAGAGCTTACTGTCTAATGAGGATGAGGGTTGACACAAGAGCTTATAGTCTAATGAGATGAGGGGGTTACACAAGAGCTTACAGTCTATGAGGATGAGGAGTTGACACAAGAGCTTACAGTCTAGAGTATGAGGGGGTGACCAATAGCTTACAGTCTATGGGGAGAGGGGGTGACACCAAGTGCTTACAGTCTATAGAGGATGGGGGGTGACACAACAGAGCTTACAGTTCTATGAGGATGAGGATGTGATACAAGAGCTTACAGTCTATGAGGATGAGGAGTGTACAACAAGAGCTTAACAGTCTATGATGATGAGGGGGTGACCACAAGAGCTTACAGTCTATGAGAGGATGAGGAGGTGACACAAGAGTTAACTCTATGAAGAGGGGGTGACACAGAGCTAACAGTCTATGAGTATGAGGGGGTAACACAAGAGCTTTACAGTCTATGAGATGGGGGGGTGACACAAGAGCTTACAGTCTATGAGGATGTGAGGGGGTGACCAAAGCTTATAGTCTATTGAGGATGAGGGGGTGACACAAGAGCTTCAGTCTATGAGGATTGAGGAGGTGACACACGACTTACACTAAGGATGAAGGGGGTGACACAGAGCTTACAGTCTATGGGGATGAGGGGGTTGACACAAGCGCTACAGTCTATGATGGGGGGGTGACACAGGCTTTACAGTCTATGAGGATGAGGATGTAACAAGAGTTACAGTCTATGAGGATGAGGATTGACACAATAGCTTACAGTCTATGAGATGAGGGTGGTGACACAAGAGTCTATACAGTCTATGAGGATGAGGGTGGGACACAAGAGCTTACAGTCTATGGGGATGAGGGGGGGTGACACAAGAGCTACAGTCTATGAGGATGAGGGGGGTGACACAAGAGCTTACATATGAATGTGAGTGAAAAGAGCTTACAGTCTATGAGGATGAGGAGTGACAAAGGAGCTTACCAGTCATGAGGATGAGGAGTGACACAAGAGTCTTACAGTCTAGAGGATGAGGGGGGACCAAGAGCTTAAGTCTTAGATGCGGGTGTGACACAAGAGCTTACATTCTATGAGGATGAGGGGGAGTGACACAAGAGCTTACAGTCTATGTGAGGATGAGGGGTGACACAAGAGCTTACAGTCTATGAGGATGAGGTGGGGTGACACAAGAGCTACAGTCTATGAGGATGAGGGGGGTGACACAAGAGCTTCAGTCTATGAGGATGAGGTGTGGATACAAGATTACAGTCTATGAGGATGAGGGGTGACACAAGAGCTTCACGTTAATGAGGATGATGGGGGTGACACAAGAGCTTACAGTCTATGAGGATGAGGGGTTACACAAGATAGCTACACTCTATGGATGATGAAGGGGGTGACACAAGAGCTTACAGTCTATGAGGTGAGGCTGAGGTGGGTAACACAAGAGCTTACAGTCTATGAGAGATGAGGGGATGACACAAGGTTCAGTCTGATGGAAGTGGGTGACACAAGAGCTTAAGTCTATGAGGATGGAGGGGGTGAACACAGAGCTTCAGTCTATGAGGATGAGGGGTTGACACAAAGAGCTACAGTCTATGAGGATAGGGGTGACACAAGACTTACAGTCTATATGGGTATGAGGGGGGTGACACAGAGCTTACAGTCTATAGGATGAGGGGGGGTGACACAAGCTTACAGTCTATGAGGATGAGGTGTTGATGCACAAGAGCTTACAGTCTATTAGGATGAGGATTGACCCAGAGCTACAGTCTATGAGGATGAGGGTGGGTGACAAAGAGCCTTACAGTTCTATGAGGATGGAGGAGTGACACAAGAGCTTACAGATTCTATGAGGATGAGGGGTGTGACACAGAGCTTACAGTTCTATGAGGATGAGGTGTGACAAAGCTTACAGTCTATGAGGATATGAGGGGTGACCACAAGGACCTTACATCTTGAGGATGAGGGGGTGAACAAAGCTTACGTCTATGAGGATGAGGGGTGACACAAGAGCCTTACAGTCTATGAGGTGAGGGGTGACACAATAGCTTACAGTCTATGAGGATGAGGGTGTGACACAGAGCTACAGTCTATTGTGGGGGCGTGACACAAGAGCTTACAGTCTATGGAGGATGAGGGGGGACACAAGAGCTTACAGTCTAGTGAGGATGAGGGGTTGACACAAGAGCTTACAGTCTATGATGCTATGACGATGAGGTGTGACACAAAGCTTACAGTCTATTGAGTGATGAAGGGGACGTGAGTACCCAAGAGCTTACAGTCTATGAGGATGAAGGGGTGACACAAGAGCTTACAGCCTATGAGGATGAGGGGGATGTACCAAAGCGTACAGTCTATAGGAGGAGGGGGGGCACAAGAGCTTACGTCTATGAGGATGAGAGAGTGACACAAAGAGCTTACCGTCTACAGAGGATGAGGGGGTGACACAAGAGCTTTAGTCTATGAGGATGTGGGGGTGACACAAGAGCTTACAGTCTATGAAAGGAATGAGGATGAGGGGGTGTCACAAGAGCTTACAATCTATGAGGATGAGGGGGTGAGACAAGAGCTTACAGTCTATGAGGATGAGGGGGTGACACAAGAGCTTACAGTCTATGAGGATGAGGGGGTGACACAAGAGCTTACAGTCTATGAGGATGAGGGAGTGACACAAGAGCTTACCGTCTATGAGGATGAGGGGGTGACACAAGAGCTTACAGTGTATGAGTATGAGGGGTGACACAAGAGCTTACAGTCTATGAGGATGAGGGGGTGACACAAGAGGTAAGAAGCTTATATAATGGTCCAGCCTTTCTTCATAAGGGAAAAGAACCGTATGGTGAAACCATAGAATGGAATGAGGGTGCGTGTCTTCTTCCCATAACCGTATATTATTCATTTCTCACACACGCCTATACATTTTTTACACAATGTCGCCATGGAAAATGTTGTTTTCCTTCCGTCTCCTCCACTGTAGTTATGTAAATACCTAAATGTGACAACAATCTTCCCGTGCCGCACTCTATACTTAAAAAGTTTAAACTTTTGTGCGGAAATCTATTCTCTGGCGCTGCCGAACAATGGGATGTCAGGCTTTATTGAGCACATCACTAACAATGTAAGCAGTGTTAAACGCTCTATTTGTAAGTGTTGCTGTATATTTTGGTGTGATTATCACCCTTAGATCTACATCCTATAAAAAGATTTTATTCTGTTTGCTTAATTATAAAGCTCCTTATGAAGAGGCTCGGCTGTAAATAGCTTGTTGCAGCTGAAATAGAAATATAATTATAACCAAAAGCAGATGTTTGTGATCTACTTTTTCAGGAAACTTGATTTGAATTTACCAAGTGAAATTTTTTTTACATTTTTTTTTTTTTTTTTGCATCCAGCTGCTATGTTCCCATCTCATGGACTTTGTGCCTGGGACCATCTAAGTACTTGTTTCAGTAATAAAAGGGATCCGGGAAGCTAAACTAAAACTGTCTAAAAGTTATACAGTCTTCAAATGTGCCTGATTATTATTATTTATTTAATTATTTATTGTTAAAATATCATTAATTTCATGTCGCTCAACATTCGATAAAGAGTTCACATACTTTAGGGAAGAAAAAAAGGACAAAAAGTGAGTGATGAGCTGACCCGTTCTAAAAATCTGTTCAGGTCCAAGTTCTGGGTTCCAGAGCCCGGATCTATACCAATAACAACCATGATCGGTGCTGTCTGTTTAAATGTTGCCATTTAAAGGAAACCTTCCATGCTTTTATGCATTATGAACCAAAATACCTTGAGAATGCTGTAGCTACACTGATGCAGAAACATATCTTGTTTAATCTCTGGTCCAAGTGGTTTTGTTAAAAAAACATAAATTCGAGCCTTGGGAAAGCTTAGCGCTGCTGGCTGCAGTGCATAAATACATTACACAGAACTTCCTGAACTGTCCAGACAGGATTAATCAACCTGAGCTGGATGACTCATACACAGCAGCTGAAGGATGGTGCAGTGATTAATTTATTCTGCCTGTCAGGGACAACACAGTGATTACATCATTCTCTGAATCAATGCATAATTATGGTAAGTGGAGCAGCTAACGGAGTGACAGTTCAAGGATTAAACAAGATATTTTTCTGCATCAGTGTAGCTATAGCATTCTAAAGCTATGCTTTGTTCATAATGCGTGAAAATAAATGGTAAATTTTCTTTAAAGTACTGTTAAGGTGCGTGCGGTCACACCATTTTGGGGAAGCAATTTAAATGGCGCAGCCAACTTTGCCAATGGCATTGAAAGCCTCAGCACCAATCGCAGGCCGAACCTGGACCGGGACCTGAACTTCTAATGTATTTCGGGGTCGGGTCTGGGGAACCCTAAACCGCAAAGTTCAGTATAAACCCAAACTTTGTGTTTTGGGTTCTCTTAACACCACCAAAGACACTAAACTTCACCAAAGGAGGACCCTACCTGTGATTCCTCACAATCTATATGGGAGGGTAGATGGAAACCAGAGGTGAGGGAGCAGATCAGTTATTGTGTGTTGTAGAAAATCCTGAACAGGCGGGTTTTCTGGTTACGTTTGAAGGTTTGGAAGGTGGGGGACAGTCTGACACAATGGGGGTCATTTACTAAGGGCCCGATTCGCGTTTTCCCGACGTGTTACCCGAATATTTCCGATTTGCGACGATTTTCCCTGAACTGGACATCGGGCGCAGGACCTTCATGAATCGCCGGAAGACCCGAACGCTCGTCAGAGAAGCCGCCGCTGGAACGCGAATGGACCGAGTAAGTAAATGTGCCCCATTGTGGCATAGCGTTCCAGAGTATGGGGGAAGCACTGGAGAAGGCGTAGTGGTTGCAAGCAGAGCACATAGTATTAGAGCAAAGAAGGTTTTGTGCAGATTTTGTGTCCGATGGAATTAGGTGACATAGGCAAAAGATTATGGACTTCCTCAATCCACCATAGGCTAGCGACTCCAACTTTATATACACAGTACATTCCGGCAATCCCCGTCCCTCCCGGGTCTTGTTATACTGTTGTTGGGTCTACTGTTTAAGCCTGGTTACGCTAGCATAACATTCTAAAGTTGTGAAGCTTCTTTGTTTCCATTTACCATGGCAATGTCGGTTTTGGGTTGGAGTATTCCTTGCAGAACCTATAGTATGCATCTAAGGTAATGCCAAGAAGGACCTATTCTAATTCTAACGGATTGTGGGAGTGCCTTGGGTACGCCTATTAAGCATATAAACGCGTAGAGTTCTGCTAATTTATTAGCCCTTGGAACCAAAGTCAAACCGGCTTTCTGGGTGCGGGGCACATTGTGTAATCATGAAGGTCGCTCTTCATAGATAAAGAAGAAACCAACACAGGGCAATGGAATCCAAGAGAACAGCCATTTGTTTCTTTCCTTTGATGGTTAAAAGCATGCAAGCTTTAGTTAAAGTCTCCTCCTTTAAGTCTCCAGCATGTCTCACTGAACTCTAAAGAGTCTCTGTCGGGTAGCAATGGGCCAAAAACAATGGGGGGGGGGGGGGGGGGTTGGTTTTTGTTGCTATTGAAGAAGTAATGGGTGCACCCTGGTTTATTATTCTATCCTATAAGCAAGGGTGACCTAAAGGGGTAATCCAAGATAGGGATATAAATGACTTCACCAAGGGAAAATCCCCCTCTATTTGCCCTGTTGCATGTATACCATATTGCAACATATACGAGGTACTGTTCGCTTGTAATTTATTTAAATAATATGTAACTATTCTCAGCAGGAGAATTTACTATATCCACAACATGATTTATATTTTTTGTTGATGCATGACGGGCTAGACTGTTTTTTCTATCCTTATACCGGAGGTTAGCAATTGTGTCCCTGTATTTTCTGGGGTAATTTCTTCTGCACGGAAGGAATGGTTAGAGTGTGTATGATAGGTTTCTCGATGTACTATATTGTATTTAAAATATCTAAAGAGTTGTACAGTCTTAGGGTAAGTACTTTCTTGATCAATATGATACCCGAAGTAATAACAATTATGTTCTAAATATATATATTATCTCCTATTTATCATATGCGTAAGTTGATGCTTTTTCTAATGGAGAAATAATAAAAAAACATTTTAATTTATTATCAAGTTTATGGCGTTCTTTGAAAACAAAAAGTAGCATCTTTCTAATTTGGCTGGTCTGTGAAGTTATATGTTGGGGCTTATACAACATATAGGGAGATAACATGAAATCTCATAGGCTTTATTCAGCCAATTAGTGATACGGGTCCGGGCATTTAGACAGGCTTCAGATGTGTCTACCGTGACCGGGTACACATTGACGGCCAAACACTTCTGGCTAATCATTAGCCATGGCTAGTTGCGAGAGGCGTCAATTTCCGCGGTTTGGCTGTCCTGGCCACCAATAGGCGTGGGGGGATTACGTGGCGCGAAACAGGACATTGGGTTCATATCTGTAGTCATGAATTGTGGCGCCTGGGCATTAACAGACACCTCTATTATGTTACATTAGTGCTTGCTCAGTCCATTCGTTCTCAAATTTAACTCAACAAAAACATCAGATTAAAGGGTTAATCAGTGAATCTAGCTTGTGGTAGATGATGGGACAAATGTGAAGCTAACTTGACATGTAGTACAAAAAAAAGAAAATCCTTACCTCGAATATTCTGGGTATCGCAGTAAAAGAGCCAACAATTAAAGCCGATAACTCCATCACGGGAATGTTTTTTTGGGCGCAGCACAAGACTCCTACCAGTGGGGATATGTTGGCATTGATACGCAAAATAAAAGTTGCATTGATTGAAAGTGGTTTGGAGGTTTTTCTTTGACAAGAGCAGTCGTGGGGCGTCACATATATGAAAGAATTTGTTGGCGCCAGTTTTCGGGCCTGACTTTGAAACACTGTAAAAGACCGGATGCAAACTGGGCTTCGCGCTTTATTCTATGAGTCTCTGTTCGCTAATGTTTTCTGTCGGGGCTGCACTGTGTCTGCCGCATCAACAAACTTCTTCTTGGCAACATAATGTGTTCTGGTAGCGCGGCCACATTATTATGGCTCTCAGGCAAGAATTGTTGGTCACAGTTCATCTAATGTTAAAAAATGAAAAAAAAGGAGGGGGCAATCTGCAAAAACACTTCGTGAGCACTGTCGCGATCAGCACAGGGGACACCAATTAATGAATACGCATGTGGCCACTTTTGTGGACGCACGCCTGCACACTCGACAGGGCAACATGCAACTAGTAGCAGACTAGGCACTGCTTTAGGATCAATCTACGCGCATTGTGGAGCCAATATCAGTAACTGGCCGCTCTAGTTTTCTGGTGTACTCAAGCTCTTGTCAGGCATGATACCTTATATTCCGGCGTAATAAGACGACACTGTGTTAAAACGACCTCCCCTACTTTCCGTTAAAATATAGATTTTAGATATAGTCGGTCCGCCGTATAGACTACCCCTTTTGCGGCAACGGTCATACAA
This sequence comes from Engystomops pustulosus, assembly GCA_019512145.1. Classification (NCBI taxonomy): domain Eukaryota; kingdom Metazoa; phylum Chordata; class Amphibia; order Anura; family Leptodactylidae; genus Engystomops; species Engystomops pustulosus. The sequence goes on from CM033643.1 coordinate 17,433,335, forward strand.
AACATCCGGTAAAATTAAAATTATGCCCATGCCCCCTCCCATATAGCCCTCCTTAATTACCTGCCCCCCCTCAGTAGCTATAATTAATGTCCTTCCCCGCCCGCCATAGCAATAATTAATAGTCCTCTGCCGCCCCAGTGCTAGAATTAATGGGCCTGCCCCCCAGTAGCAAAAAAAAAAGAAAGAGGGCTATATTAATGTCTGCTCCACCGCAGTAGCTATAATTACTTCCTGCCCCCCCCTGTACTATAAGTAATGTCCTGCCCCCCCAGTAGCTATAATAAGGCTAATCCCCTTAATCACCCCCACCTCCCCCGCCCCAAGAGGCTATAATTACTGTCCTGACTGGCCTGCACCCCCAGTACCCATAATATGTCCCGCGCCAGCCCACCAACAGGGAGTCCCTATGATCGTTAGCCAAAACAAAGCTAACTAAACACTTGAGGAGACCTGTCGACCACGAGTTTCCTGTCGCGGGCAAGGCCCACTCGGCAACGGCGGGCGCGCTATGCGCATCCAATCCGATGCTTCGTGCGGCAAAACAACCCGGGGCAATTTCAGGGGGCAATCGGCTGCGAAACATTGAAATATTCGGGTAACACAGACGGGAAATGGAAAAACGGCGAAATCCGGCCTCTTACTTGAGTAAAGTGGACCCCCATGTTGGCGTGTTGATCTAGACTTGTTTCTTTTTTAAAACAAGGACTGCTACCCTCTTGGATCAAAATTTTTCGGTAATAATAAAACACTTAAGAAATCTATTAGAAGGAGATTATGCAGAAGTGTCCTGAGAAACAGAACTGTTTTAGTTGACTGCATAGACCAACTTCAGAGCTCAACTTGATTTCCCCACATAGTTTTTTACAAACGGAAGATGGAGCTCTGATTGTTGTTCCATGGGCACCATAAGTAGAGAAAGAGTTCTGCTCCACACTTCTGATTATAAATCTCTCTAAAAATTCCCTGTGGTTATTATTTATTAACATGTCAATTATTTGTTTATTATTTCCAAATTGGAGCCAACTCGAGAGATTGAGTATTTAACGCACAACTCGAAATCAAAAGAAGAACCAGGATATTTGTATATAATAATAAAATAGGAGCTTACAGTCTATGAGGAATGAAGGGTGATCACAAGACTTACAGTCTATGATCATGGGTGTGGACACAAGAGCTACAGTCTATGAGGAGAGGGGGTGACACAAGAGAGTTACAGTCTATGAGTATGAGGTGGGTGACAGCAAAGCTTCACTATGAGGATGTAGGGGGTAACACAAGAGCTTACAGTTCTAGGAGAATTGAGGGGGTGACACAAGAGCTTACAGTCTATAGGATGAGGGGGTAAACACAAGAGCTTACAGTCTATATAATGAGGGGGTGACACAAGAGCTTACAGTCTATGAGGTGTAGGGGGAGTGTACACAAGAGGCTTATAGTCTAATGAGGATAGGGGCTGACACAAAGCTTACAGTCAATAGGTGATGAGGGGTGCCACAAGAGCTTACAGTCTATGAGGATGAGGTGTGTGACACAAGAGCGTTACAGTCTAAGGGAATGAGGGGGGTGACACAATGCTTACTTACAGTTACATATGAGGGATAGGGGGGTGACACAAGAGCTTACAGTCTATGAGGATGAGGATGTGATACAAGCTTACAGTCTATGAGGATGAGGAGTGACCAAGAGCTTACAGTCTATGAGTGAGGGTGACACAAGAGCTTACAGTCTATGAGGGAGGAGGTGACACAATGATCTTACACTCTATTGGATGGAGGGGGTGACACAAGAGCTTAACAGTCTAATGAGTATGAAGGGGTCACACAAGAGCTTACGTCTATGAGAATGAGGGGGGTGACACAAGAGCTTACAGTCTATGAGGATGAGGGGGTGACCAAGAGCTATATCTATTAGGATGAGGGGTACACAGAGCTTTACAGTCTAATGAGGTGAAGGAGGTGAACACAAAGCTTACAGTCTATGAGGATGAGGGGGTGACACAAGAGCTTACAGTCTATGGGGATGAGGGGTTGTGACACAAGACTTCCAGTCTATGAGGTGAGGGGGGTGACACAAAGCTTACAGTCTATAAAATGAGGAGTGATACAAGAGCTTACCGTCTATAGGATGAGGAGTTGACACAAGAGCTTACAGTACTATGAGGATGAGGGTGTGACACAGAGCTTACAGTCTATGAGGTATGAGGCTTGTTTGGGTACACAAGACGTTATAAGTCTCCCTATGTAGGATGAGGGGGGGACACAAGAGCTTACAGTCTATGAGGATGAGGAGGTGACACAAGAGCTTACAGTCTATGAGGATGAGGGGGTGACACAAGAGCTTACAGTCTATGGGGGGATGAGGGGGTGTGACACAGAGCTTACAGTCTATGAGGATGAGGGGGGTGACCCAAGAGCTGACAGTCTATGAGGGATGAAAGATGTGATACAAAGCTTCCAGTCGTGCGGATGAGGAGTGACACAAGGCTTACAGTCTTATGAGGATGAGGGGGACAACAAGAGCTTACGTCTTACAAGGTCTATGAGGTGAGGTGCACAAAGCTTAACTCTATGAGGATGAGGGGGTGACACAGAGCTTACATGTATGAGTATGAGGGGGACACCAGAGCTTACAGTCTATGAGGAATGAGGTGGGTGACACAAGAGCTACAGTCGAGTAGGATGAGGGGTGGACACAAGAGCTTTAGTCTATGAGGATGGGGGTGACACCAAGAGCTTACAGTCTATGAGGGTGAGGGTACACAAGAGCTACAGTCTATGAGATGAGGGGGTGACACAAGAGCTTACAGTTATGGGTGGATGAGGGGGGTGACACAAAGCTTACGTCTAATGAGATAGGGGTTGACACAAGACTTACGTCTATGAGGATGAGGAGTGATACAAAGCTTACAGTCTATGAGGATGAGGATGACACAAAGCTTACAGTCGATGAGGATAGGGGGTGACACAAGAGCTTACAGTCTATGAGGATGAGGGGTGAACAGAGCTTACGTCTATGGGACATGGGTGGGACACAAGCTACAGTCATGAGGATGAGGGGTGGACACAAGAGCTTACAGTCTATGAGAAAGAGGATGTGATACAAGAGCTTACAGTCTTATGAGGAGAGGGAGTGACACAAGGAGTTTCCAATCTATGAGGATGAGGGGGTGACACAAGAGCCTACAGTCTTGAGGATGAGGGGTGACACAAGAGCTTTATAGTTCTATGAGGAGGGGTGACACAAGAGCTTACAGTCTATGAGGATGAGAGGTGACACAGAGCTTACAGTCTAGAGGATGAGGGGGGTGCACAAGAGCTTACAGTCATGGGGATGAGGGTGACACCAAAGCTTACAGTCTATGAGGATGAGGGGGGGTGACACAAGAGCACAGTCATGAGGATGAGGATTGTACCAGCTTACAGTCTATTAGGATGAGGACGTGACACCAAGAGCTTACGTTATGAGGATGAGGGTGACACAAGAGCTTACACTCTATGGATGAGGGAGGTACACAAGAGCTTACACTTCTATGAGGATGAGGGGGTGACACAAAGCTTACTCTATGAGATGAGGGGGTGACACAAGACTTACAGTCTATGAAATGAGGGGGTGACACAAGAGCTTACACTTCTATGAGGATGAGGGGGGTGACACAAGCTTATAGTCGATAGTGAGGAGGGGGTGACACAAAGCTTACAGTCTCTATGAGGATGAGGAGGTGACACAAGAGCTTAAGTCCTATGAGGTGAGGGGTGACACAAGACTTACAGTCTATGGGATGAGGGGGGGTGATACACAAGAGCTTACAGTCTATGAGGATGAGGGGGGTGACACAAGGATTGACGTCTATGAGATGGGTGTGATACAGATTCAGTCTATGAGGATGAGGAGGACACAAGAGCTTAAGTCTATGAGGATGGAGGGTGACCCAAGAGCTTACGTCTATGAGGTATGAGGGCTAGAGAGGTGACACAAGAGCTTACAACGTCTATGAGGATGAGGGGGTGACACAGAGCTTACAGTCTATGGAGGATGAGGGGGATGATACAAGCGCCTACAGTCTATGAGGATGAGGGGGGACACAGACCTTACAGTCTATGAGGATGAGGGAGTGGAGACAAGAGCTTACAGTCTATGAGGAGAGGGGGTGACAACAAGAGCCTACAGTCTGAGGTTGAGGGGGTTGACACAAGAGCTTACAGTCTAGAGGATGAGGGGTACCAAGAGCGTACATCTATGAGGGTTGGGTGTGACACAAGAGCTTCAGTCTATGAGGATGAGGGGGTGTGACACAAGAGCTTACAGTCTATGGAGGATGAGGCGGGTGTGACACAAGAGCTTACGTCTATATGATGGGTGACACAGAAGCTTCACAGTTAGAGGATAAGGGGGTGTACACAAGAGCTTACAGGTCTAATGAGGATGAGGGGTGACACAATACTTACAGTCTATGAGGATGAGTGGTGACACAATAGCTTACGTCTAGAGTATAGGGGGCACGAGAGCTTACAGTCTATGAGGATGAGGGAGTGACACAAAGCTTACAGTCTACGAGATGAGGCGAGGTGACACAAGAGCTTATATCTATGAGGATGGGGGGTAACACAAGAGCTTACAGTCTATGAGGATGAGGGGGTGTCACAAGAGCTTAAAATCTTGAGGATGAGGCGGGTGAGACAGAGCTTACAGTCTATGAGGATGAGGGGTGACACAAGAGCTTACAGTCTATGAGGAAGGGGAGGGGGTGACACCAGAGCTTACAGTCTATGAGGATAGGGAGTTGACACAAGAGCTTACCGTCTATGAGGATGAGGGGGTGAGACACAGAGCTTACGTGTATGAGGATGTGAGGGTGACACAAGAGCTTACAGTCATGAGGATGAGGGGGTTGACACACCGAGGTAAGCTTATATAATGGTCCAGCCTTTCTCATAAGGAGATGAAATAAACCTTATGTGAAACCAAGAATGGAATGAGGGTGCGTGTCTTCTTCCCATAACCGTATTAATTATTCATTTCTCACACACGCCTATACATTTTTTTACACAATGTCCCCATGGAAATGTTGTTTTCCTTCCGCTCCTCCACTGTAGTTATGTAAACTACCTAATGTGACAACAATCTTCCCGGTGCCGCACTCTATACTTAAAAAGTTTAACTTTTGTGAGGAACACGATTCTCTGGCGCTGCGAACAATGGGATGGGCAGGCTTTATTGAGCACATCACTAACAATGTAAGCAGCTGTTAAACGCTCTATTTGTTAAGTGTTGCTGTATATTTTGGTGTGATTTATCACCCTTAGATCTACATCCTATAAATAGATTTTATTCTGTTTGCTACTATAAAGCTCCTTATGAAGAGGGCTCGGACTGTAAATAGGTCTTGTGCAGTTGAAATAGAAATATAATTATAACCAAAGCAGATGTTTGTGATCTCTTTTCAGGAAACTTGATTTGAATTTACCAAGTGAAATTTTTTTTACATTTTTTTTTTTTTTTTTGCATCCAGCTGCTATGTTCCATCTCATGGACTTTGTGCCTGGGACCATCTAAGTTCTTGTTTCAGATAATAAAAGGGATCCGGGAAGCTAAACTAAAACTGTCTAAAAGTTATACAGTCTTCAAATGTGCCTGATTATATTATTTATTTAATTATTTATTGTTCACATAATCATTAATTTCATGTCGCTCAACATTCGATAAGAGTTCACATAATCTTTAGGGAAGAAAAAAAGGACAAAAAGAGTGATGAGCTGACCCTTCTAAAAATCTTGCAGGTCCAAGTCTCTGGTTCCAAGCGCCGGATCTTACCAATAACAACATGATCGGTGCTGTCGTTTAAATGTGCCATTTAAAGGAAACCTTCCATGCTTTTATGCATTGAAACCAAAATACCGGAGAATGCTGTAGCACACTGATGCAGAAACATATCTTGTTTAATCTCTGGTCCAATGGTTTTGTTAAAAACACATAAATTCGAGCTTGGGAAAGCTTAGCGCGGCTGGCTGCAGTGCATAAGATACATACCACAGAACTTTCTGACTGTCCAGACAGGATAATCAACCTGAGCTGGATGGACTCATACACAGCAGCTGAAGGATGGTGCAGTGATTAATTTATTCTGGCCTGTCAGGGACACACAGTGGATTACATCATTCCTCTGATCATGCATAATTATGGTAGGGAGAGCGCTGGAGCAGCTAAAGGAGTGACAGTTCAAGGACATTAACAAGATATTTTTCTGCATGCAGTGGTAGCTTAGCATTTCTAGGTATGCTTTGTTCATAATGCGTGAAAAATGGTAAATTTTCTTTAAAGTCTCGTGGTTAAAATTTGCAGTGCGCACATTTAAAGGCGCAGCCAACTTTGCCAACGGCATTGAAAAGCCGTCAGCCAAGCCAATCGCAGGCAACCTGGACCTGGGACCGAACATCACTAATGTATTTTCGGGTATATCGGGTTCTGGAACCCTAAAACCGCAAAGTTCAGTATAAACCCAAACTTGTTGTGTTGGGTTTCTAACACCAACCAAAGACAACTAAACTTCACCAAAGGAGACCCTGGCTGTGAGCTCACAATCTATAGGCAGGGAGATGGAAACTCAGAGTGAGGGGAGCAGATCAGTTATTGTGTGTTTGTAGAAAAAATCCTGAACAGGCGGTTTTCTGGTTACGTTTGAAGGTTTGGAAGATGGGGGACAGTCTTACACACTGGGGGTCATTACTAAGGGCCCGATTCGCGTTTTTCCCGACGTGTGTACCCGATATTTCCGATGTGCGTGATTTTCCCCCTGAACTGACAATCGGGCGCAGGACCTTATGAATCGCGGAGACCCGAACGCTCGTCAGAGAAGGCCGCCGCTGGTACGCGAATGGACCGAGACGTAAGTAAATGTGCCCCATTTGGCTAAGCGTTCCAGAGTTATGGGGGAAGCACTGGAGAAGGCAGTAGTGGTTGCAAGCAGAAGCACATAGTATTAGAGCAAAGAAGTATCTTGTGCGTGTCAAAAATTCTTATCCGCAAAGAGTGAGGGGAGACTAATATATGTCCGTTATGCCCTAAAGCTGAGGCAAGTTAGCTGCGCCCACGATCCTATGATTTGCCTGTGTTCTCCCTCCACGTAATTAGACATCAATCCATTTACAGGGCACATTAAGGACTGTATATGGTTGACATCTGGCAGCTTCCATCACATGAGGAGCAGGGGATATGTCCATGACATACACTAGAGGTATTATGGTCTGACAGCCATGTGCAGACTGTCCATTACGATGGAATAGACCACATGGTTTTTGAATGCTGTACCAGTACACCACCCCAGAATTCTCCTTTTTTCTAGCAGCTGGCCATGCTAATTCAGTTAACGGCGTGACAGCCTGTGATGCGACAGCCTACCTAGTCCGGATGCCGATTTGGATACAGTCTGGTCTGACTTGCTGTACACACACCAATTACACTACGAGGCTACTTGGTGCAGCCAGCCTAGACTATGCTTCACGTGACTCACTGGAGGGCATGAGTGAGTGAGCAGGGGCACGCCTCGGCAGCTCCAGGATGGAGGAGCAGGGACATGTACAGTACATACAGGATGTATATGGTGATAACCTGGCAGCTTCCATCACATGCAGGAGCAGGGAACATGTACAGCATATACAGGATGTATATGGTGATAACCTGGCAGCTTCCATCACATGGAGGAGCAGGGGACATGTACAGTACATACAGGATGTATATGGTGACAGCCTGGCAGCTTCCATCACATGGAGGAGCAGGGGACATGTACAGTCCATACAGGATGTATATGGTGACAGCCTGGCAGTTTCCATCACATGGAGGAGCAGAGAACATGTACAGCACATACAGGATGTATATGGTGACAGCCTGGCAGCTTCCATCACATGGAGGAGCAGGGGACATGTACAGCACATACAGGATGTATATGGTGACAGCCTGGCAGCTTCCATCACATGGAGGAGCACGGGACATGTACAGTACATACAGGATGTATATGGTGACAACCTGGAAGCTTCCATCACATGGAGGAGCAGGGAACCGGTAATAAGTGGTAGAAATCATTAGCAAATGCAGTCTATAGCCTGTGCTGCGTGAGCACTAAGGTTTAATAGCTTCTCTGCACAGAGCTGATACTGACAATGACAAGGTGGAAGAGGGGAGCAGCATGAGGTGCAGAGAGAGACAGAGAAAATTCTGTAGAATCACAGACTGGGATTGAGGGACTAATGGGGAACAGGAGAGATCTTATACCTCACTATTCAGTGCAGGAGACATCTGTATCCATACACCCAACTCTGCTACATACACAGAGAGCTCTGTCACATGACCTCCTCCCCTGTGAGTAGGGAGCAGCAGATCATACCCTCCCATGAAACTGACTCAGAAACAAAGTGTAAACAAAGTAGGGATTCTGAGGTAATCTGAGGGGTATAGCAAAGAAACTATTGAATATAGATATCAAAGATAATAGGTAAAGTTGTTTTACATCCCAAGCGCTATTGATTTCGAGTTTTGGGGCGATTTTTTATTGTAGGTAAATGCGGAGTTTATTTTAACAGAGGAAAATGCTACAAGAGACTATAACTGCCTCGGGTGCTGTTAGTTTGCGGGGTGAAAACTGGTGACAGAATAGCCAGGGTACAATAATGCCAATGCGATTTGGGACAACTCATCGTAACCCCACTTAAATGAACTCTGCCTACTAAAACTTTCACATACTCGTCTACAGTTTTACATTTGCGAAAAGAACCCTCCAAAAATGTCCTACTCCCCCCGCTCTTTAATAATATCTTTCACTATATTTGGCGGCAGCCATAATCTCTGTGTGGCCTTCTAATTTCAATCATATTTTACCTTAGGGAAGGCATAGCTCTCATTAGAAAAAATGTATATATGGCGTTAAACCCATCATACAGTATATTTTCAGGCGATATTTTTGGATGCACTATTTTCATGAGCGTTGTAACTTTTAGTGTGATTTTGACAGACTTTTACATGAATGGCTTATCTGAATGGTAAACTGTAAAATTATAATGATTTTTTATCAAATTATTATATGTGATTTCCCCGTTGATTCAATACTTTGTGTGTCACCCATTTCTTGCCAGAAGTTATGCATTTCTGTTCTGAAGTATTGTCAAAATCTTCTCGCCAAAGGTGGGGGGAGACTAATATAGTCAGTCTATGCCTAAAGCTGAGGCCAGTTAGCTGCCACGATCCTATGATGCCTTGTGTTCTCCCTCAAGTAATTTAGCATCAAAATACATTTACAGGGCACAGACAGGATGTATTATGGGGACAGCCTGGCAGCTTCCATCACAGGAGGAAGCGAGCAGGGGATATGTACAGTACATACAGGATGTATATGGTGACAGCCTGGCAGCTTCCATCACATGGAGGAACAGGGGACATGTACAGTACATACAGGATGTATATGGTGACAGCCTGGCAGCTTCCATCACATGGAGGAACAGGGGATATGTACAGTACATACAGGATGTATATGGTGACAGCCTGGCAGCTTCCATCACATGGAGGAGCAGGGGACATGTACAGTACATACAGGATGTATATGGTGACAGCCTGGCAGCTTCCATCACATGGAGGAGCAGGGAACCGGTAATAAGTGGTAGAAATAATTAGCAAATGCACTCTATAGCCTGTGCTGCGTGAGCACTAAGTTTTAATAGCTTCTCTGCACAGAGCTGATACTGACAATGACTAGGTGGGAGAGGGGAGCAGCATGAGGTGCAGAGAGAGACAGAGAAAATTCTGTAGAATCACAGACTGGGATTGAGGGACTAATGGGGAACAGGAGAGATCTTATACCTCACTATTCAGTGCAGGAGACATCTGTATCCATACACCCAACTCTGCTACATACACAGAGAGCTCTGTCACATGACCTCCTCCCCTGTGAGTAGGGAGCAGCAGATCATACCCTCTCATGAAACTGACTCAGAAACAAACTATTGAATATAGATAACAAAGATAATAGGTAAAGTTGTTTTACATCCCAAGCGCTATTGATTTGTGAAAAAAAAACCTTTACAGTTGATATCCTGATTTCTTTTCTCCATATTATGCTGATAGTATGAAAATAGTAAATTATTGAAAGCCAAGCTACTCTATTGCTAATTTTAGCAAATCCTGAAAAAGTTAGAGAGAAATCCATGCAGAAAAGCTTCCATGCCCACTGTTTGACATTCTACTTCTTCTTGCCAAAGATGATACTCCAGGGTTAAATGATTAGAGAAAGCATGTGTTCTACCATCATTTTTCTGCAGGCAAAGAATAAAAGTTGTATATCAAACAGATCTTGGTTTTGGCATCTGCTGCAGTTTTTATTGGCCCATTCCAGGCAGTCTTTTTGGAAAGATAAGTAGTAGTGTAACTTGAGGAGGCATCATAGAATCCAGAAGCATGGCTCCATACAAATAATAATTATGGAGACGTCTATAGTGAAACAACAATAAATTTTAAACTACTTGTAATATGTTCTCTTTCTAACCGCACAATGGCCATTGTACAGCGCTTAACTCTACTCAGATGAGAAAGCCTTAGATGTAGTCATGTGTGTAATATAAACACAAGTGTGGAGCACATGTGGCCTTAGATTCCACCAACTCTAAAAGCGCCATGGATCATTGTGCTTTTACTGTTTTCCCTTCTTTACAGGCTGTACCTGTGGCGAAATCTGGATTTTCCATCAAGCAAAGAAATATAATGGATAATTTATACTAAAATATTAGCTCTTTTTTTACCTCATGTCCACTACTTAAGTGTTAGTCTAAATCTTAAATGGTCACTTAGTCTCCAATAAACATTTCAACAACTCAAAACTAAAGGGATTATTAGAAACTTTGTAATAGATTCTATAAGAGAAAAGAGCTTCTTTCTCCACTTTGTTGGTTCTTTTCCTCCTCCCCCTTCCTTCCTAATCTGCTTTTCACTCTGAAATCTCTGCTGGGTTCTATCTCGCTAGTGAGACAGACAGGAGCTGGGGAGAAGGAGCAATTTGCTGCAGCAGCTAGCACTTCACTCACCAGGAAATTTTCAGAGGCTGAAAAGATAACACAGATAGGGGCTCATGTACTAAAGGTCCGAATCGCGCATTTTCGTTGGGTTTCCTGAATATTTCCGCCGGCTTTCATGTGACAGAAATCAGGGGGTGTGGCCTTCAGAGAACTCAACGGATTCAGAAAAAACGCAGAATTTTTTTAAAAAATTGTGTCGCAAAAATAGCACTCACATACACCGGGACGAAGAAGGTGAACTCCGGCGGACTTCAGCGCAGCAGCGACACCTAGTGGATATCGGGCGCGCGACCTTATTGAATCCCGGCAAGCTCCGAATCAACGTGGGACAACGCGCCGAGGGGTCGCGAATGGACCGGGTAATTAGATGAGCCCCATAGAGTTGAAGCCTGAGCACAGTTGAGAGGGGGTGGAGCTAGTGCCGACAGGGGGCATGGGCTTATCCGTGGCCCAGTCCGACCCTGTTGCATAGTATACCAGCCTGTGAAACGACAGCATGGAGGGGCGTGGATATATGTGTCCCTGGTGTAGGAAGGGTTCTTAATGAAATAGCATGGTAAGTGATGTCAAAGTAATTTGTTGTAAATAGTCTGGAGAACTTAGGTCCTACACATGTGACTCCTAAAAAATGCTGCACCTGGACTTGCTGTTGTGGGGCACTTTTACTTACCTGTCCCGTCGCGATCCCCGCCGGGTCTGCCGCGATTCACTAAGATCGTGCGCCCAATATCCTGCATGTGTCACTTCCCCGCTCAGGTCCGCCGGAGTTCACCTTCTTCTTCTCGGTGCATGTAAGTGCTGATCTTGCGACACAATTTGCTTTTTAAATTCCGTGGTTTGTCTGTGTCCGTCGGGTTGTCCACCCCCCCAATTTGTCGCATGCAAGCCAAGGTTAATGCGCCAAAAAAACAGGGCAATTCAGGGCAAAACAGAAATAATCGCGAAACCCGACGAAAATGCGGCGTTCGGACCCTTAGTAAATGTGCCCCAATGACAGGGTGGCACAGGTACAGACTATAGGCTTTACAGGAAGACTTTTAAAGGATTTTATACATAATTAAGTATTTGTAGGCTTTAGATAGACTAATATTAAGGTCTTCTTGCCATCTAAACACAATAATATATATAGTAGAACATATTAATGTTGGCCTACAAACCGCAGTACAAATATATGACAACGCCACTTACTGTTCAGCCACCCATAATGAATGAATTGTCAGTCTCCTTCAGAATCAATTATTGTGTTAGACGGACTGTCAGCTCTCATTTATCCTGAGCGAGACCTCTTTCTCCCAAACAGTTTCATTACCTATTCACAGCATTGAATGCAGACAGTAATTTCATTATATCTATTAATATCAATCCCATTCTACATCTCAGAAAAGTGGATTTGAATGAGATCCAAACTAGAGATTAACAACATTCTATCTATTAGAAGTATCGCATTCACGGAGCTAAATATATCATAGTTCATATCCATAGAGATAGTGCAGAGTAATATAGATTTTTAATTGTTGCATTCACTATGGTTCTTATAATAAAATTGAGAGTGGATCTGTCATTAACCCTTTAAAGGAAATCTACCATTAGTTTTCATGCATTGTGAACCAAACATACCTTGAGGATGCTGTAGCTACTATAATGCAGAAACATATCCTGTTTAATCCCTAAATTAAATGGTTTTGCTCAAAAAACAATTATAAAATTGGGAAAGTTGGGTGCATACTGGGTGCTTTGTTTCATGGAGCTTCCTGAACTGTCCAGACCAGACTAATCAATCAGAGCTGGATGACTCATACACAGCAGCTGGGGGATGGGGGATTGATTAATTCTGCCTGTCAGGGAAAACATATTGATTACATAACCTAGGCTTATGATGGGCAGGAGAAGGCTGGACCACTGCATAATTAGGGTAAGGAGAAGCGGCAGGCATCCACAGGAGTGACAGAGCCTCATTATCATCATTTTATAATTGTATTTTCAGTAAAACCAGAGATTTCAGATCAGAGATTAAACAAGATATGTTTCTGCATCAGTGTAGCTACAGCATTCTCAAGGTATGTTTGGTTCATAATGCATACAAGGAAATGGTAGATTCTTTTTTTTTTTTTGCAGTTTCATTTTTCACACCGTCTTTAAAAATCCCTAACTTTTTTTTTTCAGTTACAGAGCTGTATGTAACAAATTCTACTTCCTAGTCAAGGCATTTCATATTCCATATAACATATTGCAAACTAGGAAAAAGTTCCAAATGCAATGCAATCATAGAAAAAATTGATTTGCGCCAATTTTTGGGGGAAACAGTTTATATGGCTTTCACTGTATGCGCCAATTGACAAAATTTATTTCTTGGGTCGGTACAATCACAGGGAAAGCAAATTAATATAGGTGCTACTATGTTTTAATATATTTTTAAAAAATAAAACCTTTTGTACAAAAAAATGTTTTCTTCATTTTGCCCTATTCTGACACCAATAACTTTTTCATACTTTAGTATATGGACCTCTACCGGATTTTTTTGCAGGATGCAATAAAGTTTTCATTGCACCATTTTGGGAACTGTATGACATGTGAATCACTTTTTATTAAATTTGCTATGTGTGGCAAAAAGGGGGCATTTGGACATTTGGGCGCTATTTTCCGTTATGGGATTCGCCGCTGGGAATAAATGTTTTTAAATGGTTGTTAGTCTTTTGATATACTTCTGAATTTCTGCTTATCTGATCCTGGCTTTCATTTTGTGACTTTCCCTTTGGATTCCGATTTTGTGCTGTACCTGCTATCTCAGTTGTGACAAAGACCTCTGACCTTTTTTGTCTGTTGTTTGTTTGTGTCCTCATTTTGGCCTAGGTTACAGTGGATCCAGTAAGTAGGCAGGTGACAGTTGGGGGGGCTTATTTTTAGATCTCACTTTTTTGTCTGCCTTTCGCTCTTAAGTCTAGACTCCTCTTTATAATCTCATCATATATTAGGCACACTGCCTCGGTAGACCTCGCTACAACTGACTCCAGTAGTGGACTAGAGTCAATTTTTGCAAGCTTCCAAACATGTCATATCATAAAAGATTTTCAGTTTGGTGGAATCCAATGACCCCACCTTTTACATGCCCCAACCACATCCCTATTTGGGAAGCAGCAAGGCCAGTGGTAAACGAAAAAATTCCAAACGTCAGATTGCACCTTTTTCTATGCCAACATGATACATGTCTCCTCATAAAAGGGCAAAGTTATATGCTTATTCCTTCATTGATGATGGACTCAACTTAACTAACAATGTCCCACAGGGGCCTCACTCAGAGGTGGTAATCCCCTTACATAACTAGGGCTAGGAGATATATATATTTCAAGCATTTTGCACTATTTTTACTTATATCCTACAAAAGTATTCATACAGTAGGTCTACGGCATTTATTATATCTCTGCTACCGAAGCCCAAGCAGTCACTAGAAGGATGTCTTCTGCTGGCCAAAAGTAACCTAAAAGATGTAATATAATAATAATTATCCAATCAAGATGAAATATAAGGGTCTGTTCATCCCTGAGATCAGTGTTTCGGCAATGTGCATGCCAGCGATACAGAGAGAGGAGAGCACCTGACCTTCCATCCCAGTTTTAGACTGAAGTCATGGTCCTCGCTTGTATGATGACAGCTTCTGCTTACATGAACGTAAGAAAAATATTATGTTTCAATGAACTTTCCACGGCTTGAAGTAAAACATTTTGGGGGCAAGGCCCATGTCATTAAAATGTTATTTTCTCAAAGAACAAGTGTCCTGGTGGAGATATCATGAAGGACGACAAGGGCAGAGACTTCGTGATAACAAATGTTGGTCAATGGTTCAGCTTCTTTCTCTCGATGCAGATTCAAGCCTTTAAATAGAACATTGAAGTTTCTACCCCCTGCGATCTTTCACAGATGGCAGGCGCTAATTTGCTAATGCCTAAAGAGAATGTATCATGTTTATAACTCATGCGAGTCAGAGGACGTCTATGTATTGGTTCTGATCTTATATTTATCAATCATGGGAGAAAGATTTATTATTTTTGTATCCATAATATTCTATGTATACAATGGGGCTGATTTATTAAGGGCTCTGCGGCTGCACTTTCGTCGGGTTTCCCGAATTTTTTCGTTTTGGAATTTTGGCGCGCGCAATCGGATTTTGCTGCAATCGAGCCGGCTTTCACATGTCAGAAATCGGGATGCATGGCGTCGGACAACCCGATGGATTCGGATAAACCGCAGATTTTAAAAAACTAAAAGTGTCGCAAGATCAAGCACTCACATGCACTGGAAGAAGCAGGTGAACTCCGGCGGACCTCAGCGCAGCAGTGACACCTACTGGATATCGGACGCACAACCTTAGTGAATCCCGGCAGAACCTGAATCATCGTCAGCCAACGCGCCGTTGGATCGCGACAGGACCAGGTAAGTAAATGAGCCACACTGTGCAGCTTAGCCTTGTACTGTTACATATGGAGGCAAGATCAAGAAACCATGGTCACCATAACAAAACTATTTTAATGGGCAGGAATTTAAGTGTATGAACCCACCCAGAATATCAAATCCCCATCCCGCTTAACCAACTTCTCTTCCCTGAGAAAGTTTCCTCCATGTTGTGCCGCTCACATCTCAAGACTTGTGCGCTTGACCCAATTCCATTTCACCTCAACCCCAACCTCAATACTGTGGCTAACTCGTCTCTTTAACCTTTTGGTATCCACTGGTTTTGTTCCATCTTCCTTTAAACAAGCAACTGTCATAATCATACTAAAGAAGCCATTTCTGGACCCATCCTCTACACCAAACTATCGCCCAACTGTCTATTTTAATTTGTTTCAAAACTCCCTGAACATCACGTCCACCTAGAACTATCTTCCTACCATTCCTCCAACTCCCTCTTTCACAAACCACAATGTGGTTTCCAACTCAATCACTCAACTGAAACTGCCCTGACCACAGTCACTAATGGCCCAGTGGCTGCTAAGGCATAACACCACTACTCTGTTCTCCTTCTTCTTGATCTCTCCTCTGCCTACGTTGACCATTGATTTCTGCTGCAGACACTATATTCTCTTGGTATCACTGACCTGGCCTGGATCTCCTGGACAGAAGAGTTCTTGTGTCACCCACTCATCCTCATAGACTGTAAGCTTTTGTGTCACCCCCTCATCCTCAT